>OU744319.1:22397555-22666085 GCA_916610145.1 Eristalis arbustorum
GACGGTCCTTCGAGGAGGCCGTGCGAAAGGTGTGTGCTTGTGTGCGTCTGCGACAAGGATCTCCCCAATCCATCATTCTTAATGGTAATTTCATGCATCCTTCCTCGTGTATGCGGCCATTTGTTAGACGGTCGCCACTCCCCGGTCGCATAAGTGAGGAAATGAATGCGAGACCGAGAACCTCCGGAATCCTGGGGAAACATCCTGTGGACAGACGCACTCGACCGGGGGGAGGGCGCTGGCAACCATTGTGTGGATGATATCCTCTGATGCTTATCGCCCCGTAGGCCTCGGCGTTCCCACTCAATCCTTGGGGATTGTTCAAAGTGCCGTGGAATGTGTGAGTGCATGAAAAGGACACCGAGGGCGGCGGGAAGGCGAGAGTTTTATTGGACATCGCCGGCTCTAGATTTTGCATACAAATGATGCACGAAATAGTGCGGAAGAATGGATCACACACTCCCGGTCCCGGCCGAGGCGCCGTGTCCAGGCGACGGCATTGACAGTCCCTCGGGGGCTCAGAGGGATGGATAGACGCAAAAGCTTTTGGGAACAATCAATTTCTTTGCTTTGAGCGTCCTCGCCCTGACCGATGGCAGGGCGAGCGTTCGCAGGACAGGTGCGTTGCGCGTTTGTGTGTGTGGAACGAATATGTTTCCACGTCGCTGAGGGAGAAGTAATTTGGCAGTCCACAGTTGTGGGGAAGTAATTTTTTACGACTCTGATTGGAAAGGACTTTAGACTTGAATCTCCCGCTTGACAGGATTATAAATCGCTCCTCGTGTGGGGAGCGTGATGGACGGTGTGTTGGCGCCTGCTGTCGCTGTTGGGTAGGGAGGCGCCAGAATGAAGTGTTTTTTTTTGTATTCCCTTGTAAGTGAATCAATTTGTCGGAGTCATTGGGTTTACTAAATCGGGAAACGAGAGCGCGCTGACCAGGTGCGAGAAGCCAGATGGCTTAATGGTGGGTCAGCAGAAAATGTCAACTTGTGGGTTCACTCATGAATCAGCGCGACTTTATTTGACTTGTTAAGAAAAGGAAAACTTGTCATCCGATGGGGACATCAGGTAGCTGTGAGGTGGAGCGCTTTCTGGTAGCAGCTGGCTTCTACCGAAGATGACAATAATGATAAGTGGCGTGTAGGAATATGTGTATAAAGGGTCGAATTGGACTTAGCGAATCTTCTTCTTTGATTGGGCTACAGTCCGGGGTGGACCTGGGCCACAACCAACATGCCTCTCCAGCCAGCACGATCTTTCGCCAGTTGCCTCCAGTTGCGCACACCAAGTTGGTTGAGGTCCTTTTCCACTTGTGTGCGCCATCTACTGCGAGGACGTCCTCTGGTGCGCTGTCCCAATGGCTCGGTTTCGAAGACATTTCGGGCTGGAGCTGTGGTGTCCATCCGCTCTACATGACCTAGCCATCTTAAGCGTTGGATCCGAAGACGCTTAACTAGGTGCATGCCGCTGTACAGCCCGTACAGTTCGTGGTTGAACCTTCTCCCAAACGCCATCAACGCAAACAGGACCAAAGATCGTACTCAGAACTTTTCTCTCAAAACACTTCATCCGCTTTCAATAGCGTCCATGTCTCTGCGCCATAGAGCAGGACTGGGATCAGGGTTTTACACAAGGTGTTTCGAGAGATGGCTCTGTTACTCAATTGCCTCTGGAGCCCAACGAAACAGCGATTGACAAGAGTAATTCTGCGCTTGATCTTGCTACTGGACTTGGCGCGAATCCTTCAGCCAATTATCAACCTGTCAATGTTCCCCTTACATGTGACCCATTACATGCTTTTTTCGCAGGTAATTTTGTTTTTATTTAAATGATTACTTACTTGGCCTCAATGGTCAACTACCACTTCAATTTGAGAAGCCATCGGCTGTGGAGACTGATTTTGGTGTAACTACGATCGACATCCCGTTCAAATCGGAGTCGTCTCTCCACTGTTCGACGTACAGCATGGTAGATAATAGGACATCCTTCATCATCCTGTATCAGGCCAATGGTATCGAAGTAGAGGAATGCTTCAGGGGGAATAAAGCACACTGAGTGGCACACTTTCATGGTAGATTGTAGTAATAAGCCCCAAAGATTAGGCTGTTGGTAGAAATCATAGCTCGTGCAGTATAACTTCTGATCAGCTTGTTTGATATATATAGCATTCTTGTTCTCAGATTCAGTGTACGATACAGACAGAGATATGTCCGAGGACATTGCCTCTCGAACAACTTCATCTTTTCCATCTGGGAATTATTAATTGGTATAATTGGTCGTATGGGAACATGTAGCCAATTACCTTCACCATGGTATCAAGTTGACTGCTGAAAAACAACCTTCGTTCAATGACTGCTCCGTTTGTCTTTTCTATAATGAACGCTATGACAGCGCTAGTGATGACCGTAGCATTATCCGTAAAAAGTCTTTGGCGGGGATTTTTACACCCGTGTTCATCTAATGCTGGGGTCGTCAGCAGTAAATCCGAGGCATGAGGATGTCTCTGAACAGCTTGTTTATTACGTGGTAAGGGCGTAACACGGAAAGCTACAATCGCAACGGACTGCTAGCATCTTTGCTGATCGAGTCTTCCAGAAACTCTGTGTAAGTTCTACGACGCCTACGCAAGCCATCGAAGAAGAGTGGAGTCGTTGTCAACAAATCCTCAAAGAAGCCGCCACTGATGTGCTGTCTAGTTTTGACATTCCTGGCAAACTGGTTACGTTGTGTAGGATAACGATGGAAAACTCTCGCTGCTCCATCAAGATCGGAAACAAACTCACAGAGACCTCGCTTTAGACTTGGCTACGTGCTGTCATGTGATTTCATCAACATTGTTGTTCAGTTGAATCACCGATGACGCAACACAAACACCAAGCAAGTCGAATGCATCGCAACATTAAACCAGAGCTCTGATGCAGCGAATATGGATGAATATAAATATGAGAATTCCAGTGCATTGCCGGCATTACCGGCAGTAATTTAGCTTAAGACACAATTATAATTCGTAGTGTAAGCTAGATTTAAGTATAAAAGAGGAAAACAAATCGTGAATAAATGTCTGTCAGTTAATAGAACTTTCTGAACGCTTTTTAATCCATTAATTCTTTTATAGCAAGTGCTCCAAGTGCTTGGTGCATCATCTTTAACTCACTCCAAGTTTAAGTGCTTGGTGTAATCACATACAATCCGCTCCAAGTTTATGTGCTTGGTGCATCCAATCAGGAAAACGCTCCTGAACAATCGTCGTGGAGAAGATCGTGCAAAACTCACACGCCAGCACTAGAGACGCGATCTGCCAGAGGTCTGTACAACTGTTAGCACACGCTGATGACATTGTCGTAATTGGCAGACTTCAGTGAGGCTTCAATGAGGCGTTTGCTAATATTGAGACGGGAAGTGGACAAAATGGGTCTGGCGGTGCCTGAGGGCAAAACGAAGTATATGCTGTCCTCAAGAAAGGACATACAACATCGACGTCTTGGACAGACCGTCACAATGGACAGCTATAACTTCGAAAACGATTCATCCACGAACTTTACGGGCTGTACATCGACATGAGGCCATCCACGTGTCTACGGATCTAACGACAATGGTGGCGCGCCGCATAAAAATTCGCGAAAGGATCTTGCTGCCGTTTTCGATGAGATTCTTTGAGCATTGTCAGTGACTCAAAGATGATGGGGCCGTGTAAATATTTTGTTTGTGTTCTCCAAACCAGGGATCGAACCTATGAGGTTCAAGTGCGTTGGGGTCGACGCACATATCCACAACGCCACGGCCAACACTGTGTTTAGGCTTCAAAGCCAGTTAAGGAATAAAGCCCCCTATCGAAGGACCAAGACTTACTATAAGGTTAGGTTAGGTTATTGGGCTGCTACTGAAATTGCCAGCACACTTAGACAATTATCAGTCCATTGGCAAAAGATGCCTGGACCAGTTTCGAGAACCAGGTTAGGTTAGGTAGTGGCTGACTGCAGCAGATAGTCACATTTAGGCTAAAGTAGACCCATTGTGATACAACACGGATTGACTTATACTAGTTTGAGCTGACCGTTGAAATTGCTCGTTAAGGCTATTGAAGTGTAATTGACGATGACTCGCCAGAGCGCTGTAAAAGCAGAAATGTTGCGGGCATAAATGGCAATGGTTTCTGCCTGAAAGACGCTGCAGTGATCAGAGTAGATACCTGCACCAACTGCTTCGTCTGTGATCCATCTGATCAAACTGTGGAAGGAAGTTATATTCATTAACAATTGTTGAGTAGCCGATGGTAAGACCACGGTTAGAGTAGTTTGAGTCTCATGGCTGCAATGGGTGTTAATTATTTACCAAATATATTTTGAAGCAGAAGTATATGTAGGGCGTCTGAAGGAGTACTTCTTACATTGTGATCATGCCAGCTAGCCACTGTACCTGATTGAGTGCCTTTCTTGTTTAGTGCTGTCCACCAAACTAAAACGCCATAAAGTAGTGTCGGTCTGACAATCGAGGGGTGAGGATCGAGCTAGCGATGCGAAGTTCCAGCCCCCATTTGCATCCAATGGCTTTTTCACAGTAAAGAGCGCATAGAAAGCCTTCCTAATGCTTGGTTGGCTTGCTGTCTAAAAAGTGACTATACGAATTATAGTATATTCGCAGGAGAAGGAGATTGAACGGCAACCGGTATGGGCTATACAGTGACATGAATTATTAATGGGAAAGTAAAAACATTTTACTCAAAGTATTGGCCATTGTTTTCTACACATTTTGACCACCTTTCTGACAATTTGTGAATACCACGCCACGCCAATAAAATTGTTCGTCTTTTAAAGCAAACCAATCAGACACCCAATTTTCGACTTCTTCGTAGGAATCGATGTGCTGCTCAGCCAATGCGTGTCCCACCGATGAAAACAAATGGTAGTCGGAAGGAGCCAAGTCTGGTGAATACGGCGGGTGGGGTAGCTGCTCCCAGCCAAGTGTTTGGATTGTATCTTGAACCGGTTTTGCTTTGTGTGCAGGTGCATTGTCATGGAGCAAAATTACCTTGCGTGTCTTCTGGCCAATTCTGGTCGTCTCTCGATCAATGCATGGTTCAAATTGATCATTTGTTGTCGGTAGCGATCAGTATTAACGGTTTCACCAGGTTTTAGGAGCTCGTGGTACACCACACCTTTCTGGTCCCACCAAACACACAGCATTGTCTTCTTGCCGAATCGATCTGGTTTTGCAGTCGATGTTGATGGTTGTCCCGGATTAACCCATGATTTTTTCCGTTTAGGATTCTTAAAACAATTCCATTTTTCATCGCCAGTAACAATCCGATGCAAAACCGATTTTCTTACGTGTCTTTGAAGCAAAATTTCAATTTCAAGTGTTTTTTCGGTTTTCCATCTGTCTTTCATTCAATTCATGTGGCACCCATGTTCCTCACTTTTGGATCTTTCCCATAGTCAGCTTTCCCAAACGGTCAGAAATTGTTTGTTGTGCAACATTTAAGATTGCTGCCATTTGCATCCGCAAATCATCACTTTCTGGTACAAAATTCGACATTTTTAACACGAGGAAAAAATATGATTTCTGTTCAATGACTTGATGTATACTAAATATTTTTCACAGATGTTATAGCAAACAAAAAAAAATAAGGGCTCGTTCACAACAAATGTTCTTTATCGAGACATTTGTATCTTGACGCTCACTTTATACTGGTACACCTGGTATAACTTAAAAGAAATATGCGAGATGGCCCATCCTGTTGTATTTGTTTCAATCATCTTTATCTCGTTATAAAAAGAAAGCAGATCCGCGTGACAATACAACGGGCATATCCAGGCCTAAGTGTGAATGCTTTCAATCAGTAATCAGCTGCACCAACATATTATTTTATGAAGTCTCTGGTGGAGGAGCACATCAAAATAGCAGACGAAATGGCTTTTAAAAACATCAGCTTCAATCAATTATCCAATATTTACTGTATATTTGACCTTCCACCCTGATCATCCCAGTCCTGCTCTATGGCGCAGAGACATGGACGCTATTGAAAGCGGATGAAGAAGCTCTTGGTTGTTTCGAGAGAAAAGTTCTGCGTACGATCTTCGGTCCTGTTTGCGTTGATGGCGTTTGGAGGAGAAGGTTCAACCACGAACTGTACGGGCTGTACAGCGGCATGCACCTAGTTAAGCGTCTTCGAATCCAACGCTTAAGATGGCTAGGTCATGTAGAGCGGATGGACACCACAGCTCCAGCCCGAAGAGTCTTCGGCACCGAGCCATTGGGACAACGCAACAGAGGACGTCCTCGCACTAGATGGCGCACACAAGTGGAAAAGGACCTCAACCAACTTGGTGTGCGCAACGCGAGGCAGCTGGCGAAAGATCGTGCTGGCTGGAGAGGCATGTTGGTTGTGGCCCAGGTCGACCCCGGACTGTAGCGCCAATCTAAGAAGAAGAAGAAGATTTGACCTTCCAGGTGTCCTTATGGAAGCTTATGTTGATAAGCCCCATTAAAGCCCCTCTTTAATTAGTTTCTTTTCACGGGAACTCCAAAATGCAACCACGTTTCCCTGCGACAAAATCGCACAGACATGCCGCGAACTTTTCTATTTGTCGCATCTTGAAATTCCGCCAAAAACATTCCCGTCCCTGCCCCACCACTCACGGTACAGAAATCAATTACTGAAAAATAAAGTTCCTCTTATCTTCATCTTAATCCTCTTGCCACTTGTAGATTTCCGCCGGAATTGAAGCGACTCCAAGGACGCAAGGACAACCCGCGACGAGGACAAGCACAGAAGTAACATAATGAAGGAAAAAAAAAGAGGAGAAACCGAAAACTTCCCTCCGAACTGATACATAAAATTTATCATCTCTCTCGCATTCACTGTGAACGTCACTTTAAGTGAATCCCCGACTCTGACTAGTAGACTGGTGCTTCCGTTGCCGTTGCCGTTGCCGCTGCCGCCCGAAAAGGACTCTCTGTGATTGTAAGTCAATGAAAAAGTTTACCCTCGAACGCATCCCGTGCCGTCGCTGCTGCTGGCTCTGCATCCTTTTCATTTATGATTTAATTTTCTAATGGGCACCAAAGCGTTTGCTGGGGATGGAAACTTTTTAAATTGGAAACCCAACCGCTCCACCCGTGAATGCGCCTTCGCATCCGCGCGCGTACACACAGCAAAGCGCGGCTAAAGATGCCAACAGTCGCACAAGGAGCAGAAGTAACAGCACCACCGCCAGCGAAGCGGAAGTGAACTTTGCACCAAACTAGAAACTTTTGCCATGCATGCAGATGCTGCAGATGGGCGGCAGGACGCGCACGGGGCGAGGACCGGCGGAAGGATGTTTTCAAAATATTTTAATTTGCCCCCTGTGAGTGGCTTAGTGGGCCCGGGGCTTGCATTGAGCGTCTTGAGACGACTGCGCCACGACGACAAGCTTATAACGTGCACATAGTCAGTCATCTAACCTCGTCCTTGCAAAAGGGAGGCGGACGGGAGGATTGGCGAATGGGAGGATGTAAAATTTGTTGACGAACGAAGACATACGGAGATGTCGTGTGGATTGAGAGCGGGAGCGAGAGTCGGAATGCCTTAAACGATATGCATTCACTCGGGGGTGCACGGCGCTCCTCAATTGCTCGAGATGAATTATTCAGGACAATGGATGTTGTTGCATGTTGCAATTTTCATTTTTAACAAGATTACCAGATGCATTGTGTGTCTTTGGGTGGCGAAGGCAGCTAGTCAGCCAGACCCGAACCCGGGCCCGGGGGCGGCAAACTTGTCTTGTGCCCATGAAGATGACAGAAGTATAATTGGCTTTTTAACATAACAATGGTAATTGTAAATAATGCAGAGGAATTGTTCGGTGTCACTGGGAGTGGTGCAGAGTGGAGTTGGCGTTGCAGTCGGCCGCTTCTGGCGGTGGCGTTTTTTGGGAGTCGAGTGTGTCTGGTGCAGGAATTGAACAAGTTGGGGAAATTGAAATTATTGTTGAGTAAATTATTGGTCCATCCGATTGAGTTATATGGACGTAGTTGGAGGCGTAATTCACTCGGGCGATGGGCTACGTGATGGTGCTTCAAATTTAGTCTGCCACACTCATGCTACCAACAGGAGGCTCGTCAAATGCACAGCCCTTCTTCACATTGAACTGAGAAAGGTATGGGACAAGTGCACACGTTCCTTGAAATATGGAGCATCAGATTCCAGCTCACGAGGATCAGATAAAAATGACCGGGTTGCCTTCAACAAACGATCTTTTCCGCAGCAGCGACACCTAAATGGTGTATGAGATGTGGAGTCATCTGGAACTACGAACCGCAGTATGCGGGCAGGACAAGACATCGGCAAATGGGATCAATTTTAAAGACTCTTTGAGAGATTTAAACTTTTTCTTCATGATGTGTGCTGAACTATACGGACTGCAGCCAGACGTCAATGGATTCAACGCCTAAGTTGGCTGCGGCATGTGGAGCTCATGGACGATGGACAACAACTCCATCCGGCAAAGTCTTCCATTCCGAATCAGTGGGCCAACTCAATAAAAGGTACCCACGAAGCAAATGGTGCTCGGAAGGAGAGAAGGATTTCAACCAGCTTGCCGTGCAAATCCTAGGTGTACCCCGCATTGTAGCGGATAGAAGCAGTATCCACTTTTCGACATCTACAAGCGGACCTGGTTAGAAACAGACCAGGTGTAGAATGACCCA
Source organism: Eristalis arbustorum (assembly GCA_916610145.1). Taxonomy (NCBI): domain Eukaryota; kingdom Metazoa; phylum Arthropoda; class Insecta; order Diptera; family Syrphidae; genus Eristalis; species Eristalis arbustorum. Next base: position 22,406,247 of record OU744319.1, read on the forward strand.
CCTTATTGACTTTATTGCGAGCCGGAGTACGTGCAACCCGAGTGGTTTCTGTGAAGTTGTGGCCACTGTGGCAGTTGGGAGATTGAATGCCTAATACCGCCGGTGTGGCAGCTGTCAAAATTTTTGAGTAAAAAACTCGAAGTCGGCGGATCCTTACCAAAGCCTCGCAATCGATTAATACGCACAACAAACCATGAAAAACGATGAAAAGAAGTCAATTGGAGGTCTAATAGGGCCGCTGTGGCAGTTGGAAGATGGAACGTGAAAACCATCAAAAATGCCTTACTAACCACTGCTTGGATTTTGGTGTCAAATTCTCAAAGTTGCCGGATGCACTCCAAACTCTCGGGATCGATTAAGACACACCCCAGGACATGCGGAAACACCGTGGCACCCGTGGTGATGCAGTGTCCGTAGAATTCATACGGAAGTGGTTTTCGTTCGGTAGGTCGATTTAATTGAGTCAGTGTTGCTGAACCACACCACTTTGGAGCTGTATAAGCATCGAGATAATGGCGTTTACGAAACCAAAAGAAGGCACACGGCAAAGACAAGAATGATGTATAGACGATAACGCTTTATGAAAACCGCCATTTTTTGGTGACGTAGAGCGACATTAGCGGCATACAAGTACAAGAAAATGAAGACTATTTGCAATAAAGCTTTGCTGCTTCTTAGGCATTTATACATTGTGGGCTGAACTGAGTGATGGTTCATCGCAACCAACTGTAGGAGCATAATTAACTCAAAAACTGGCAGTTGGACGATGAGCTTTGAAATGCCTTACTAACCACTGTCAATATTTTTGGGTGAAAAACTCGATGTCGGCGGATCCGTACCAAAGTCTCAGGGTCGATTAATACGCTCAAGAAACCATGAAAAACGATGTACAGAAGTCAGATGAAGGCCTAATAGGGCCGCTGTGGCAGGGGGGACATGGAACTTGAAAACCATCAAAAATGCCTTACTAACCACTGTCAATATTTTTGGGTGAAAAACCCGATGTCGGCGGATCCGTACCAAAGTCTCCGGGTCGATTAATACGCTCAAGAAACCATGAAAAACGATGTACAGAAGTCAGATGAAGGCCTAATGGGGCCGCTGTGGCAGGTGGGACATGGAACTTGAAAACCATCAAAAATGCCTTACTAACCACTGTCAATATTTTTGAGTGAAAAACTCGATGTCGGCGGATCCTTACCAAAGTCTCGGAATCGATTAATACGCACAAGAAACCATGAAAAACGATGTAAAGAAGTCAAATGGAGGTCTAATAGGGCCGCTGTGGCAGTTGGAAGATGGAACGTGAAAACCATCGAAAATGCTTTGTCCCATAGGTGGACCAAAAGATGAGAATGAGAACGATCACCTCCTGCCAACATACGCCCCCTTAATGACTTTTTAATAAATGTTAAAATGTGTGAATTCATTAGCCCCAGACGGCCCTGTAATTAGATTTCAAGACGATTTCCAACCGACCGCCCAACCAACACCTGCCCCATCCATCGCCTAGCTCGGAGAATAATTAAATATTTCTCTGATATAAGTGTAATATGCTAATTTGCATGAAATCTTTATTAGCGCCGTCACCGCCATCGCCACCGGCAACACCGGCACTCAGCTCCTTAAACAAAAGCCACTCTCCAGCCGCCACCACTAAGTCCGCACTCATTGTGCAGAAAATCATCAGTTTCACCACTAATTGCAAATTTGCATAAATCTTCTTCCGCTCGCCGCTCGCCGCTCGCTGCTCGGTTTGCTATTTCGAAATTTATTTACAATCAATTTACACTGCTGGCCACGGGGTGGGGGCGGAGTGTGGTTGCCAGAGCCGGTTGCACGCGGTGTAAGCTTGAAACGGTTGATGGGCGATAACAATTCCAGGTACTTGCCATCGGAACAATTCCGCAGGACTTTTGCTAAATGAATATTTATAATTTTAATTGAAAAAGTTTTGCCGCCCCCTCCGCCCAGCCCTCATTGTTCCTTGAACAGCGCCTCCTATGGCCGCGTCAGTGCTGCAGCATCCTGTTGCCGGTGCGGCGTTCCCATTGTGGTGGCTGCTCGCAGGGTGGGCACCGATGATGTGGGCCTCTGCACACCTGGTCGCGTCGGCCCGATCGGAGGCGCTAATGTACATTACGCGAGTGTGGTCGAGGATAAGACGGACGGGAACAAAAAAACACACTCGACGTCGAGCGGCGCATTTCCCGTGGCAAAGGGAAAAGTTTCATGCCCCCACGATTGAGATATTCAGCGGGCTCAAGTCGAGCGCCGAAACTCGAACTCGAACTCGAACCCGGCGGATAATAGGTTCAATGGCATGAAGTAATCCGGTTTGCCGGTGCACTCTCGAGGTGTGCTTGCGCGGCAATGGAGGTGGAGTCCTTATCGAGTGCCCGGAGCGGTGGTTTTGTTTTGTTCGTTTTTCTGTTTGTACCAGACGGACGCTCTCTCGATTGGAATTTCCTAATTGAATTCAAGCGAGAAATATTTGAATGCAGTCACTGGCCGGACAACATCGGATGCCCTGATGGAGTGGTCGACAAAGGCATTGAAATCCGCCAGCCGGATCGATAGTATCGGCTGCTAATTAAAACATATGCTGATTTAATTTACCTCGATGCATTGTGGGCTCTGCAACCGGGTCTATCTTGCCGTTCGACGAGGGCACTGCGTCCAGGGCCGGCTGGCGGGTGGGAATTGTGACGTGGCCAGATGCATTTTCGAGCTTCGTTTAAGGGGCTTAACGGAGGTGGTGAAGGTAGTGCTGTGGAATCGTTCATTTCATACAAACTGTGTTAACAACAGCATAATCCTTGCCACCATCCATCCCTGGGTACGTTCATTTTGAAGAGCTGTGCATCCGCATGTACCCTGGACATTCATCGATTGGAAAAATCATTCAGAGGCAAGGCAAAAAAGCGGAGAAACGTTTGTGTGGCTCGGGCACTCGAAGAAGCAGTTTTCTGTAATAAATGCGGTGTATCCTCTGGTCAAGTGATTTATTTCCCTCAATTCGAATGCGCAAAGCCCGGAATACGAAACTCATTTGCAAAACAATGCTTCTGCTGGTGCGGCAAATATGAGTGATACGCAGGAAAGACCGGTGGTGAAGTGAAGACTCTTGACAGAGTCCGATTGATGAGGCACTGGTGACCTTTAAATAGACAGCATCTGTCATGAACTCTCTAGAGATAAAATGTGACGAGACAATACCTGGGAGTGACTGCTCATTCAATTAAGCCTTCACCGATTTGGATGAGCTCTATTGCCCGACGATTGGAATTCAATCCACACAAATGCCGATGCTAACTTCTGGAACACGTCTGGGTCGCATATCACTATGATCGTCGTCGTGTCCCTTGGGGTTGGAATTGAAGATTTTGGTGTCCAATCGAACTTTACATAATCTAGCTCTCTGACGTCTGCGGCGGGAGACTCGAACTCCATTGACTACCAGGTATACCAGTATGAAGTGCGTCAAGATACAAATGTCTCGATAAAGAACATTTGTTGTGAACGAGCCCTTATTTTTTTTTTTTTTTTTTGCTATGACATCTGTGAAAAATATTTAGTATACATCAAGTTTGAAAAGACAAAATCATATTTTTCATCGTGTTAAAAATGTCGAATTTTGTACCAGAAAGTGATGATTTGCGGAAAGCATTAATTTTTTGTTTTCATTTGAAGAAAAGTGCTGCAGAGTCGCATCGAATGCTTGTCGAGGCCTATGGTGATCATGCTCTATCAGAAGCAACATGCAAAAGACCAACGGTTCAGAAATAATGTTTTTGATGTGAGAAAAGAAGAACGTGGAATACCACCAAAAAAGTTTGAAGACGCCGAATTGCAAACGATATTGGATTGAGATGACACTTTGAGTCGAAAGCAAATGGCAGCAATGTTAAGTGTTGCACAACAAACAATTTGACCTGACCGTTTAAAAGCTATGAGAAGGATCCAAAAGTGTGGAAAATGGGTGCCACATGAATTGAATGAGAGACAGATGGAAAACCGAAAAAATACTTGTGAAATTTTGCTTCAAAGACACGTAAGAAAATCGGTTTTGCATCGGATTGTTACTGGCGATGAAAAATTGATTCATTTTAAGAATCCTAAACGGAAAAAATCATGGGTTAATCCGGGACAACCATCAACATCGACTGCAAAACCAGATCGATTCGGCAAGAAGACAATGCTGTGTGTTTGGTGGGACCAGAAAGGTGTGGTGTACCACGAGCTCCTAAAACCTGATGAAACCGTCAAAACTGATAGCTACCGACAACAAATGATCAATTTGAACCATGAATGATCAATTGATCAATTGGTCGAATGCGTTAGACTCGATCGAAAGAAGGAGATTTATAGGTATATGGCTTGGCAGTTTTTCTCGTTTCTCGGCTAACTTTTGCGTTTATCGACTAAGAACATGGTCATATGCAGGAAAAAATAAATTCGAATCGTATAAGTTTCTTAGCGGCAGGCCAAGGTCACTGTCTTCGTGCAGGAAATTTATGAATTTTTAGCAATTTTTGCCCTGATTGGTTAAAATATGCGGTGCTTTCTTTCATAAGGTCCTCGCCACTCAGAACAATTTCAAAGTGATCTGATTAGCTGCCGAACAAAACTTTCTTCAAATTTTATATAGTTTTGGCTATTTTCAAAATTTGAACGTTTACTTAAGACATGTACAATAGTGTTATTCAAAGTATTGCCCATCTGAAGCTATGACTTTTTTTTCCTATCTTTCTGGCATTTTGTGGATCCCATCCCAAAAGAACGGCGCCGGGAATGAAATTATACAAGTTGCGCCATCTTTTAGCAAGCCGCATGAATTAATTATGCACCCAACACCTGTCATTACAAAAAAATCAACGAAATCAAGTGCTTTTATTGCATCAGAGAGTCATTAAGCAGCTTCCTGTTGAAAACAATCACACCTGAATTCCTTGTGGGCTCTAAGAGACAGGTCTTGATCCCATAAAGGTGCGCCTCGAGTAAAGGTGCGCCTCGAGCGACACAGATTATGAAATTATGGGTCACGAAATTGAGGGTTGTAAATAGGGAAAACATTAAATCAACGATGCCATTCATTTCTAAGAAGCGCTCTCTGTTGAATTGTGTAAATATCTTTATTTTTACGACGCTACAATAAATTTGCATTATCATAGCTTCAAGTTCGTATACCCCCGTTAAAGAACACAAGTCGTTAGTGTTAGTTTTGAGGTTAAAACGGCCACCGAATATAAAATTGTGCACTTCTTACTTACTTAAGGTGGCGTTACAGTCCGAGGTGGAACTGGGCCTCAATCAACAAGCGTCTCCAGCCAGCTCGATCTTTAGCTAGCTGTCTCCAGTTTCGCACGCATAGTTGGTTGAGGTCCCTTTCCACTTGGGTTCGCCACCCGAGTCGCGGTCTTCCTCTACTGCGCCGTCCCTCGGGGATTCGCATTGGTTTCCATGGCTGTGTGCTGTGGGAATCGGGTAGGCACTGACTGGCGTCAACCTGGCGATGCCCAGTGTTGCAACTTTTCCTACACACCAATTGTGCTTATTTTACCTCCAAGTGGTAGCCATCGGGTACTGGTTGTAGTTCACCCGAGCTCAACCTGCCAAACTTATAAGTGCGACCTCTTGTCCTAGGGGTTACAAAAAAGGAACTAGTTGGGGGTTGTGCCGTCGGGGTAACTGCCCGCCACACAAAAAACTATAGATACGAAGCAACAACAATTATTCACTTCGCCTCCCTTCAAAAACACGAATTAAAAACGACAAAATTCCTGGAACCATAATTGATGGGAACATCCTACATCGTTTAAAGACAGTCCCAACCCACAGACTGCATCTAATCAATCACGTCGACTACACCCTATCGGCGCTGCAAAACATACCAACATTTCACCAACGCATGCGTTTCAAGCTTACTCCGAAAACCCAAAAAACACATTTTCGAAATCTGAAAATAGAAAAAAATCACCTGAAAAAGTTCTCCGCTCTAGAACTGCTCAGTCTGCCGTTGGATCCCGTGCCGAGTGTTTCGAATGAAATATATTCCACCTCTCAGTCGATACAGAAGGGGGGCGCGCAACGCTGTCAAGTCGCATTTAAAAATAGAAGCAAATTCCTAACGCGGTGGTCCCGACAAAAAGTGTATTGTATTTTCTGTGTGCCGCTTCTTTCAAGAGTGAATACCGACACGGTTTTCAAAACCGCCTCGTTCCAAAACGCATTGTTCCCTTCCGCTGTACGTATTTAGAAAAAGTAAAACGAAAGATAAAAGAAAAGCATCTCGTCCACAAGTTGTTGGAGACAATTTTACATAAGACCGTCGAAAACTGCAGCAAATTCGCTGCTCGACAAGAGAAACGTTCGGAGGTAGACTGTGTGTTTTTTTGAATGAAAGTGGATGTGATGCGATGGCGAACAAGTGAAGGAAGCGAAAAAGTGAAATTTTAAAAATAACCCACAATAGTGTTGTGTCAAGGAGTGCGGCCTGCTGCTCGGGCCGTTGCACATGAGCATGACTGCTTGTTTAGAGGCGTTTCGCTCTGAAACGGCTTGCGAAACACATTCGAATGGCTTTTGAAATATTTTGTGCTCGCCTGTATTTCGAAAATGTTAATTATGTGGAGCAGACCGAAGGGGTAGCGGCGTGCCTGAGAACTGGAACTGGATAGTGTGGGAGGGAAATTACATTTTTTTTCGGGGGGTTTTTGAATGGCTGAATATACACGTTACTCTACTTGTTTCGAAAATTCAATTCAAATCGATTGAAAAACCGCGAAATAGTTGAGGAAACGAAGGGCATGCAGGAATACTAAATTTTTTAGACGTAGTTGATCCATGACCTTACACCACACGTTCACACCTTTCCTGAAATTTTCGAAAACTCAAAAGCCGATGTCACTTTCAAATCCTTAAGTTGAAGGTCTTCAGCAGATCTGTCAAATTCCCGCAATCACAGAATTTCAACGCAGCATTTTCCAAACTGATCTGTCAAATACTGAAACACGTGCTTTGCAACGAGTGTGAAAATATGAAATTTTATTTTCATAGTTTTTTTATGACCACCCACTTGTGGCCACAAGGAATATAATTCATCTGATTAAAAAGAGAGAACACATTTTTGTTTATATTCTTTCAGAAAATGTGCTTTTTTGAATTGCAGCAACACTAATGAATGTTGTTTTTAAATAATAACGCTGTCTGCCTCTCAAACGCGGAAAGTCTTTCGATCTAATGATGATATCTGCTCAATGGTACTAAAACGAAAACCTCATCCTACGATCGATGTAGGCAGATATTCACTGAAGGGTAGAACATCTACCAAAATCATGAGCATTTCACTTTAAAGTGGAACCTTATGACATTAGAACGTATTAATCATTTTTACATATTTTGACAACTCACGGGTAGCCCGACTCATGTCAAGAACTTAAACAGAACAAACAGAGAATCCCTTGTTGGCACATGGGTCAACTGACTTTTATCAGAGGAAATAGACAGACCTGATTGAAAACTGTCTTCTTTCGGTTCTTTGTAGGAGAACCTCTCCAAAAGACACGAAGAGAAACATTGATGTCTAGTTGCTTAATCACTAAGCAAGCTTAAATAATTTGTTTACACAATATGATCACGATCGTGAAAGGTGCCACTGAAAGCTGTTGCTGATAAGAAATCTGGTACTGGAGTTACCGACTTCAAAGCTAATCCTGATCCATCGACGAATTTGGAAGACATTTTGATATTTATTCGCGAATTTTACACAGCTGTTCATAAAATAAGAAAATGATAAAAAAAACATGCTGTTATGGACAAGAGAAGTAGCAGTGGCCTATCCTGAGTCCATCTTTCTTGAATGCCATGCACTTGAGCTCGCTACGAATTGCGAACTTTACAAACTCTGGCCCTTCATTCATATAGAGTTTTGCCACTCGCTGAGAGCTTAGAAAACTGACCTCTTCGTGCATTTTTTGGCCAAAACTCTGTGGATCGCGTTTACATTCCTCCTTGTGTATTGTTCTCAGCCTGAGAGTTCACACATAAAACATAAAAAATGCATTATTCGCAGAGAAACAGACTATTTTCGTCGATAAAAAAAAAACCTGGCCATTTAATTCGCAATTTGCGTACCCTTTCTTTGTGTTTCCTGGAAAATTGTTTTTTTTTTTTTCATAATTTGCGCGTGCTTAAGGGGTTACTAATACCCTTACTTGTCCAGGGTCAAGACACAGCACGGGCCGACGGCATTGGTCTTAAACATCTGCGGATTGTAATCTATGGGGAATATTGAGCTGGGAAGAGCATTCCATATTCGTGTGGTTTCACTGTGCGTCCGAAAGAAGGCTTAAGGGTAAACTGATGTGAATTCTTGCATCGATTAAGGAAACCTAAACATTTCGCAGTATTTTTGGCGACCTCGAATATGTGATCGTTCCAACTAAGTGTTGCATTGATGCACATACCGAGGATGGAAAGTTTTCCGGTTTCGTCGATACAAGCGCTTATCAGGGGTTCGCTTTAGAGACAGCAGACAGCATTGAATTTTGGAAGCATTGAATTCCACTCTGTTGTTCTTACCCCAGTTAAATATGCTGTCCAGATCGGAATTCAATGTGCTTGACATACGCTGCCGTTCCAATACTACGTCCGAAGGGCAGGGTCGTGAATTTTGGAACGAATATGAAAAACTGAGGATGCTGTCATCAGCGAAGGAGTGGATTGGATTAGAAGTGGCAGACAGGAGATCATTTATAAAAATGAGAAAGAGTGCCGGAGACAGAACAGAGCCTTGGGGGACACCAGCATTTATTTTGTGAATATCAGACTTGAACCCATCCAAAACAACTTGGATTGAACGGTTCGAAAGGTAGTTTCTAATCCATAGAAGCAGAGATTCATCAACACCATAAGCACGCATTTTCGACAAAAGAGCTTGATGCCAAACTCTGTCAAATGCTTTAGAAATATCAAGCGCAACTATCTTGCTTTCGTCTGCATTGTGCAAAGATTGGTTCCACTTTTCGGTGAGATAAGCTATCAAATCACCAGTGGACCTGTTGCTGCGGAAGCCATACTGTCGGTCAGTAAGAAGCTTGCGCGATTCAAGATATTTCATAAGCTGACGATTGATCAGCGTTTCCATGACCTTAGAAGGAAGGGACGTAAGTGCTATTGGTCGGTACGAGGTGGGTGACGAAGATTCGCCCTTTTTAGGGACTGGCTGGACAAATGCTGTTTTCCATCTACTCGGAAAGAGACCTGAAGAGTAGGATAGATGAAAAAGCTGACGCAGTAGTTTTGCCAGCGAAGAAGAACACCTCTTCAGAAGTATTGGGGGAATACCATCCGGGCCAGCGGATTTGTGCACGTCGAGATCTTTAAGTACTCTTACAACTGTACGAGTGCGGAGCAATTCTGTTTTCTGAAAGCAATTCGTGGCGCTCATATGAATTTCAATCTAGTCCCTTGAAGACAGTGCAGAACATTCCATTGGATCGTCAATGACTCGGTGTTCTTACAAGCAAAAATCTACCCTATCTTGAACTGTCATTACTGACAAATCTCTGTGCAGTATTCAAAATTTTATTCTTATACCTAAATATATAGCACTTGGTGGTCTGTGGCGTCGAATCCAATGTACTTGGACTTACATACGTGTCTAGGTTCGATTCCTGGTGCGGCAAAATACTTTTCACGGGCTGCACCTCTTTCGAGTCACTGACGCTCAAAGAGTACTTCTATCTAAAAGAAGAAGCTGCTCAAACTTGTTGCATAAAATTGTAAGTCCCTGCCACTCGTGAAAGAACAATACCACGCACAACACGAATGGTTACTGTTAAGCTAGATCCTGTGGACCCTTTACGGGATGTAGCGCCGACCATTTTGCTCAAGAATTATAGTACAGTGCCTAGAACAATTATATACCCTACTGCGACCCTTCAATTTGAATGCAGAGCTGGGCAGCACGCCTTCGAAACAAACATTAATTTTTAAACTTCCAAAGTTACGTGCCTCAAGTGGATAGAGGGCGGTATCCTTTGTTGCATCATCTTAATGGTTCCAAATTTAAGAACCGTCGGGCAAGTAGCAAGTTGTTCATGCACTCTGCATGGCCAAGCCATAGTAGCCTCTGGGTCCACCAGACAACTGGTCAAACTCAACAACGTCCAAATCAACATGCAGTCCTTTTCTATAAATCTCCCCGCGGGGCCGCGTTAGGTAGATACTACTTAACGAGGCTACTACTTCCTACCCTTCGAAGTTTGTAACTCACTAATCGACTATGTTTCAGGTCAGTCCTGTCCTCTATCAAGCATAAGTAGTGGAACATCACTTGCACCGCATCCTCTTTCTTGCAAAAAAGGCGAGTTTTGGACTGGGGTGTCCGCATTTCAAAAAGCACTTGTAGTATTCGCAATCCCCAAGAGGAAACTGCGGGACGTTGTAATTGCAGTGCCCGCCTGCCACGATGTCAAATTGTTTCTCGTGGCGCTTGCGGTTAGGCCCTGCACCTCGTTTTCGATGTTTATGGTGACGGTTCACCGTTCAAGGTGTTTCATCAGAAATTGAGGTGTCGGAGCCTTGGCACCGACCTTATTTACTTTTTTAGTTGTTCCTCTGCAAGAGCTTCCATCCGAAGGGGAGACAGCGTAGAGGAGGAACGAAGTAACCATTCTGGATATCACCACATAGTCAGACCCTCCATGTTTGGCAGGATCCGGGAGTGAACCTCTTGCATCGGTGACGCCTTCTTGCTGGCTTACTTGACATGGACCTCAAAGCTAAGCCTGCTGTTAAGTACTACCCCAAGTTTGATTATTCAGTTTCAAACTCGAAAACTTGCGTGTTTCACCTTTCTTGATGGTGATTGTGAAAAGAGCCTTATTTTTATGGGCAACAAACTCCAGCCCCACATGTATCAGCCATTATTTTCATTTCAGCGACAGAATTTGTCCATCTCCTCGCACATACTTCGATGTCAAGAGAGCGGACTACTCGTCTATTACAAAAGCCTGGCCGTAAAGTCTTCAAAGGAAATGAGACCATTCGTCCAGAACCCAACGATCCGTCCTATAAAGTGTGCGCTTCCATTCTTTTAGCTTAGTCTTAAATGTCACAATGTAACCAAAAGCGAGGCTCTCATTGTCTGACTTGATTCCCTCAATGAATAGATATCGACTTGTCAAGTAAGCTGGCCTGTTCTGGGGCTCAACTAAAGGTTAAGAACCGGCAAAGGTCTGATTTATTTGATCGGATCTGATCGCAAAATTTCTTTTCATCCTAAAATACTTAAAACTTGCATTTACTTAACCTTAGTGGATAATTGGTTAAGCGCTATGCTCCGTGTGTTGACTCAAGCTCACTTTGGCTAGTTCCTGCTGTTCTGGCAATAATATAAGGGCAATAAGGGCGAATAAAACGCAAGCCATTTGATATATTTCAAGATATTTTCTATCGCCTTGAAGTACAAAACAATTTTGAGTGGAACTCTTTTTCTTTCATAGGACAAGCGCGGTTGCGTTTGCAGCAGTCGCTTAGTTGAACCCAATTTTTGAACGACTCAGTCACACAATTCAGCGGAAACGGCAGCTATTTCGAGTTCAATGTCGGCTCTGAGCCCTTCCAATGTCGTCGGATTATTGCCATAAACCAATGAATTAACGTGGCCCCATAGAAAATAGTCAAGCGGCGGCATAACACGTTCACCATACTTGCTCTTCAATAAATTGATTGTAACGTGCCTGTGGCTTGCGGCACTATCCTGTTGAAAGCACATGTCGTCCATGTCCATATCTTCCGATTCGGGCCAAAAATGTTCTGTAATCATGGCGCGATAACAATGACCACAGTAATGTGACGATCATTATGGTCAACGAACAAATGTTTACTTCTCTTACACCAAAATGTTGTGACTAAGTATTGAACGTTACATGCCGATCAGCATTATTGCTAGATGACAGTACTGACCGTGCCCATTCAATCGCGATCCGAGGGCAAACACTAGAACACGTCTTAAGGCACGTAATTTTCTGCTCTGCGATCTGGACACTCATTTCTGTGCACACAGAGCACAGGCGAGCGAAAAACGAAAAATTCAAAATAAACTCTAGAACATCGGTCAAGAGACTCTCGCTTAGAATTTTTCCTCTAACTAGAACAAGACCTGAAATGTGTGTTTTCAAGTGCACTCACCCCTCCGACCGTGCAGAGCATCGATTTGTATGCATTTTCCGAAAACCAATGCACTCGAGCGTCTATCTTTCGAAAACCATCACACATTCACGCTTGTCGCCTACTCCGAAAAGCATTCAAAAACCATCCGAAATCGACTCCGAAAACACTGCAGCGGCAGTCGTTTGGCCGAACAAAGTGCAACAACTAGTGCGAACAAGATGCATTCGAAAGCACAAGTGAAAAGTGCAATTGATCATTAAAAAGAAAACCAAAGTGCTATCCAATTCCGGAGTCATTGTGCGCATTGAGTACGACGCAAGTGCCGCCGTGTGCCACAGCGTGCATCGGCTGACGCAGTGGCCACAGCCTCTATCGACTAGATGGATGGATAAATAATTGCTTCATCAAATTGCATGTTTTATTTCAGTTGATCCGTTCGTCTAGTTGGTGAATTTTTGAAAACTTTTCTGTTGTTCGTCTGAAAATAGACCACCTCTTAATTATAGCAGCATAAAGCCGGGCACACATTGCGCCGCGTTGAACGGTGTTGGTGGCGTTGCAAAATGGTGAACAGTGTCCGTGTCGCTCGGTCTGCGTTGTGTTTCGGGCGCAAGTCTTTTGTGTTCTCCGAGGTGGCAGCGGTATTCGCGAGATGATGCATCTTCGCTCGTTCGTGTTTGTACGCCAAGTTAGTGCTTGAGGATTTAAAACAATTTCACGCCAAAGACACCGCGTCCGCAAGAGTGTCAGAGACAGAGAGCAACCGCGTGTCAGACAAGAGAAAATAACCAAAAGCGTGCGCCAGCCGTGTGACTCACGTACTATCGTATTTGTCCATTTTATCGTGTCTAGACTCTAGACGTCGCGCTCGTGTAAAGTGTGAATTTATTTCATCTCGTGGGTGAAAAACTAATAAACTTCGTAAAAAAAAACAAAAAAAAAGAAACGTGTGTTTCGACCGTGACAGGACTCGAACCTGCAATCTTCGGATCCGAAGTCCGACGCCTTATCCATTAGGCCACACGGTCACATGTTAGAACAGTAGCAACATGTCTGTGTTGAAGAAACCCAGAGGGAGCATCCACAAGATACGGGAGTTCGAACTCGAAAAGGTGGGTATGGTGTGTGTGGGGAAAAATCAATTTAAGTCATCACCAAGCAATGGGAGGGGGGCTTTGTTTTGTTAATTCGAATTATCGGACATTGCTTTGTGTGTTGCAAACAATGTGCTTGTTTCTTGCTCTTTCTGTTTGATGTTCTTGTTTCGAGGGGTGACTCAGTGGAACGAGTTGCTTGAATCATTCCCGCTGATTTTATCGCACATTAACAAGAACAAATGCGATTATGTTGAATAATAACAAAAATACAACACATGGTGTCATTAATTGTTGACAGCTGTCAAAGAGATTGGATTAGTGCGGCAATGTGACAATGGAGTTTTACGATAGCTACGGCCACGGGATAAATGGCTTGGAAACTAGGACCAATCATAGTGTCTTTGCGCAACTTTTAATCCATATCGTTGCCAAAATGCGAGAATGTGTGTCAACAAAAAAATTGGAAGGCAATAGAAAAAAATAAATAAATTACGCAAAAACACAAAACTAATTGAATTGTGAAATTCAACATATTCACACCAAGACTTTCTGGACATTATTTAGTGTTCTTATAACGATTTGAAAGTATTTCTCTGAGAATCAATCATTCTGTTTGCGAAACTTTAATCGGAGTTCGCATTTCTACACAAAGAGGCACATGCGATCCACAAATCGATCACGAACAGAAATTCGCAATGAAGTATTTAAGGCCCATTCATATGAGGTCGCCGCGAATTGCGAACTCCGCAAACATTAACGTTTCATTCATATGGAGGTTTTCCATTCGCAGAGAACTGCGGGTGCAAACTGACACTTCACTGCGAATTTTTCGATCGTGAGTTTGTGGATCGCGTTTTCGTCTTTGGGTTGCGTTTGTGTATCACGAATTCAGTTTGACAGTTCGCGGAGAGAATGATTGATTCGCAGAGAAAAACTTATAAATCATTAATTAGGATACTCAAACTTTTACTTCAAACTTTTATTCGGATTTTTGTCTATGAAAAAAATCGATAATTCAGTTACAATCTTTTTGCATACCCAGAAGTTTAACTTTTTGTTTATATTTGGTGGAAAAGGGTTGTTTTTGAAAGTTCGCGTTCGCAGTTCGCCATATGAATGGGCCTTTAGAGTTCGCGAAGACCACAATTCGTAGTGAGCTGAATGAAGGCTATATTGCAACGTCTCGGTCCTTAGCAGTTGCTACGCGCTTTATCGATTTTAACAGACTGTTTTGTCAAAAGCATGCAACCTTAAGGCCCAAACCCTTAGACTCCGGGGCGTGCGTTGCGTCTTGTCAAAAAATTGACAACTCATGAAAGCTAATAAGAGGGAGCGAGACAACGAGTGTGGGCTATATGTGGAATACATCAGAATGCATGAAGTTGGCGAACTTTTAACTTTTCTTCCGTTTGACAGTTTATTCTCACATGTGTGTATCATTTTACTAGCATGGTCGTGTGGGATTGTATGAATTTATACATATTTCGGACGCAACGCACGTATTTCATTTGGCACCTCTTTGCAGTCCGGCAAATACGATTTTTGTGGATGTCAACTGCAACGCACGCACCGGATTCTATGGGTTAGGGGCCTTTAGTGTTCCATATCCAAACGCACACGCTCGTTTCAAAAATCGAATGTTCTGAAAAACAATTTCCAACAGAAAAACGCCAGACCGAGTGGAGAGTAGTACTGCTGAGAACTTTGTTCTCTGGCTTACCTCATACGGTCTGCGAAGTTACAGCGCGCGACCCCAAATGATTTATGTATACTCTACTTAAAACTTCGAAGCCGGAGCGTCCGAACGCGCTGTTGCGTTATAACCTTAAACTCTTTTAAGTGTCATTAGGTGCGTTCACATTATACCGCCGGGTAGTCGAACAAAAAATGCTTTGGCAGCTTTTACATTGCGTTAAATCGAGCAGCAATTTCTATCGTATTCCCTTTTGTGATCCCAAGCCACTTTTACACACAAAATCCCAACGATCCCAACGATCCCAACGATTGGGATTTTTCGTCATTTTTATTTCGTCGCGAACCGGGGTGGTTCTGCGCGGAGAAAATTTTTCTGATAAGGAGAAATTCAAAGTGACGCTTTTGATGTTCAAATGCATACTGTGATACATTTATGTACATTTACAGAAAATAGAATAGACATTGCGAATCAAATTGCTGACAATTATGTATAATGTACCCAATAAAAACAATTATCGATGCCTCTTGATAATTGTTTTTAAAAAAAGTTGCAGTTTTTTGCGCAATTACATGCGTACTTAAAAGGGTTCATGACAATAAATTTCATATGCGTCCATATTTAAATCCTGAAAATACATCCCAAAAAATATTCTAAAAATTAAATAAACAGTAGATAAGAGCATAACATCATCAACAAGGTCTTCCTGCAATAAAGCCCCTAATAAAATGCATTTTCATTCCAAAAATCCCCGGCCTCATCAAACATCTGTGGTACGCGTCCGATAATGCGTCCGTGTACCAGCCACACAAGGCCGCACACGATACTAAAGGATAAATCGAAGAAAGAAAAGGGAAAACACGAAGAATGAATCTCGATCCTCGATCATCTTTTCACCCTTTCACACATACGCCCCTTCTCTTTCTCACATATGCATAGCATCCATGCAGTACCCATCGCTTCGAGAACAAGAATGAAGCAACCGAAAAATAAGCGAAGGGTGACAAAAGAGAATAGGCCGAATCCCAAGATTTTTCGTGTACATGCAATTCGGTCAACCCCCCTTACGTTTCACTTCCCTTGCCTACAAGAAGAGTCCCGTTAGTGACGAATTTAGTTCGTGTAAAAGCCGCCTTTGCGTTCACATTGTACTAAGCGGTGGACGGACTTCAGTCATGACGGAAGTTTCGTGACATCAACATTGAAGCATTTTTCTTCAATGATGGTGATGTCCTCAATAAAGAAACTACCGTAAACTCTACTTCAATCATCCGTTGATATTTACTTTTTAAGATCTAAAACGTGAATGAAAAATGTGTACTGCGGTCGAACCACTAGTGTTCACATCGTTCGACCGAGGGAAGAAGTTGAACTTCCATACGACCGCCTGTACGACTCTAGTACGTTTGTAGGATCTAGTACAAATTGGTCTGTACGACCCGATCGTTCGACATGTCATACTTCCCGGTAGTATAATGTGAACTTACCCATTCAAATTTATGGCAGCAGCAGCCAGCAAATGTATACAAAAACTTTTACTTCTCGGTGTGCAAAAAGATACGAATTGAATTGTATATCGAGTTTTTCTTTTCGATAAATATATAAACAAACGTTCTTTTTACTATTGTTATTACTTACTTACTTACTTTACTTATCAGGGCGACCCGTGGACGGTCCGAGTCTTAAAAATTGTTGCCTTACGTCGGAGACGGTCATGGACACAGTGGTTTCAGTCATCAAGACCAAGCTGTACTTCTTCCGCGATGACTATGTTTTTGTACCAGATGTTCGGTCTTCCTTTCTTTCTTGCATTAGGAGATTCTAATTCGAAGACCCGCAGTGTACATACAGATTCTCGAGCTGTACAAGTGTTGGCGGATAAGGCCATATACCGAACGTAGGCAGCAAGAATCAGCACTGCAGTTTTGCTTTGAATTTCTTCTTCTAAACTCGCTTGTGGTGAATATCGCTGCAAAGTACTGACAGGAAATGCTTCGACAATCGAGTCCGTTGCAACATTCTGACTCTTCAGAGTCTTCAAAGCAAGATATCTAACAAATTCTGGCTGGACATCGGCAGAAAATCGCCTGAAGCTAGCACCTCTACCAACTTGACTTAGAACGCTTGAGTGCAACGGGCTCTCGGAACAAATTGGAAACGTACATACATGTATGTATCTTTGTTCCTGCCGTCCTCGTCCTCAGCTTGACTTATCATTCGATAGACGCAATCTGTTCCATTCGATTATCTTAAACGAGATTAGTTCGTTTTCAGACGCCAAAGGGATTCTGCCTCAACGTCCTTACAAGTGCGGCATCGGTTGGGTTCTCGCGTCTCAACTGAAATATTCACATGACAACACATTCATTGAACAAATCACTTTAAGTCGACTATAGCCACTAACTGCTACCGCATCATTTTCACAAGAAGAGTGTCGACTGGAATGATGTTTTAACCAAAATCTTGCCTCAGTGTACTCATACACAAATCTCACAGCCAGTGATTACCCTCTGAAAGAGATTCCAAGAGATTCTAAAGGTTTAAGAAGCGCGTATGAAAAAGAAGTGGAATGCGTGACTTTAGAGCAGCTTCAAAGAGGTTGAAAAGACTATTTGCGTACCTTATTATTTCTGATCCCTAATCTGTTGCGTCCAACGCCTACGGTGGCTAGGTCATGTAGAGCGTATGGACACCACAGCTCCGGCCCGAAGAATCTTCGAATCCGAACCTGTCGGGCAACGCAACAGAGGACGCCCGCGTTTAAGGTGGCGCACCTAAGTGGAGAAGGACCTCAACCAACTTGGTGTGCGAAACTGGAGACAGCTAGCCAGGGATCGCGCTAGTTGGAGAGGCATGTTGGTTGAGGCCCAGATCCACCCCGGACTGTAGCGCCACACAAAGAAGAAGAATCTGTTGCGTTGCTCCTCAAGCTGGGAGTATCTTCTCCTTTCGATGTTATCAACGCCGGCAGGTTAAAAGATGGCCTGCAAAACTTTTGAATAGACGAATGACCACTCCACCTACTCAATAGCCTCCATCGATCTTGACTGATGTTCAAGCTTTTCAGTTCAGTTCTGAAGTAGAACAAGCCGCTTACTTTCTCGAGGTTTTAGCTGCCCTTTGTAAAACTTGCTTCAAGAGTGTGTGAATCTTTTCTTACCTAAAACAAGTGATTTTTTTTGCTGTTTAATGTTTTCGCTATTCTATGCTGACAGTTCGCGTTTGAGCAGCAGTATCAATCTTTAGCTCCGTGAAAATTGTTTCCATCGAGGAGCCTCATTTCTGGTCGAAATGAATCCATTTAGCTCCCTCAGGCAACACAAGAGTTTGCCAATTGATCCGGAAAATGCGGATAAATTGGATGCATCCGCAGATTGCAAAACGGCAGTGAATGCTACACATCACGCGACACGTTGGATCAATGGAGACATGAGTTTGGTGAGCTATTTATCTCTGGTAAGATCGTGCGATGAGGACTCGCAAAATCACTCGTCGGCGCCGATAAACAAGCGTTAATTGAACGTTATTTTCGGAAAATGGCAACGATTGTCTGTAGTTCAACTCAATGAACCTACTTGAGTGATGATGGTTGAGGGTACGCATTTTATAGCCCGTAAAATATGTCCCGCTGAACACCTAAAATTTGATATTTTTTTAATGGCCTTAACCACGGAAATATCGCCTTGACATATCGTGTAATATTTACTCTATCATTTTGTGCAAACATCCGAAATGAAAGTCGTCTCTTGGAACTCTTTTGAGAGACAATGACCTAATAAACACAGATTTATAACTTTACGATTACAAAACGCGGTAGTAAATGTGTCCACACCGAATACCAGATGTATGGCAACGAAATCTAAAACAGTCCCTCACTGACTCACAATGACGTCAATTTCACAATGACCAGTGGAATTAGGCGAAAAAACGGACTACATACTCCATATGTCCCAGCAGCTGGATTAAGTCAATTCAGCCGAAAAATTCACCACAAATCCCCATGAAATCGCAATAAATAGAAAAAAAGCGAAGAACAATAATCTCTACTCATCCGAATTAGCGCAAAACAATAAAATCCAGACAAAAAAATTCGATTCACATCAAATGGCGATAATGCTCATCTCATGGATGCTCCGTTCGTTATTCAATCAATCATCGGCCGCAAGCCTTATAAAAATCCCATGTCTCGCTACTCATGTTCGGCACATGCTGAGTAATTAGATAATGGCTGGCCAATTGCCAGATATCGGCAAAAACTCAAAAACGACGAGAGCATCGCAACTAATAGAGTGGGCCGCCGACGAAATTCATTCGTAAACGGTTCCGTGTCTCGTATCGCTCTCGTTGATTGACTGCGTTTTGCCTTGAGTGCGCCGGTTTATCCGTTTATAACGAGATTTAAATATTTTGGGGGAGCTTCGTCGGCGGTGACTTCATTTCGGGAACTTCAAATTCCGGTGAACTACCCTGACACCCACTTGACGTCTAAATATTGTGCATTTTCATGTCAGTACGGCTACCTGTAGTTCGGTAGATGGCGTTGTCTTGATCGTCATCCTGGCACGATGCCACTGGCTGGTTCTTTTCGGATTTTCATGTTTCTATGCGTTTCTCGAGGAATTGTGGCTTATTTACACATTCGTGCTTTTGTTTCGCTCATCTCTGTGTACGATGGAGTGTGTCAGGGGAAAGTACAGACGAACGGCGGCGAACTGATGGCCGAGTGAGTAAACACTTAATTTGGGACGATTCGTGGACGAGCGCGTCTGCAGTCTGCAATGACAGCGTGTCTCGGGGGATAGCGCCTGCGGAGATTCTTCCGAGTCATAATCCCCGTCCCTGGCGGTTGCCAACATCTATTTGCCTGTCTGTTGGAAGCAGTCTTAACTTTTGACAGTTCGTACGCTCTTATGTCAATGTCATTAGCTTGAGGCTTGTGTGCCCTTTTGCATTTTTCAATGTCATCTGTGGTGTTCCATTGGCTGACGGAATGCGCGAATATGGCTTGAATGTACAATATTCAATCAGCTCGTGAATTTACGATAACTATGTTTCGTAATGGCTAGCGTCGGGTTGCGTAAGTAGCCTTGAAACTGCCGGGCGGCAGGCATACAACAACTGCAGGTTGCCTCCCGCCAAGGCAGACACATAAGAAAATATAAAATTGAAAGCGGTGGACTCAGAGAAGGACAACACGCTCAAGATCTAATCCGAAATGTGTTATTGACAAGATGTACGTGATTCGACTGAAACTCGATCTCCACGCTGGCCAATCATAGAAATGTGCCAATTTTGGCCAAAACCAACTCCAAAGACTGAAATGATGTCTCCGGACGGATTACTTGTCTGGTTCGTGAGTTATGGTCCAAATTAATCGACTGACCCTCAAACTTTTCCGCAATGCCTGAAGCCAGGATGACTCACGCTGAATCTCAAATTGCGTATTTACAACTGAGTCAGCATTTCGACGTTTTCTAATAATTTCCGAATTTTTGGCAAGCGATGCATGAAGAAACAGCAATTGAATATTTTATTGAATATTTTGACAACTGGATGTGTGTCAAGTGACTGAAGTGACTTTGACGTATGTTCTTCTTCTTCTTCTTGTGGCGCTGCAGTCCGGGGTGAACCTGGGCCTCGGTCAACAATCCTCTCCAGCTGGCACGTTATTTAGCCAGCTGTCTTCAATTTCGCACTCCAAGTTGGTTGAGGTCCTTCTCCACTTGAGTGCGCCATCGGGTCGTGGTCGTCCTCTATTGCGTTGTCCCACTGCTTCGGTGTCGAAGACTCTTCGAGCTGGAGCAGTGTTGTCCATGCGCTCAACATGGCCTAGCCATCTTAGGCGTTGAATCTGTAGACGCCTGACTAGACTCATGTCGCTGTACAGCCCGTACAATTCGTGGTTGAATCTTCTTCTCCAGGAACCTTCAACGCAAACAGGACCAAAGATTGAACGCAGAACTTTTCTCTCGAAGAGACCAAGTACGTCTTCATGCGCTCTTGAGATAGTCCAAGCTTCCGCGCCATACAGCAGGACAGGGATGATCAATGTCTTATATAATTCTAGCTTGGTCTTTCGGGAGAGGGCTGCTACTACTCAATTGCGTCTTCAGCACAAAGAAACAGCGGTTGGCAAGAGTTATTCTGCGTTTAATCTCGGTAGTGATGTTGCTTGCACTATTTACTTGGGAGCCAAGGTAGATTAAGTCCTCTACTACCTCGAAGTTGTAGCTGCCTATGGTGACGTTCTGACCGAGTCGTCGATGTTGTGTGTCCTTTCTTGATGACAGCATATACTTTGTTTTGCCCTCATTTACCGCCAGACACATTTTAGCCGCCTCCGTTTCAATACAAGCACACGCTTCATTGACGGCTCGCTAAGTTCGGCCAATCACGTCAATGTCGTCCGCGTAAGCAAACAGTTGAACGGACTTTTGGAAGATCGTGCCTCGGATGCCTACGTTTGAGTTTCGCACGATCTTCTCAAGTATGATGTTAAAGAAATCACATGACAGCGCGTCGCCTTGCGTAAAACCTTTTTTGACATTGAAGGTCTCGGTGAGTTCGTTACCGACCTTAAGGGAGCAGCGAGATTTCTCAATCGTCATGAGAGTTACAACCTGACGAGTTTGGCAGGAGTGTCAAAACTAGACATGGCGTTGTATAGCTCGTCTCTATGCACGCTGTCATATGCGGCCTTGAAATCGACGAACAGATGGTGAATGTCGATTTGCATTTCTTGGGTCTTTTCCAGGATCTGCCGTAGTGTGAAGATTTGGTATGTTGTGGACTTTCCTGGCCTGAAGCCACACTGATATGGACCTATTAATGAACGGCTTCAGGCGGGTACACAAAACGAAGGAGAAGATCTACGCGATGTTAAGAAGACTGATCCCTCGATAGTTGGCGCAGTTGAAGTGGTCTCCTTTCTTGTGGATCGGGCAAACGATACTGAGATTCCACTCGTCGGGCATGCTTTCCTCAGACCATATCTTGCAGATGAGCTGGTGCATGCGCCCAACCAGATCATCTCCAGCTGCCTTAAATATTTCAGCGGGCAAACCGTCCGCTCCAGCAGCTTTGTTAGACTTCAGTCTAGATATTGCTACCTTGACCTCGTCTAAGTCTGGGGGACGGTATTCGCGTCTGTCATCGTCCAGATTGAGTGGAACATTCTGCCTGACAGCGGTATTTTGGTCCTCATCGCCGTTTAACAGTTTGCAGAAATGATCTTTCCAGATTCTCAGTATCGACTGCGACTCTACTACAAGATGTCCATTCCCATCCCGGCAGGCTTCTGTCCGAGTTTTATATCCATTGGATAATTGTTTTACCCTTTGATAAAACTTTCGGACGTCATTCCTGCCATAACACCTCTCCATCTCCTCGACCGCGCGCTTCTCATGCTCTTTCTTTTTTCTTCTGAGAAGCCGGTGCTCTTCCCTTCTCTTCTGTTCGTAGAGCTCACGAACAGCCCTCGTTGTTCGATGCAGCGTTGCCTTGTAGGCCTCCTGTTTGGCTGCATGTGCCTGCCTGCACTCGTCGTCAAACCATAGGTTCCTTCTAGGTGGTGTCGTAAAACCCAGCACATCAGTGGCAGCTTCTTGGATGGCTTCTTGACAACGACTCCATTCTTCTTCGATGGTTTGTGCAGGCGGCGTCGAACTTACAGAGAGTTTCTGGGAGACTCGGTCGGCAAAGATCCTGGCAGTCCGCTGCGATTGTAGCTTTGCGACGTCAAACCGTGGTGTTCGTTCTCGACTCCGTTGTTCTCTTAATACTACTACAAGTCCAATAAAGCATTCTTTACCGCTTCGGTGCAGATAGCCTTCGAGTCCAGGAGGAAACAACGATAAAGACTCCAGTTATGGTGGCTGTGGACCTGGCCACAGATCAACCTGACTGAAGGATGTTCGTTGAAGATCCTGCAAATCGGCTAACTATAGAAAGCTTAGCTGGCTGACGAAACTGGAGGCGCATGAGCGTAGAAGAAAAATAGCAATACGTTAGCAGGCTTGCTTAAGAGCGAGTTCGGTAAGCACTAAAAGCACAGTTCTCTGGCCAGTCCAGTGGAACAACAATCCCCAGCAACAAGGCATCTAGACCACACAATGTCATTAGAGTTATCTTCTACTAAAGAAAATCTAGTAATCCAACGAAAATAAATGTAGTAGCTTAGCACAATCCATTTTCTGTTTCTTGAATTCTTTGAATAAGTAATAAGTGACGAGGAGAGGATGAACGATCGATTGATACGTTGAGTGTTTTCTGTCCGAAATAAGAGAGCAACATACTTCCCTCTAAGCCTTTTAAATGCTTCTCAGCGAAATTTTGAAAAGGCAGACCTATTGTCTGGCTCTAGCAAGAGCCGGAAACTTGATAAGGTCTATCTAAGCGATGTCATGCCGAGTTCGCTGAAGGAGTTCGTTTGTTTTGGATCGGCTATATTCAATACATTTTTTTTTTTTGATGTAGCGCAGCTTGTTAGTCTGGCCATCTGAGGTGAGCTAGGTGTAAGGAGGTGCGCGGCGATATTACCCTTGATTCCTGGTATCAAGATGTGCACTTATTCAATATACCCATCAATGCAAGCTAGCACTGAATTGTCAATCCTTGCCCAATAAATTCTTCGGCCGTCTTACATGCTGGTTTGCCACGTACATACGTCAAGTTTTATTCAGTCTTCACATACGTCAACGAAACTGAACGAAGTATCTACTTTCTGTGCAGACAACAGTCGTCTACGAGCCTGAGGGAGTTAATACGTCAAACGACTCACAGATCTCTTTAGGAAAAGGTAATAGAAATCAATGGAACTCTCACTGCTCACGTAGTGCACATGCACAGAATATACGATTTTTGAAAATCTGACATACTGTCCATCAAATTTCATGCCCAACCAGCTAGTGCGTGATATCCAAATCGATGCAGACTCCCATTCCACTTCCAATACACCATAATGGCATCATCCTGATCCCCGTTAGTCACATCACAGCCCCCCCCCCCCAGTCTATCCGCAGTCACTGCCACGCACACAATGCAGTTGTCAGTTATTAAATATGACGAATTGAATGGCTCATCCGCAGTGCGTATAGCATACGGCCTCCCTGGCATTAATCCCCTACACAGTGCCGCATTCAATTTCAATTATGCTCTATCTGCATCCGCCTCTGATTTAATGATGCCCCCGCTCTCGTTCACAGATCCATTTGGTTGATGAGTTCGACATCCTGCAGATTGTGGGCGAAGGATGGTTTGGCAAGATTCTGCTGGTGGAGCACCGCGCCTCCCAGACGGAGATGGTTCTGAAGGCAGTGCCCAAGCCGTACGTATCATTGCGGGATTTTTACCGTGAATTCCACTACGGGCTGCATTTGGGAATTCACAGGAACATTGTGACTACGTACGACGTTGCGTTCGAGACAGCCGGCTTCTACGTGTTCACTCAGGAGTATGCTCCATTGGGTAAGTAGGAGAGGAGGCGTTATGAAGCAACTCAGTGAAGAGTCTTTTGTGTTTTTTTTTTAGGTGACCTCACGTCCAACGTAACCGACACTGGCATCGGGGAGCTGCACAGCAAGCGAGTGGCCAAGCAAATAGCCTGCGCCCTAGATTACATGCATTCAAAGTGAGTTGAAAGCTTCAGGGCCAATCAGAACAATCATGAGATCTCTGTGCATTCTCTTCCCTTAGAGACATAGTCCACCGCGACGTTAAACTTGACAACGTCCTCATATACCGCTCGGACTTCTCACGCGTCAAGCTGTGCGATTTCGGCGAGTCCTTCCAGACCGGCACCACTGTGGAGAGGCGGAACGAATGGCTGCCCTACAGTCCGCCGGAAGTATTACAAATCAAGCCCGAAGGTACCTACAAGTAAGTAAGCACCCTGCACGCCTTTGAAGCTGAACTCATGCGATTCATCCCACAGGGCAGACCCCAGCCACGACGTGTGGCAGTTCGGGATCGTGATCTTCGTCTGTCTCACCGGCTGCCTGCCCTGGCAGAAGGCGGCCTCCGATGATCCCCGATACGTGCGATACCTCGCGTGGCAGGGCACAATGATGCTGCCCATTCGGCGAACGCCGAAGCTCTTCAAGCTGCTTTCCTCGAAGGCGTCGCGAATGTTCCGCCGGTTCCTGGAGCCTCGCACCGAACGAAGGCCAAGGAGTCTCGCAGACCTTGCAAAGTTCATGGACGACCGATGGCTGGCCAAGACCGCCGAGAAGGAGATGGCCGAGTACGAAACGGACGAGCTGTGTCCGTCGATGTACTCATTCCACAGCAGTCCCGACGAGAAGCACCGGCTCCTGCACACCCTAGTCGCCTGTGGCATAGAGTCAAACGTCGACCGCGTGGCGAAGAAGAACCGCATCAAGGACTGGATCGAGTCGTCCATCATCACCGAGGAGGATGAGGTAAGGAGACCGCTCAATTTCTGTGCAACCGCATTACTACGTCTCTTTCCAGAACGAAGAGGAAACCGAGAGCGCATCAGCCTCCCCGTCGTCGTCGGTCTCGCGAGAGCCAGTCGCTGGGCACATCTCCTCGATAC
Organism: Eristalis arbustorum; assembly: GCA_916610145.1. Lineage (NCBI taxonomy): Eukaryota > Metazoa > Arthropoda > Insecta > Diptera > Syrphidae > Eristalis > Eristalis arbustorum. The sequence goes on from OU744319.1 coordinate 22,431,772, forward strand.
GCACCGCCGCCGAGCCGGCGAAGAAGGAGATCAAGACAACGCTGAAAGACGCCAACCAAAAGCACTTTGATCCGCGCACCGGAGCCCTCCAGCAGGGGCCCAGTTCCATGGGAACAGTCGCACACAGCCCGGCGCCGCTTGGCAACGCAACCCTCAACTCATCCACGGACAGTCTCAAGGGCAGCATCCTCACTCTGGGCAGCCGAAACGAACTCCTCTCCAGCGACTTCCAGCTCTACACGTCGGAGCTGAACGTGAACGCGTTAGGTGAGCAGCCTACGCAGCACACGGTTAGTCCGCAGAATGGCATGAATCACTCGCTTAGTATTAACCAATTGAACTCTGACGCCGTGACGCAAATTAACAATAACTTCGCCAGCGGCACCTCGACCGTCGTGCGGCGGAACGTTCTGCAACGTACCCGCTCCGACTCGGCCAACCTAGCGCTAGCCAACTCTAAGCTCTATGCTTCCTCTTCAGCGCTCGATACTAATCCCTACGCTCAGCAGCCACTAAACGCTAACAACGGTAATAACACATCATTTATGCGTCTCGCTAATGCTTTTCAGTCGCTTGCCACAATCCCAATTGACCAGGCATCATCGTTTGTCTCATTTCATTCGCGTCACTCTGAAGTCAAGGACAGCGGCTACGGCTCCACCACGACGACCAATGGCGATGGCCAGGGTACGAAGTGGATGACCAACGACACTGGCAGGATGCGTGCAGAGTCGAAAGCACCGAACGGCAGGTCGCATCATCAGAACGCGCATGCGGCCGATGGTTTCAGCGGAGGCGCATCAATGAAAGACACACCATACGACCGAGTGGCCGCCTCCAAGAAGAAGTGATGAGGACGACTCGTTTCGTTTTTTTTTGTTTTTGTTCGAGATCGACACGGCCTGTGGATGCTGAATGTGGAACCTATTTGTTAGATGCAGATTTTAAAATTAACTCAAGTATTGGATACGTTTTGTACTCTTAAGGTAAAATAAAGTTAATGCGGATTGTAGTCCTAAATGTGGGTTTGAATTCTGATGTGCGTCGGTAGAGGTGCATGTCCACGTTGACATTTTAACCGCTGTCCTCCACGGGGCAAATTTAGGTTAGGGCTTGACATTGCTGAATGAGGAGAGATGTGAGTCCAATAAGGCTAGATTCTTCTTCGAAAAATGTGGTGACTTACGTATGTGCTAAGATTCGCTGTCTATACATGTCGCAAAGGTATGAGTGGACAATTCCTTGGTCATTGGTCCCATCGAGTGAAAAACTCGACGTGCGATCTTTGGGGGTCTTTTAACAGTTGTGCTTTTTTCAATAGTCGGTGTTAATCACCTCTATCGTGAAATACGGCGTATCTAAAATTCACTTCACTAACTCGACTCACTTTTACACTATAGGCGTGTTATTTTTTTACTACTCAGTACTCAGCTCAGTAAGATTTTACGAATGAAGCAACAACAAGACAACTTAAGGCCCATTCATATGAGGTCGCCACGATCTGCGAACTTCGCAAACTCTGACAACTCATACATATGGAGTTTTTTCATTTGCAGAGAACAACGGGTGCAATCTGACACTTCACTGCGAATTTGTTGATCGTGGAAGTTGTGGATTGCGTTTGCACGTTTCTGTATCACGAATTCAGTTTGACAGTTCGCGGAGAGAATGATTGATTCGTAGAGAAAAACTTTCAAATCATTAATTAGGATACTTAAACTAATTTTTGTGGATGAAAAAACTCGATAATTCAGTTACAATCTTTTTGCATATCAAGAAGTTTAACTCTTTGTTTATATTTGCTGGAAAGGGGTTGTTTCTGAAAGTTCGCGTTCGCAGTTCGCCGCTCATATGAATGGACCATTACTAAGTCAAAAACCTACTCAGTAAAATTTGATTGTAATTACTGACTAAGACGTGTTTATGACGCAAGGTATCAATTGATTATTTGATACTTGTAAGTGTTTTTGTTTTTCTATATACTTGTTGTTGTTATTGATGTTGTTTGTGCAAATAAATAACATAACATGGGTGAAGCCGGGGATACCGTCCAATTTACCGAATTCATTTCCAAGAATATTGCATTGCCGCTCATTTCCATTCCACGCCATATCAAGTTAAAATGTTCGTCGCCGGGTAAGAGATCACCACAGCATAGTGTAATTGGACGTTGTTTATTTGTAGCTAGTAGAGATCTGCATATTTTTTCGAGTACGTGGTTCATTGGACTCACATCTTGAAAGGAGAAATGAATGAAGCACCTTATATTTGATTTCTGAGTGAGTACTTCACCCTTTAATAACCAAACATTAGGTTCAGTGTAATCGGATAAAGCGGGTACAGTGCACCGAGTGCACCGAGTACACCGAGTACATGTTGGCTTATTATTATTATTATGTAAACTCATTATTCTTAGTGTATTCAAAATGTAGCAGAATAATAAGGATGTGCAATACATTGAACTAAAATAAAGGGCTAAGAACGTTGTATATGTGTATTTTTCCAAAATATTAGGCATTTCAATGTTCATTGAAATTAATACAAATTTCGGTTTTGTTTGCATTATAATTTAAGAACATTAATTGGTTTACCAAAACTTAGTCGGAACTTATGACACTACTTTTTTCTGAGATCAACTGTCTAGCCGAGGAAAAGACCCACTCCGAAGCTCTGGCTAATATTTTACAAATTGTTTTGTATAAAAGGGGGAACTCGAGTTGATGCATGTGCCACTGTTATACATTAAACTTGTCAAAAAAGTCACATTTGTGTTTTTATTTTCACGGAGCCCGTTCTTGTTACAGGTCTTCATTCTATAACGCGTCTTCAAAGAATGGAGAATCATACGGTAACTTCCATACTACACACAGAGCAGAAAGGCGAAAAATGCAGTGTCATGGCGTCTTTACTGCGTGAAGTTATTTTTACTTCACTGGCTCTGATCGTTTCTTAATAAATAATACGATCATAACTCCTACACTCGATGAAAGTAAGAGACAGAGAGAGCAGCCAATTCTTTTGTTTTTTATTCGGTGCACTCGGTGTACTCGGTGTATTTTGGCCAGTTATGCGTGAACTTGATTCATTTGAATAAAACACCCACGAATCAGACCGAAATTAAACAGTGTATTCGTTTCGTTATCAGGTGATCGAATGTTGTACAATGTTTGTTTCTCGAATAGCAGTACTCATTTTCAGTGCAGACTATACCGAATGATTTCAATTAATAGAGTACACTGAAGTGCTGTACACTGTAAGAAAATTCAAATGAGTACATTCATGCAGACCTCTAGTAGCTACGATGAAGCAGAATTTCCTAAGCTGCAGTACATCGACTATTTGGCCAATGCTAAATCTCTAAAGTATGGTTGACAAGGGTACGGTGGCATTTTCTGTGCCAGTATCTTCGATCGGTTACACCACTCAAAGATTACCCAGGAAGGTTCATATGACATTCAATGTAGTCATAGTTGATTAGAACGGCGTAAGGGATCTGGAACCGACAAGTTCAAAGAGTCTTATTGGATATGTTCCATCTGTAGTTTAATTGTTTGCTTGTAATGATGTGAAATAATCACTCAAGTTTGTATTTGGTAAAAGAAATTAAAAACATTTTTTTTAAAAAAAGGGACATTCTTTAATTTAGAATAATTTTCAGGACTCTTACAGGGCCAAAAACAGGTTCTTCTTCTTCTTCGTGTGGCGCTACAGTCCGGGGTGAACCTGGGCCTCGGTCAACAATCCTCTCATCAGCCAGCTGCCTCCAATTTCGCACTCCAAGCTGGTTGAGGTCCTTCTCCACTTGAGTGCGCCATCGGGTTCGTGGTCGTCCTCTATTGCGTTGTCCCACTGGTTCGGAGTCGAAGACTCTTCGGGCTGGAGCAGTGTTGTCCATGCGCTCAACATGGCCTAGCCATCTTAGGCGTTGAATCCGTAGACGCCTGACTAGACTCATGTCGCTGTACAGCCCGTACAATTCGTGATTGAATCTTCTTCTCCAGAAACGTCCAACGCAAACAGGACCGAAGATTGAACGCAGAACTTTTCTCTCGAAGAGACCAAGTGCGTCTTCATCCGCTCTTGAGATAGTCCAAGCTTCGGCGCCATACAGCAGGACAGGGATGATCAAGGTCTTATATAATGTGAGCTTGGTCTTTCGGGAGATGGCCCTACTACTCAATTGCCTCTTGAGCCCAAAGAAACAGCGGTTGGCATGAGTTATTCTGCGTTTATTCTCGGTACTGATGTTGCTTGCACTATTTACTTGGGAGCCAAGGTAGATGAAGTCCTTGACTACCTCGAAGTTGTAGCTGCCTATGGTGACGTTCTGATCGAGTCGTCGATGTTGTGTGTCCTTTCTTGATGACAGCATATACTTTGTTTGCCCTCATTCACCGCCAGACACGTTTTAGCCGCTTCCGTCTCAATGTTAGCAAAAGCCTCACTGACGGCTCGCTGAGTTCTGCCAAGCACATCAATGTCATCGGCGTATGCTAACAATTGCACGAACTTCTGGAAGATCGTGCCTCTAGTGTTGGCGTATGAGTTTCCCACGATCTTCTCCAGGACGATGTTAAAGAAATCACATGACAGCGCGTCGCCTTGCCTAAATAATTTTTTGACATTGAAGGTCTCGGTGAGTTCGTTACCGACCTTGACGGAGCAGCGAGATTTCTCCATCGTCATGAGAGTTACAACCTGACGAGTTAGGCAGGATTGTCAAAACTAGACATGGCGCTGTATAGCCCGTCTCTATGCACACTGTCATATGCGGCCTTAAAGTCGACAAATAGGTGGTGCGTGTCGATCTGCATCTCCTGGGTTTTTTCGAGGATCTGCTGTAATATGAAAATTTGATCGAAAGTGGACTTCCCAGGCCTGAAACCGCACTGATAGGGACCTATCAGGTTGTTGACGAATGGTTTCAGGCGCTCACACAGAACGGCAGAGAAGATTTTGTAGGCGATGCTAAGGAGACTTATTCCCCGATAGTTGGCGCAGACAAAGGGGTCTCCTTTCTTGTGGATCGGGCAAACGATACTAAGATTCAATTTCACTACGTGATTTTCAGATGGCTTAGGGGGGCAATGCTTGGGTCTCTATTCTGGTATAGAGCGTGCACCAGATCATTTGACGAATTCGGGAAGACAAGAGCATGCCCGCTCTACATGCTCCATCCCCTAAAAAGTCTTTCCTACCTCCAGCAAAAACTATAGAGGTATCTCAACGTCGCCTACAAGATCCTATCCAGCGTACAGTGTGAACGTCTAAAGCCGCTTTGCACAGCACTATTCTGCACGTATGTACAAGTGTTTGTCCGGACCGTCAAATCGACTACAGACCAAATCTTCACACTAAGGCAATCCTGGAGAAGACCAGCGAGTTTCAAATCGATACTCATCATCTATTTATTGAGTTTAGAGGCGCATACGACAGCTAGGAGTTATTCGAAGTGATTGTCGAATTCGGGATCCCACATACGCGATGCATCGGGCAGTTCAGCTCAAAGAGCTGTAAGCCTGCACCGGATTTCGGCAAGGAAATGCGCTGTCGAGTGATTTCTTCATTTTGGTACTGGGGATAGTGCGGTGGGCAGCTGTATACACGGAAGGCACTACTACAGCGAAACGAGCTGATCCCATGGTCAACAAGGACAAGACAAAATATATGCTGCCATGCAAAAAAAGATCCATCGCCCACCACCTAGGCTACAACATAACAATCGACAGATCGCTCTTGGCAACCGATGGTGCTTTGGTTCGTCAAAACAAAATGGAGACATGCAAGATACCTAGTTATCCAACGCTGGCTAGAAGACACCCGAAAGAGGAGGGCTGGAACCTGAACGGCTAGCGATCTCTGCTGTTGCATCCACTTGGTACTTGTACCACCTAAACCGCCTTTGAGCCAAACAAAGAAAAATTGTTTGCGCATTTATTTAAGTGCACATTTATTTCAAACTCAACTCAGACCTTAACTATTCCCGTCGCAACATAAAAACCATTTTCACTTGTCGTATGGATCTGCGACAGATGTAGCTCATCCACTTGGAATTTGCCGAACTCGAAGTCCGAGTACTTTTTCAGAAGTTGTCTCGCATCGAACGAACTGGAACTTAATGGGTCAACATCCAGTCGGTTCGTTGTCTTCATGAGGGTCATGTGCAGCTTGACTGTCGCTCCTTTTTCCTCCTGATTCAACCGCGCCGATTGGTATCTGCTGAGCACGTTATCGGCGAGTTCTTGCAGTTCCGGCGATGCAACACAGGCGTATAGCACCGACACCGAGCTGGGATCGTCGTTCATGATTTCCAGTCCGCGAACCAGCACTTTGATGGGTGGTTTGTTTGCCAGGAGCTCCCTAAAAGAGAACAGATCATGAACGAGGAATGAGGACCAAGACAAGACTATACACACTTGCACTCGATGAGAATTTGGCCGGCTTTCACGCGTTCCTCGTCATCCAAAAGTGCACACGTGGCGAATGTAATGTGAAGTTTCTCTGGCGTTGAGAACAGCAGCTCATCGATGCCAGGGTATTCCTCCGCGAGAACGGATTGCTGCGAATGATTCATCAGTCAAGGGGGAGTGTTTCAAGTGGTTGTCTTGATACTGACCTTAAACTTCCTAAAAGTTGCCTTGATTTCCTCGGTACATGTCGGGACGCACGCAAAGTGCGTTGGACGGACTTTCTTTCGCAGCCCATCAATGACCAGATCAACTCGCCTCTTTGCGGAAGATACATCCTTTCTGGACTTTCCTAAAATACGACAGCGATTGAGCTGGGATGCAGTTTGCGTTTCTTTCCAATCGGTTACCGTTAATTGTCACCACAGAGTCTCCAGTTGCTCTCACTCCGGGGATGATAATTTCGGTTTTCGTTTCCGATTCGATTCGCTTCTTCACTAAGCCCTTTTGTCCAATCATACCGCCATAGAAGACTCTGGTGGTTGTTAAAAGCGCATTAATGACTGAGTGCAGGAGAAGATCGGATTTGTTTACCTCGGAACGTGGAAGGAAACCTTGAAGATGGAATTACCAACTTCTTCAATATTGTCGACATCCTCGTCGTCGTCTCCATAGAGATCTAAGGTTATTCATTGAATCCTTGCATTATTTGCATCAAAAGGAGCAAACGTTTATTCACCTGCCTCCTCGTAGCCTTTCTGATAACTTGGTTTCACACCACCGAAGTCTTCATGCACCGGGTTGATTCGGTAACGTCTGCCGTCGTTAAGGGCCATTATAGTCGGCGCTAGGACATCTCTTGCGTTCATTGCACCAGAATGTGTATTTTAACGAATTTAGTTTAAGTAAATAATGCAATACCGGCGAACGGTAAGATTCCTCTGAGTTTATTTCTTGCCTAAATAATGATATGACATATCCAACTGTCAGAAAGAGCACTTTACGTAAACGTAAGCGTAACGCCATCTATAATGTAGGGCAATACCCTATTTTCAGTGTGACCATGCTCCGGCATCAACGCTTGTTTTCTTTTGAAGTTTCTTCATATATCTTGATAAGTTTTTACGGTTGTCAACATGTTCAGTAATTGATTTATTTAATAAAAGCGGCGTTCACGCTCAACAATTTGTCCATACGATGGGCCAAATCGTCAAATCCAAGCAGAGTGTGCGCCGCCATAGATACATGTGATTATTACGAAGTTTCTCTCTGAACTGTAGTCTGTCAAACATATTATGTTTGCACCAATTTGTCGTCAAGCAAATCCTATCGACCAAATGTTGAATGTGAACGCGGCCAATGGAATTGTTTCTGGAATATTTCTTGACAAGTATGCAGAATATTCAAATATTAGCCATTTTTACTTAATTCCTACCAAATTCACGACAATGATCCATCTACATACAAATAAACCCAAAAAAAACTAAACTAGTTCTCCAACCTCTTAAAAAAAATTGTTTAAAGTGCAACTCGACTCCACGAACGCATCCCGATGTCAATTCCCACATGTTAACATCTACTCATCTGTCAAGTGTCAAAACATAAGTTATGACAGGCACGTTGTTATTTCGCTGTTAAATATTAGTTGAATGTGTTTTTTTTTTTTATTTCTGAGCCATGTCCACAAAAACAGATCAACCAAAATCATGGAAGAAAGTCAACGAAGAACGCAAGGCCCTGAAGAAGAAACGAAAACAAGAGCATATCCTGAAGAAGCTGGAAAAAGTGAATAAACTAGAGGAACTAGCCAAATCGGTGCAATCCGACACACCAGCCGAAGTCCGAAAGCCGCCGTCTACCGTGAGCATTGCAGTTCCAGGCTCGATTCTTGAAAATGCCCAATCTGCTGAGTTGCGCACATATGTGGCTGGCCAAATTGCGCGAGCAGCATGCATATTTCGGGTCAATGAAGTGATTGTCTTTGACGATGTCGGGATCGCAACGGCCAAAGAAACCAAACTAACAACCGACGAAGACGGTCTAGAGCATTCAGTTCGCGGAAGTTCTCTGCAATTGGCACGCATTCTACAGTACCTCGAGTGTCCGCAGTATCTGCGGAAATTCTTCTTCCCACTGCATAAGGACCTCAAGTACTCGGGGCTGTTGAATCCCTTGGATGCACCGCATCATCTGAGGCAACAGAATGTTTTCCTGTACCGCGAGGGAGTCGTCGTGGACAAGAAGGCCAAGGAGGCACATTGCTTCGTGAACGTCGGTCTTCTGAATGAGGTTTTGGTAAACAAATCCATTAACCCCGGCGTCCGTTTGACCGTGCGAATGGATTCGTTGAGTGGTAAGTGCAATCGGTTTGAAATGAAATGCCGTTCTATGATCGATTGATTTCAGAGTATAAGGCGAAGAAAATGCGGGGAACTGTGGTCAGCCCGGAGGAACCACGGCGGGAGACTGGCGTCTATTGGGGATACACAGTGCGAATCGCTCATTCATTTTCCGAAATTTTCACAAAATCCCCCTACGATGGCGGCTATGACTTAACGCTGGGCACATCAGACAAGGGAACCACTGTCACGGAGATTCCACCGAAGTCACTGCACTATAACCACCTTCTCATCGTGTTCGGCGGTCTCAAGGGCCTCGAAGCGGCGGTGGCAAACGACGACAAGCTCAACATCTCCGATCCGAAGCTGCTGTTTGACAAGTACGTGAATGTGTTGCCCTCACAAGGCTCCCGAACCATTCGGACCGAAGAAGCGATTCTGATTTCGATGGCGGCGCTGCACGAGAAGCTCGACCCCGCTGTGTGTGACGTTGATAAGGATTTCAGTGAATTCATACCGCAAAGCGACGAAACAGGCATACAGCAGCAGCAGGAAATCAACGGGGTGGCCTCTGGAGATGTAGACTTGAGCAGATTTGACTAAATAAAGTTCTGTTTATTCTTTTAAGTTACAAGTGGTCGACTCTGGGATTTATAAAGGGTTGAGCTTCGATTACGAACGGGTGTCGATTGTCGATAGGTTACTTTGGTGTTGTGATCGATACTAGGCCATTTTCCTTCAAATTTTGTCGTTCACATTCGCAATCGGGGCTTCTGATGAACCCATTTTGTTGTCCATCGGGGAGGGTTAGGTTAAGTCAAGAAAGGGGAATGCGGTGGTTGAACATCACTTCTACTGGGAGGCCAAAGGGCCCATTGTGAATTACATTCCTTAACATGTCCTGTCCCAAGTAAATAGTGCGAACAACATCAGTATCGAAATTAAACGCGGAAGCTTGGACTATCTCAAGAGCGGATGAAGACGCACTTGGTCTCTTCGAGAGAAAAGTTCCGCGTTCAATCTTCGGTCCTGTTTGCATTGGACGTTTCTGGAGAAGAAGATTCAACCACGAATTGTACGGGCTGTACAGCGACATGAGTCTAGTCAGGCGTCTACGGATTCAACGCCCAAGATGGCTAGGCCATGTTGAACGCATGGACAACACTGCTCCAGCCCGAAGAGTCTTCGACTCCGAACCAGTGGGACAACGCAATAGAGGACGACCACGAACCCGATGGCGCACTCAAGTGGAGAAGGACCTCAACCAGCTTGGAGTGCGAAATTGGAGGCATCTGGCTAAAGATCGTGCCAGCTGGAGAGGATTGTTGACCGAGGCCCAGGTTCACCCCGGACTGTAGCGCCACATGAAGAAAAAGAAGAACATGTCCTTTCACGTGTTGATTGATACCAGCCCGTGCTCTTTAAGATCGGATATGTCCTCATTTGCTACGTCTGCAGTCGGTGAAGGTTTTACGGTCCAGCGAAGCTAGACGCGATTCAGAAGGAAAAGGCAGTGTTGAAGCAGTTAGATCTTCTCGGTTTCTTCCTCGTCTTCGCAGCGCCTACTGAGATCTCTGCATTCCGAGTTCCATTTCCGGAGCATTGTTACGATGAGAAAGTGTCCTGTGATCACTCCGACGAACATACGGATCGAGTTTCGGTCTAAAGCCAAAAGCTTCTTTGTTTTGTCGTTATTAGGCTCTGGCTACACTGATCTTGTCGTCTGACAATCATTCCTTGCTCGCCAGAACGAGCTAACTTTCTGTATTGTGGTATAATGCACTTATCGACGGTTACAGTGACGTGTCTGCTTCGAAGACACTTGTCTGGCCGATTCGCCTGCTCTTTCGTTTTCTTCGATTTGAATCTGGCCCACTACAGAACAGAGTTCTACCTTGTGGTGTCTGCTGGACCTCAGTGAATCAACCAGCCTTTGATCACGTTCTACATCATCATAAAAACCTCAGTGCAGCCTGGCTATCTACAAAGATGGTGGGATATCGGTATCTTGTAAGTGTTCGGCAGCTTTCTCTATTGCCAGAATATCTGCTTGCAAAGGCTGCACATAGCAAGGAGTCGAAACGAACCGTTTGTGCAGGATGTTCGAGTAGAATGCGGCCCCAGTACCTACGTCCATTATTGGTCCGTCTATGAACAGCAACCTCGTGAGCACTTAAGACGGCATTCGTATCCACTTGTCTCTGTCGGGGAATAGTGTTGGTATTTCGAGTGGGAAGTGAGTGTGCGTCGGTCTTTGCTGTGAAGCTAGTGGAACCATGTTTCTTTCCCTAGTCATCTATTATTTTGAATATTCTTGCATGTCCATAGCTGGCTTGTTTCCACAAAAGGATTCGCTCAGTCTGAGAGCGCTTTTTGCGGCGTAGCAATTTGTGATTAAGTCGAGAGGAAGGAGATGAAGTATCATGTCCAATCCTGCTTACGGTGTACTTCTTATAGCTCCCAATGTACGAACAGCAGCAGAGCTTTGCACTTTATTGCGCACGTTCATGTAACTTTTCGCGTTGCTAGCAATCCACCAGAATAGGACTTCTTCTTTGTGTGGCGCTACAGTCCGGGGTGGACCTGGACCTCAACCAATATGCTTCTCCAACTAGCGCGATCTCTAGCTGCTGGCTAGCTGTGTCCAGTTTCGCACACCAAGTTGGTTCAGGTGGGTCTAACGATTGCTGTGTATATCCATTGGAGAAATGGGGATATCCTATTGCCACCCGAATGTATATCACCGAGCAGTCATGATCGTTGGCTAGCCAAGCATGTTGCAGGCCTCAGTCATTATCAGGTCATAAGCAAAGCCCTTCTTCGGCTGCGACGATTGGTTTCTCTTTGCCTTCCGTCGACACAGCCTCTGTTATCGGTGACGAGTTCCGTATTTATACCGTGACAATTCAGATTTTTGTGGGCAATGAGGTCTCTAACCACGCGGGCGCAAGAGCCCGGGCAGATCTAGGCCTCAAGCAATAAGCGTCTCCAGCCATCTTGATCTTTAGCTTTAGGTTGAGGTCCCTTTCCACTTGGGTGCGACACCTGAATCGCGGTCTTCCTGCTCTGCACCGTCGCTTGGAGATGGATTCGAAGACTTTCTGGGACTGAGCATTGGTTTCCAACCGCTCTACATGATCTAGCCATCTCAATCGTTCAATAGTCAATCTTCTAGTTAAGTCGATGTCGCTGAACGCTTGTTAGTCGTTATATCTTCTCCTTCACTCATTCTGCGCCATAAAGCAGAACTCGGACGACAAAGGTCTTATAGAACGTTACTTTCGTTGCTCGAGTGAGGGATTTGTTTCAATAGCTTCCTTAGCAGAAAGAATCAACGATTGGCAAGAGTTATTCTTCGTTTGTTTTCAACGCTGGTGTTGTTGTCTGAAAGATGAGAAACTGCGACATCTACTACGGTGATTGCTACAAAGAGGGAAGGCAGCGCTTATTTATTTCGAGGCAGACCTAGGCAAAAAGTCTTAAGCTTTGATTACATCAGCGAGCGCCTTATAACAATCCGCATCAAGGCTAAATTCGGGAACATCAGCCTGATTTGCGCACACGCCCCGCCGTCAATGAGGCGTCTGCTGACATCGAAGCGGAAGCGGCTAAAATGGGTCTAGCGGTAAACCAGGGCAAAACAAAGTACATGCTGTCATCACGGAAGGACGCACAACATCGACGTCTCGGACAGAGCGGCATATTGGGCAGCAGAAACTTTGAGGTAGTCAAGGACTTCGTCTACCTAGGCTCCGGAGGAAATAGGGACAACAACACCAGTACCGAGATCAAGCGCAGAATTACTCTTGCCAATCGCTGCTTTTTTGGGCTCAAGAGGCAATTGAGTAACAGAGCCATCTCTCGAAACACCAAGTGGCCCTTGTATTAAGCCCTGATCATCCCAGTCCTGCTCTATGGCGCAGAGACATGGACGCTATTGAAAGCGGATGAAGAAGCTCTTGGTTGTTTGAGAGAAAAGTTCTGCGTACGATCTTCGGTCCTGTTTGCGTTGATGGCGTTTGGAGGAGAAGGTTCAACCACGAACTGTACGGGATGTACAGCGGCATGCACCTAGTTAAGCGCCTTCGGATCCAAAGCTTAAGATGGCTAGGTCATGTAGAGCGGATGGACACCACAGCTCCGGCCCGAAGAGTCTTCGACACCGAGCCATTGGGACAGCGCAACAGAGGACGTCCTCCACTAGATGGCGCACACAAGTGGAAAAGGACCTTAACCAACTTGGTGTGCGCAACTGGAGGCAGCTGGCGAAAGATCGTGCTGGCTGGAGAGGCATATTGGTTGAGGCCCAGGTCCACCCCGGACTGTAGCGCCAATCAAAGAAGAAGAAGAAGTTGTTGTCTCAATTGATGGCGGTTAGTAGATGGACAGTGGACAGACTAGAGACACTCTTTTGACTTTAAGGCTCTTGGTTAGGTCTTTACCTGCCTTGATAGGTCAGTTCGCATTCTCCATCGTCATCCTACACAAACGGACGGACGGAGTTTGGCGGGACGCTATCACTAGCGAATGAGCCAATTTATGCACAATTAAACTTGGAGGAAAGCGATGAACAAAAATGCTCCCCCAGACTGTACATCTCGTTGCCTAATTTCTGTACATTTCCATGCACACTTAGGAAAAAATGCTGGTTCACGTCGATGAATGCCTACAAGTAAACATTTCTGCAAAAAATATTCCCATTCAGACTGCAGTGAAACTGACATTTTGAAATCTGTTATCTCTCTGTCAAAAAAAAAAGACGCTGTACCACGCACCCTATACGAATCAAGCATTGAATGAACACGCTTCGGTGAACAGCTGATTACCGGCGAATGAAATAAATGAAGATCAGTAGAACTGTCATCTGTTTATCTCCAGAAATAAATAATTACGCGATCATCCCGTTAGCATATGATGTTTTATTTTTCCCACAAAACGTAGATAACTTGACATTTTGAGCAGTTGAAGAAGTAACTTTCTCATCATGAGTTCCCCACAAAGCGCCAGTAACATCGAAAGTGACGAGACGAATGTGAAGGCTCTTGACAATTCTGAATACCAAATATCCTTCCACGCACCCCGGTAAGTAGGGAGCTCCACATTCCTTGAGAATGCCCAGTTCATCACATTTGCTTGCAAAGCAGAGCAGTTTACGGTGGCATACTTGGATTTCAACATTCGAAGAAGCAAAAACTTGAATCAAAATTCGGAGTTGTTTTGACAGTGCCCGGGATTAGAGATTCTGGTAATTCAACAATCTCCATTAAAGGTGAGTTTCTTGAAATGCATACTTAACCAGCTGAAACGCTCGTCTTTTCCAGGGAAATCGAGGGAAGACGTATGCAAAGCAAAGGAGGCGATTGAAGCGACCGTGGCAGAGTTGCGAAAGAAATTGTTTGTAACGCATTTCTCATGCGCGCCTGCTTGCACTGAAAGCATAAAGTCACAGTTTAATTTACTCAAGGTATTCTAGGTTCGGTTGTTCGTTAATGTCGCGTTTTTTGTATGTGGCTAACGTTTTTAATGGAAGGGCGGTAGATAGTCTAACTTCATATATCGTGCAAGTCACAAGATTAGACCTCGTCTTCGAAGAATGAAGGACAAGTCAGAGAAGGGTAATGACCAACGAAAGGTACGTCAACAGATACCCTTGCAGAGGCCAACAAAATTGTAAAGGCCGGAAATCAGTGGCAGAAGAAGTAGACAAGGCTCCCCACATCAACGGATATCTCCACAACGAAGATGCCTTACCCAATCTGTATTCACACGAGTTCTCTATTCTTCTAGGCTAGTATACTTGCCGAAGGTTATCCCGGCATAGGCGAGTCTTTGTTTATTGAAGCCAACAAGATACACATCACGTTCGCGTGTTGTACACTTCTAGATGAACACGATCGGACGAGTGCCAGTCAAATATTCAAGGACTGCTGGTAATTTGAATCTGTCTAGCAGAGAAAAAAGAAGTCATTTGTGCTGTGGACAATGTTAATTTCTTGAATTGAGACACAATTGCCTTCTTTGCGCGTAACTCTCTAAGTGTTCATTGATATTTTCGAACCTTCTTCCCCATAGCCAAGAGTATATCGACAGCAAGACTCCGATAGAAGTGAAAGTTCGTGGACTGAAAAAGTTTGACGACGAGAAAAGCGATCAAGCACGTGTCATATTCGCTGGCGTTGAATCGCCGATCCTGCAGCAGCTGGCAAATAAGGTGTTGGTGGCCTTTCGGATGGCACATTTCAATAACGAAAACCGTGGCGATACGGCCAAGTTGCATTTGACGATACTGAACGTTAAATATCAGAAAAAACTCAATCGCAATTCACCAGGGCGGTTCGATGCGACAAAACTTCTCGAGAAATACGCAGATTTCGATTTCGGAAGCTTCACGGTCAACGAATTGCATTTGTCGCAGATGGGCAGCAAGGACGAGACCGGATTCTATAAGGCCGTGTGTGTTGTTAAGTTTTAAATAAAAGCATTTATTCAGACAAGCTGAATTTTTATTTGATGGTGGGAGGTGAATCAAGATTCAAGACAAAATATATGCTGTTGAGCAAAAAACGATCCGCCGCACACCACCTAGGCCAAAACGTCACAATCGGCAGCTACAATTTTGAGGTAGTAAAGAAGTTTGTCTACCTCGGGGCAAATATAAACTCCACGAATGACATCGTAGTGGAGATCCGACGTAGAGTCGCCCTTGGCAACCGATGCTACTTCGGTCTGTCTACACAACTGGGCTCGAAACTCCTAGACTAGAAGGACTAGAAGGACCAAAGTCATGCTCTACAAAACCCTTATCCTGACAAACCTACTTTATGGAGCCGGAAGCTGGACATTAAGTTAGACTGCAGAGCTGATTCTTGGTGCCTTCGAAAGAAAAATTCTAAGAATGGAGGAGAAGTCACAACCGCGAACTCTACGAGCTGTACAAGGATGTGGATGTAGTCCGGAAGGCAAAAATCCGTCGACTACACTGGCTCGGCCACATCGAGCGAATGGACAACAACGCTCCAGCAAAGAGGGTCTTCGAATCCGAGCTTCCTGGTTCGAGAAGGAGAGGAAGACCGAACCTCCGGTACAAAGACCAAGTCATCGCGGATGCAAGACAGCTTGGCCTTGATGACTGGAAGCAGCGTGCCCAGGACCGTCACCGACGGAAGGCAGCAATTGCTCAGGCTCAGACCCTTCATGGTTCGTCTGCCTGATAAGTAAGTAAGTAAGTGGGAGGTGAATAGAGTCTGCAGATATAGATAGGCAGAGCACTAGATCTCTCCCTTTTTATGTAAATGGCGTTTTGCACAGCGATCAAACTAAAGTCATTGTACTCAGCATAACGCCCTTGAAGACCTTCTTCAAGACCCCTCTGTGGGGAACCAGAACCAACACAACTTTGATTGTGCCTAATGGTTCTAAGAAAGCTGTTCGTTAGAGATACGGCTTGGCCAAAATATCGTTGAGATGTAGCGTATAGAAGCAGGGTCTATGTTCATAGGGCAAAATTGATAATGGCTCTTAACTTGGCGAGTTGCTGGAAACGATCATTGCTCGATGCTTAGATCAAATTGACATACAGCCTCCTCGCTGCGCCCCCTTTCTAGCTTTCACAACACCCGTTGTAAGGTGAACGAATTCATGCGATGGATCCTCCTGTGGTTGTGCGGAGGGCTAATAACCCGCCCACAGAAAAAATCATACTTTCATTAGTTGATGAGTTTGGTCTTCAGAGTTAGCCCAACGGCGTCTGCTTTCTTCTCCACACTTGGTGAGCCGGAGTCAACGCGTTCAAATGTAAAATTCCAACGAATTTCTTCATTTCCTGTTGACAAGGTTGCATTCAGCACATCGCTAGTGACCACTTGTAAAAGTATTGAAGAAAGTACGCAGCCTTGCCGAACCCCACTTTGGACTTCAAATCCTCGGACTTTTCGTCACAGTGATTGACATTTTCAACAATTGCAAAGTCGACTGCAGGTTCGTCTACTTATTTTTAGGCAGACAGTATGCCTCTATGTTCCCAGCAGCAATCGCATTTCTAACGAAGTTAGATGCGATTTCTTTCCTGAGTCGAAGGTAGGCTAAGGGCGTTAAGTGACTAACTTGCCTCAAGCACTCAACGGTTGGTTTGTCTGAACAGAATTAAAAAGGCAGATCTTATAACTATCAAACTAGGCTCACGTGGCGGCAGACAGACTGCAGTCACTCACTGGCCAATATCTGTTGTGGTACATTGCAGAGGCATCCCGCCTAAGTCTAAAGCTACTGCGTGCTACGAAGGCATTTAGGTGACTTTCGCTGATATTATTCTTTCTTCTTTTGCGCACATCAAGTTGGTTGAGATCTTTCGCCTCTTGTGTCGGCTACCTTGAACGCGAGAGTCCCACAGTCTCCAAGTCGAAGGTCTTAATGTCGACACTTGTCCATGTCGTCTACATAGAGCAGCCTGCTTAGCCTTTGGACGCGTTGTCGCCTGAGGAGACGCGAAGCTGGTACAGTTCATAGCTTAA
The DNA here is from genome assembly GCA_916610145.1 of Eristalis arbustorum. NCBI lineage: Eukaryota > Metazoa > Arthropoda > Insecta > Diptera > Syrphidae > Eristalis > Eristalis arbustorum. The sequence continues at coordinate 22,449,028 of OU744319.1, forward strand.
TTCTAATTCAGGTGGCATCATGGCAAACGGGTCGGTTCAAAGAGCTCAAGATCCTCCACCTTTGCCGCTGTCCGTGCCTGTGTCCATGAAATTTCCCGATCATCCGTGCAGATCGTTCGAGTTAAAAAAAAAACCAACGGTTGAAAACGTGTGCACTGTGCTTGATCTGTAAAACGATTTTATGCTGTTTACTGCGAAGTCAAAGAGAAAACAAATTCGCTGACTAGGTATTATTTGCGACCACGGACGTGATTGGCTGGTTGGTTTAAGTGGCTATCCGGCTTGGCCCAACGAACAAGTAGCGGTCAGGGCCCCGTACTTACAGCCACGACTGTAGCTATTTCAGAGCGGTTTATATTGAGGAGGTCTTCAGCTCTACTTCTTCAGTCAGGTTTTTCTAGGGAATTCGTACTTGGATGACCTAGTCCACCTTCTACTAGCTACGCACAGGAAGTGCTGGTATATGGTGTATTGGAGGTGGTGGATTGCGGGAACCACCCACTCAGTGGGTGCATTGCCGGGAGATCATTGCTTTGCCGATTCGTCGGCGATCTCGTTTCCCTCTATGATTTACCTACTACTGTTCGTTTGAGTTCTTCGCTGCACTGTGGCATTAATTTAGAGGCGGTGGTTGTTGAGGTGATGGCCCTTATAGCAGCTTGACTGTAGCTGCAGACCGTTTTCAGGAAGTCGGGTACCCTGATCGCTAGTATTTCAGCTTGGAAAATATTTGAGTGATCTGCAAGGCGGTAAGAGTTGGAGATATTCAAATCCACTGAGAAGACCGCAGAACCTAGACCGTGGTCTAGCTTTGAAACATCTGTGTAGATCAGAAGTCTGGTATACTGAGGCGTGTGATTGAGTTTTTCTAGTTCTCTCTGGATGGAAATCGGCATTGTGTCCAGTTGTCGAACTCTAATGTGGGGGTAATGTAGTCGGTGGAAGTTGGGATTAGGTACTCAGGCAGGAGTTGCAGAGCTCTGCTAAGACCATACGATCCCACTGACTAACCTCTGTTCTCTTGTAAATATACTAAGCAAACGGCAGTCCACCAGAAGTTCCCGAATGCGATGCATCATGACTTGAGGAATACGAGTTTGCAAAAAAGCCTCACAAAGTAAGGGAATCCAGTCACAGCAGCATCCTAGTACAGAATAAGAATAACAGCTACCTTCCGATTTCCAAAAAAACGTTCGCAAGAAAGATGCAAGACAAGTGAATACAATTACAAAGAAATTAAAAAAAACCATCAGTTTGCGAACAAATTTCAAGAGTTTAAATATTTTATTTGGCTTTACAATCGATTTCTTGTTCCACGCAGTGGATGCTGAGGTCTATTCAAGAAAGTTCGTTACGTATTCTAAACATTTTTCGAAGTTAGTTTGTGGTTTTTTCCTGTTTTGCCACCAGTTGAATGAGCGCACGTAGTTGACAGCAATTCGAAAAAAGTCACCGAGTACTTCCTCGTCCAGAATAATTGAAATTGTTCCAAATATTAGAATAATCATGATCAGATAGGTTGTACAAATCTTCAGGTTTTCTGAAATTAGGAAAAGGAATTTCATTATTAACAGGATTTTTTAAGAAACATGAGATAAGCCTTAAATTGTTGTAAATGTGCGTATGTCTGGTGGATCTGAGAAGATATTTCTAAATGTTGTGTATTTACAGCGCACCGTAGTGCCGATCTTATATGATTTTTTTAAAGATCTTTGGCTTTTTTGTCTTGATGAAGTTAAGGATCTTAAATTTAATGTTTCACTGCATTATGATCATGCCATAGCTTCGTTAAATTCATTGTTGAACATTTTCAAACGCAATAGTAATGACTTCCAAGAAGCCCTAAAACTATCTACTTGTCTACAGCCTGCCCTCATTTACCAGGTATACCGGTATGAAGTGAGCGTCAAGATACAAATGTCTCGATAGGGAACATTTGTTGTGAACGAGCAATTATTTTTTTTTGTTTGTTTGTTTGTTATGACATCTGTGAAAAATATTTAGTACACATCAAGTCATTGAACAGACAAAATCATATTTTTTCATCGTGTCAAAAATGTCGAATTTTGTACCAGAAAGTGATGATTTGCGGAAAGCATTAATTTTTTGTTTTCATTTAAAGAAAAGTGCTGCAGAGTCGCATCGAATGCTTGTCGAGGCATATGGTGATCACGCTCTATCAGAAGCAATATGCAAAAGATGGTTTCAACGGTTCAGAAATAATGATTTTGATGTGAGAAATGAAGAACGTGGAATACCACCAAAAAAGTTTGAAGACGCCGAATTGCAAACGATATTGGATGGAGATGACACTTTGAGTCAAAAGCAAATGGCAGCAATGCTAAATGTTGCACAACAAACAATTTCTGACCGTTTAAAAGCTATGGGAAAGATCCAAAAGTGTGGAAAATGGGTGCCACATGAATTGAATGAAAGACAGATGGAAAACCGAAAAAACACTTGTGAAATTTTGCTTCAAAGACACGTTAGACAATCGGTTTTGCATCGGATTGTTACTGTCGATGAAAAATGGATTTATTTTAAGAATCCTAAACGGAAGAAATCATCGGTTAATCCGGGACAGCCATCAACATTGACTGCAAAACCAGATCGATTCGGCAAGAAGACAATGCTGTGTGTTTGGTGGGACCAGAAAGGTGTGTTGTACCACGAGCTCCTAAAACCTGGTGTAACCGTTAATACTGATCGCTACCGACAACAAATGATCAATTTGAACCATGCATTGATCGAGAGACGACCAGAATTGGCCAGAAGACACGGCAAGGTAATTTTGCCCCATGACAATGCACCTGCACACAAAGCAAAACCGGTTCAGGATACAATCGAAACACTTGGCTGGGAGCAGCTCCTTCCGACTACCATTTGTTTTCATCGATGGGACACGCATTGGCTGAGCAGCACTTCGATTCCTACGAAGAAGTCGAAAATTGGGTGTCTGATTGGTTTGCTTTAAAAGACGAACAATTTTATTGGCGTGGTATTCACAAATTGGTGGTCAAAATGTGTAGAAAACAATGGCCAATACTGGTAGAATACTCGTCTATTATGTGGGACTCCCCGTATAATGCTCAAGAACTTCGACTCGAAAGTGTTTAAAAGAATTTCACGATCAAGGCAAGTATCTGCCCTCGACTGATCGCTTGCAGAGCAAGTGTACATTCCAATGCAAGAAGTCAAAGCTAATATTTCTACTTACTTCCTTGAAATAGCTAACCTCAAATAGGCCCGACTAACTGTGCTACATCCAGAAAAACATAGCCTAAGCATAACCTTCCCAAAACCAACGTTCTCCTTCAGGAAACTCGACATAAATTCACCAGAATTAGTTTTGGTCCCAAAAAATCTCTTCGGGACAGAGATACACTTTTTGATAAAAGGCATAGAATAATTTGCAGATGCACTGAACCTACTACTAGATGCATAAGAACATTGACATTAGACTTATAATATTAATGTTTACTAAAGTAATCTGCGAGATGAAAAAATCGGTAGATGATCCTTAGTCGCGCAACAAACATAGTAAGTAGAGCGATACTCAGGGCATACACTAAGTGAATGAGGCGTTTGCTGACATTGCAGCGGAAGCGGCTAAACCAGGGTTAAACAAAGTACATGATATCATCACGAAAGGACGCACAACATCGACGTCTCGGACTGATCTTCATGATGAGCAGCAGAGACTTTGAGGTAGTCAAGGACTCTGCGGTAAACAAGGTTACTCTTGTCAATCGCTGCTTCTTTAGGCTCATGAGGCAATTGAGTAACAGAGCTATTTCTCGAAACACCAGGTTAAGTTTATATAACAATCTGATCATCCCTGTCCTGGTCTATGGCGCAGACATGGACGCTATTGAAAGCGGATGAAGAAGCTCTTGGTCGTTTTGACAGAAAATCTGTTTAGTACTTGCAAGAAATCAATTTATTCTGTTGTTGCTGGATGTGGGACTAAAGATTACTTTCGAAGTGTTCGTTTGAACATTTGCACGCTGGTGTAATTCACCAAATTTCACCAGACTGGTCAGATCAATCCAGTCTGCTAGTGGTGATTTGTATGCTGAAGCTATAACCACATCACCTCGCCTTATGGAACTAGTTTATTTGTGTGTCCAGGCCTATTAACTAGTCATTTGGTTTCACTGCTGATTTGCTTTAGAATACTGGAGGACAAGCCTTCCCACAATGTGTGTTTGACCACATTCAGGTGGACACACATTATACCAAATTGTCCAAGATACACAAAAAGTCTTAAAGAAAGGACCTCTACGCAATATTTTGACAAGATTCTAGTTTGCCTATAAAAACTATGTGATACCCATAGTCAGACTACTACGACTTGAATGACAACCTCAGCGATAGTGGCCTTAATTTGATCTCCACGGTAAATGGTGACTAGACCGGAGAAGATTTTTCTTTCACAGGGGTTTCGTTCCGGGGATGCCTTTTTTTTCTTATTGACTAGCTTAAAACTATGTAAGTTGACCATTATGATCAACTACTGGGTCATTTTGAAAAGCTTGCGGCAGCGGTGTAACCACCAGTAAAATTGTCGTTCTTTGGCAGCCTCTCTCCGGTCTCGAGCAGGGATCGCTCTACTGAACCGGAGGAGATCGTCGTGACTGCGAGCGACATACCGTTCGTATTGGAGTCGCCTGTCCACTGTTCGGCGTACGCCGTGGAAGATTACAGGGCATCCGTGTGGATCCTGTATTAGGCTAATTGTGTCGAAATAGAGGAACGCCTCGGGAGGAATAAAGCCGGTAAGGCGCACTCTCTCATGGTACATTACGCTGGGGTAGTAAGCCCCAAAGATCAGACTGTTGGTTGAAGTCATAGCTCGCGCAATGCGCCTTCTGATCAGCTTAATAATTAAATTATCTATCCTGTTCAGGTTTGCCTCGTTGTACAGAACCTCGTTGGGATAGTACTTCTTGTACTCAGAGTCGGGTGTACGATACAACTGCAGACAAGTCCGGAGACATTGTCTCTCGAACAACCTCATCTTTTCCATCTGGGAAGGACTCACGTTGAACCACAATGGACAACCGTACGCCATAATTGGCCGGATGATGGCCATGTAGCAGATTACCTCCACCCTGGTATCAAGTTGGCTGCTGTAAAACAACCTCCTTGCCACAGCTTTGGTATGTTTGTCAAAATACAGATATTGATCCAACCAAATGCCAAGATACCTCACTACATTTTTCACATTTAACAATCGTCCCTGTGGGTCAACAATGCCGAACTTACGCCAGTTTGTGCGCGTAACCCTTGATGCCATGTACAACGGGGTCCTGATAGTTTCACACTTCAGGAAATTGATAATCAACTTCCAGTCGTCGCAAAATCACTGAATTTGTTCGAAGTCACGTTGCAACAAGATATTTATTACCTCTACCTTCGGACCTGTAGATCTGTACGCCACTAAATCGTCGGCGTACGCAATTGAATGCGGCATGGAACCTACAAGATCTGCAGTGAATATTGAAAACAAAGTTCGGTGAACCAACCGCTCCCTGTTGCAGACCGTTTTTGATGTCAAAGACCATGGAAGAAGTTACATCGCCACTTTTCACGACGAACTTTCTACCTGTTATCATGTCATAGATCATGTATAGCACTGGCTTACTTATGCCAAGCCTGACCAGTTTGAGGAAGAGGCCCTCCAACCAAACGGTGTCGAAAGCTTTCTCCAAGTCAATCAGGCAAGCGCCCGTGCATTGTTTTTTGTCTTTATTTCATTGGATGTCGGACACCAGTTTAGACGCGGCATGAATGGTTTTATGCCCCGCCCTGAATCCGAACTGGTGGTCCGGTAGGATATTATTTTCTTCAATCCATTGTTTCAGAACTCGAAGGACTATCTTTTCAAAAAACTTGCTTATGCAAGGAAGAAGACTGATCGACCGAAGGTTTGTCGGGATAGATCTATCTTTGTCCTGTTTAGGGATTGGTTGCACCACAGCTGTCTTCCAATGTTTCAGGTAATAAGCAGGTAATAACCATCGATTTCTACAGACTTTTTCTTCTTCAGCGAGAATAAGATACCCTGGAGATCTTCTTGAAAAATCAAGATGTGATTTGTCATTGGCGATGGCATTATTTGTCATATTAACGTCATTGAACCTGGTGAAACCTGGATTCTCAGATCGCCATTGACTTATCTCATTACGAAGATTAATTTGGTTTAGCAGGGCTTCGTTCTTCAGTTCGTGATTCGGCCTACGAACCTCGTCCACCGTATACACTCGCTGGAAGACAGCACCGATTGCTTTCACCTTCTCCTGAGGATCTTCAACCATGTTCGGGGATGCCTCAAACCAAGGGTATTCAACCAACTATATCATCCAGCCGTACAGGCATCTGAGGAATAAAAAATGTTCCCTAAAAGGGTCATAGCGTAGAGCACGCACTAGAGATCTCCAAGTCCCTCGATCCTACGCCATTGACTCTGACTCGTAATTTCTTGTGGGGATTTATGCCGGCTGCAACCTGTTTGGAATTGATTCAAGCACATTGTCCTGCCTCTGTCAAGGAGTCGCTTCCTAATAGAGTCGCATTTAAAGCTCGCCTCTGATGATGGAAACATTCTCGTTCCTTAGCCCTTTTCGTCCGAAAAGCAGATGGATTTCTTCTGAGGAGATCGGTTGTCTTAGGTAAGGTTAGCTTATTGGGCTGCCAGTGAAATTGGCCGCACACTTAGATCATTGCTGATCCATTGTGATACACATAGTCAGATTACTACCACTGATCGACAACTTCATTAATAGTCAGTCGATTTGATGCCAACGCAAATGGTGACTGCACCAGTCATTGGTTTACTGGGATTCGAATCCGGACGCCACTAACAAAGGGTAGGCACACAACAGTAGTACTGTTTTTCATATATGAGAGGCAGGACTTCCTAGAGAGTTTAGTCCTACTCCACCTTCTGCTACGGACAGGAAAAGTTGGTAGATGATGACTTTGAGGTTCAAACTTGGCCTACGGTTGTCCGGTGTGATGAGGTTACGTCTACGGACCTTCTTGCACTACAAGTGTGAGCACACGTATTGTATCCTAACGAGGCTAGGTTAGGTTGATTCGAAAGCGTATTCTCAGTTATTGCGAGATCTTTGAGGCGGAACACGGCATTTCTCTCCGTAGACACGATAGGTGAAAGACAAGGATACTTTATTAAGTTTTTTAATTTTTTTCTTTCACATTTTTCTTAATTTTGATTTGTACTATTAAATTGAATTATTTAATCATATGGAATTATAGATTAAGTCGAAAGACATGGGTTAAAATGAAGTTTAGCTAAGAGTGCCCGCCCGTGTCACAACGCCGGTAAGTGCGTCGACCCCAACCTCGACGTCGTAGGTTCGATTCCAGCTCTGAGCGACAAAAATAATTTTCACGGCCCCACCTCTTTCGAGTCACACACAATGCTCCTGTCTAGAAAAAGCTTCTCAAACTTGGCCGTTCGGAGTCGGCATAAAACTGTAGGTCCCTTCCACTCGTGGGAGAACAATAGCACGCACAACACGAGTGGTTGCTGAGAAGCTAGGCCTTGGCCCCCTACGGGATGTAGCGCCACGCCAAAAAAAAATAAGTAAAATGAGTGAAATGAAGATACTCTAGTGGCTCTCAGTCACAAGGATCTTATTCGGCTTAGTGCAGTGATCTCTCCTCTCAATAGAAAAGTTGCCCTTTTATTGACCGGCCCATTTATTGATGGTCCCTTCTTGCTGCCTTATCAGTAAGTAGAGCAATTGATCTCCAACTTAGGCTCAAGACGTATTAAATTTATTGAACGTACAGCCTTTCTTAGCACTAGACACACATTTACTTAAGACGAACACTCTGGCAGCTTGCCGAAACTGTCAACCTGTAAGATCAAGCTCTTTCTTACTGCGGACGGAGAACTGTCCACAATGATGAGGACCACTGTAATACCGATCGACCGAAGCTACGAAGAATACGTCCTACTGAACAGTGCAGAAAACCTGAGGAGCCCTACATAGGCGTTCTCCAGATAAACTACAGACGCAACCGAATTAAAAATCTCCACTTACCTGGCATATACTGTGCAAACAAGCTATCAGTACAGCGCGGTTTCATATCAGCAGGACTATTCTCACCAACAGCGCATAACGGTCCAATCGCAAGGAGCTCCCGTGTGCTGGTGCCCGGATCGCCGGCGCATCTGCACACAGGTATTGTTTGCGACGAAGCAGATCGTCGTGCTATGTCTGATAGTCTGGCACTATGTCTCTGTGTCAGCATATAATTGGAAGATTTTCGGTGCTCTTTCGCGACAAATTTCCTCCGTCTCGGCTGGTAGGCCCGTCGCCGTTTTGACGGATTGCTCTGGAGGACCTCCTCTGCTGAGCTGTCAGCGTCGTTTTGTCCTTCCTGCTCATTTGCAAATGGATTCGTTGTGCTAAGGCTCATTGGAACATCGCCCGCATCGACTGGACAGAGTGTTCGTTCTCCATCCGCAGAGACCGCCAGAGCGACAGGAGTGCGATGGAGCTGATTGGACACCGATGGGTTGATGAGGTTTTTGCGCGGCGAATGAACGCCCGCCGGGGAGGTTCTCTTCACTTGTGCTGGGTACTGTTCGAAGAGTTCACCTCTTGACCTGGAGGGAAAAAGCGGTTCTTAAGTGAATCTATTTTGCAAGGGCTCTGCTTACCGATTGCGTGACATAGTATTTGTTTTTTTTTTTTTCAGTTCTTCTGTAACGAAATGAAAACGATGCCTTTACTAAATCGGATTATTTTATGACATTTATATTTATGATTTCTAGATTTTTATTTTATATACATAGCAGTTAGAAGGGAGTTGGGTTGAGTTGGGGCACATTGTCAAGGGAAGGATGGGTTGGAGCGCAGATGTACAAAGGGCGTTGAGTTTCCTTGGTATCGATTGTCTCCCTGAACATGATTCGTACGAATTGGAATGTTGAGTCACAAAGAATATAGTTAAAGGGTCCAAATTCTACAATCGTGGTAATGCAGTGTCCGTAGAATTCATACGGAAGTGGTTTTCGTTCGGTAGGTCGATTTAATTGAGTCAGTGTTGCTGAACCACACCACTTTGGAGCTGTATAAGCATCGAGATAATGGCGTTTACGAAACCAAAAGAAGGCACACGGCAAAGACAAGAATGATGTATAGACGATTACGCTTTATGAAAACCGCCATTTTTTGGTGACGTAGAGCGACATTAGCGGCATACAAGTTCAAGAAAATTAAGACTATTTGCAATAAAGCTTTACTGCTTCTCATGGCATTTATACATTGTGGGCTGAACTGAGTGATGGTTCATCGCAACCAACTGTAGGAGCATAATTAACTCAAAAACTGGCAGTTGGACGATGAGCTTTGAAATGCCTTACTAACCACTGTCAATATTTTTGGTGAAAAACCCGATGTCGGCGGATCCGTACCAAAGTCTCCGGGTCGATTAATACGCTCAAGAAACCATGAAAAACGATGAACAGAAGTCAGATGAAGGCCTAATAGGGCCGCTGTGGCAGGTGGGACATGGAACTTGAAAACCATCAAAAATGCCTTACTAACCACTGTCAATATTTTTGGGTGAAAAACCCGATGTCGGCGGATCCGTACCAAAGTCTCAGGGTCGATTAATACGCTCAAGAAACCATGAAAAACGATGTACAGAAGTCAGATGAAGGCCTAATAGGGCCGCTGTGGCAGGTGGGACATGGAACTTGAAAACCATCAAAAATGCCTTACTAACCATTGTCAATATTTTTGGCTGAAAAACTCGGTGTCGGCGGCCACTGAAGTAATGCCAATAGCGACTCCGGGCGGGTTATGGCGGAGTCTTAGTCGGTAACTTGAACGAGTCCGACACACGGGGACGGTCAATGCGTCAACGCCAGAACGACTTCCTTATGGTGCGTGCGCATTTCTCCGGTCTCCCTTAAAGGGAAAAAATACACTTCTGGTGCTGGTAAATGAGGAGCTGTATTTATTCTTGAAGCGCACCTTGCAACACACTTCCCGGTAAAGCTCCTGGATGAGATCGATAATGAATGGTGGTATTCCAATGTTCTCCAGGCCATTCCACATGGTTTCTCGTCGGACAATGTCCAAGGCTCTCTCGAAGTCGACGACGAATGACAAAAATATGGAGGAGTTCCGTACAGCGGACTGTTTGATGATCATCCGAATCGTGTTGATGTGGGCCACACTTAAGCGGTTGGGCCGAGTCCTCCAAATTACTACTCCATACGACAGTCTGAGTGTTGATATGAATTGACAGTGGACCACGCAAGGCTGTGGACTGTGAATGGTAATAAAAAATCTGAAGCGAATAAAGCCTTGATTGTGCCAGCTAGAAAGGAATTAATCCTCTTAACATGGTATACATGATCTCCGCCAATGCTCTCTCCTGTAACCGTTTCTAAACAATCTGAGTGTTCCTTTTCAGCATTGTTTCATTGCGGTAAGGTTCAGCATCGATCTAATCTTTGCACAGCCCCAGGTCCGGTGTATAAGACCCAGAATTGCAGGGCGACATTTACCATCTTTTTGTCCATTTGAAGGAATCCTAGACGGCCTCCGTAGGAACGAAGTATACATTGTAAGCTGTGCGTCTGGCTCTACAGTCAGTCTAACCTCTCAATCGCATCAAGTTCGTTTATGAACTCACCACAGTCTTCTGTCAAGTATGCTTTTCTTCTTCATGAGTACATTTTCAAAAACTTACTGACCACGGAGTGCACAGAAGCACCGTCTACATCAGCTCACTAGAACAGCGCTTATGTCCCAGGCGAACGAGGGCCTCAGCTAACATGGATCTCTGATTAGCTAATTCCAATTGCACTTACCAAGACGTCAGAGGTTCTTCTTCACCTACGTGAAACAAACGAACAGCGCATCAACAACAGAATCACTCTTCAGATTCCAACCGACTGAGGTGAACTTCCGTTTTTAAACTGACCGCACCGATTCTGGCGAAGATCTCCCTCGAATTCAATTGCCACGGTAGTCCCCAGTGCCCCTTCCCTTCGAGAATTTTGAAACTTTCGGTATTTGCACTGCACGCCATCCGCTGCTGGCATCGAACCTGCCCCATCCATCGGTTCTCGCGAGCCAGGCAATTACTGGTGTGTAATTAATTAAGTGCCGGCACTCTATGTTGGGAAGCATCACTTACCGTTCATGCAAATAAACAAACCTAGTGGCTTCTATTTATTTTCTCATCCGCTGTTGCCTTTTCGAATTCGATTTTACGAGTTCCCTCACCCGCCGCTCTTATTTATGTGTTTGTCATTTTTTTAAGGCTATTTCCTGCCGCACAGCACCGTTTCCCAGACACGGCCGGCATCCAGCCAGCAAGAGCTATATTTAATAAGGTCCACAGGCACACGTTCCAAAGGCGCGCGGCTCCCCTGTTCGCAGGGGCAGTCGCCACAGCTACCGACACCACCATCGCCGCGCCGACTGACGATGAGTGCGTACTTAACACCCCGGATGCTGCTCGAGCAGAGGAAGTGAATGCTTCATTTGCGTGCTTGGATTGTGTTTTTCGGTTCAGGAAATGGAGTTTTCATTACCTATCGCATTTTGAATTGGCGGACGCCCATCCGAATGGAATGATTGCGGACGAAGGAGCTTTACGGATGGCGATGGATGATGGATGGGCGCGTAAGCGTATGAAGTTATTTCACTTCCTTCTTGACATTTTATGTGACGCGCGTCGGTGGGTGAGGTCTTGGGTGCATATGTGACTGGAGACAAATGGAGAATGTTTCAAGATCGACTGCAATTTAGTTGGTCGTGTTCGACGTTTAAAACTAAGCAACATAGGGAAGCAGTTACTCTTATGTGGTCAGAGGTTATGGTTCAGGAAGGGGCTGTAATCTTGGATACATAAGCGAGCGCCTTACAACAATCCGCATCAAGGCAACGCCCCAATAGAACGACTTCTATGATCTTCTAGAAAGAACATACGATCAATGCCCCATCTACGACACCAAGATCGTTCTATGAGATTTTAATGCAAAGCTGGGCAAGAAAGACGTCTTTGCTAGAGTTGTCGGAAAAAACATAGCCTACATGACAACACGTCCGACAACGGACTCAGGCTGTTGGACTTCGTGACGTGGCGAAACCTTTCCGTAGTCAGTACGCGGTTCCCTCACTTCAACATTCACAATAACTATTAACTCAGATTGCGTGCTTAAAGTCAAATTTCCCCAGGAATTGCCATCAAACAGTCAATCTTGCAACAAATTTCAAACAAAGTCCAGTCAAATATAAAATCATTTATTTAAGAGCACATATAAAAATAAACATGACCCCTTTTCGGTTCCTAACTGAAGGTAAAAGTCTTGGTCGATTTAGCGCACAAACAGCTGAAATTTGAGCTCTTTCCCGAGCCGTGATGCGAACATTCGGACGCACTTGGTCCCTCGATGTACACAGGATATCCGGGGATGTTGGTAAAATCGTAGTCACATGTAACGTAGTTGTAATAATACCTGCAAGAGAAGTGAAGCAAGTAAGATCTGGGGCGAGATTGACGTGGTTGGTGAAACAAAGCTGCCACTGAATTGGATGCGGCCAAAATGGATTTATCCGGCGAGGCACAGGTTGTCTTCGAGGAAGAGCGCGGCCCATCAACCTGACTGCAACACAGATATACGTTCGAGGTAGATAATGACTTCGTTTACCTCGGCCCCATGTGCGAATACCAACTGTAGGCAGAATAAATCTTTGGGCTCAATAGGCAATTGAGTAGTAGAGCCCCCTCTCGAAGGACTAAGCTGACTCTTAACAAGACACTGATTTGCAAGACTGAAGTCCCTTGGACAATCACAAATGTACATGGAAAAAGCCCTCGTTCTCTTTAAGAGCAAAGTTCGGCGTCCAAGTTTTGGTCCAGTTTAGAGTGATGGCATTTGGTGATGAATATTTAATCACGAACTGTGCAGTTTTGGGTAGGAGTCTACAGATTCAACGTATAGGATGGAAACATGTAGAGCGTGTGAACAACACTACTCCAGCCCGAAGAGTCGATGCCTCACCAGGCTTTATGAAAACGCAATCGATGACGCCATTGAAACTAATGGCACCCATAAGTGGAATTGTGAACTGTGTCAGCTAAACAGTCTTATTGGCTGAGGCTCAGGTCCAGGTGGCCCGTGGCGTTGTGGGTATGTACGTCGACCCCAACCTCGACGTCTTAGGTTCGATTCCTGCTCTGTGCGACGAAAACAATTTTCACGACCCCACCTCTTTCGAGTCACTGACACAGCTCAAAGAGTACTTTCCTGTCTAGAAAAAGCTTCTCAAACTTGGCCGTTCGGATTCGGCATTAAACTGTAGGTCCCTTCCACTCGTGAGAGAACAATAGCACGCACAACACGAGTGGTTGTTGAGAAGCTAGGCCCTGGCCCCTACGGGCTGTAGCGCCACCCATATTATTATATATCAGGTCCACCCCGGTCTGTATTGCCAGTAGAAAACCAGAAGGGTTTTTAAGCGACTGCTGAGGTTGAAGATGCTTTAACCAATCAACTGGTAAAAAACTGACCTAAGCTCTGTTGGAACTGGAAATCATTATCCGACCTCTGTCAATGATTCCTTTTAAGACAAGATTCATAATGCAAGACAAATAATTTGCAAGCAGGTCGGCAACAAGAGGAAAACTTATGCATGCAAAGAATGCACAACTTTTACAGCAGTCTTAAATACGTTTTACATTCATGACCAAAAGTTGTGCCAAAGAGCTACAGCAGTTATGCAGTCTTATTACATTTATGAACGCAAACTCTAGACATCTGCCGTATACATACTTACAATTATGAACTAGCCCGAGTCGTACAATGTAAGCACAAAATGGAGAAGTAATGCTTCATGACCTTATATGAACCTGCCTGAGGGCCATCATATAAACTAACAGACAAATATGGTGCACCGTCCCCATTGACAGCTGAAGAGCCCAGTGACCAAGAATGTAGTGGCACTCAGAAGCTCAGTAGCATCCCGACTAATCGATTGTCTTGGCTCTACAGCCGCTTACGTTTTCTGATCTCGTACACTAAGGACTGTCTTAGCAATCACCACTATTAGAGGCGGGTTTTTTCCTCATGTCGCTTAGTTTTGCCGAATACCTGCAGTCGCTAGACGCAAGATCGTGGATTGTGGACTAGCGTACGAGAATAAATGTTCAGCCCTGTGGACACTCCATAAAGACAGTTAGTCGTCATGTACCGATTGTTCAATATGTATCGAGTACGGATCTGGCCAACAAGGCAAAATAAGCTTGTCGGATAACAAATAATGGCTTATTTATATAAAATCTGGCCAACTCCCTTCACATGCGAGATGTTTACCAAATTGTGGTGTAACTTGAAAATCATGGAACACTCACTGTTTCAAATGAAATAAAAAGGAACGAAAGCAGAATGGAACGAGTATTATCTTCTTTCTTTCCATTGACAAATCACATCACGATTCTGACTGAACGGTTCAAATGCTGCTGCGACGCATTACAAATCCCTTGCAGAAGAAGTAAGGCTCAGCTAGGGCCATGGACACAAGAGAATGGTATGGAACGAGCTCGCTAGGGCTGGCTCGGAATCTGGCTAATTGAGTTTTACAGTAGTATCAACTGGAGAGCAGCTGCAACACCGATTAACGAATGAGAATAGATCAATGGGGCCAATGGTCTTAGGCAATCCGAACTATTAATCAGGCCCTTTTGGTCTTAGAAAGTCCTCCGCCTCAACAAAGAACGTAGGCCTCTTTGCGCCTCCTTAACCACCTTAACAAAATTAGCCTGCGCCACGAAAAATATGGTTTTATCAGAGTATTTCCGCACCACCTTGGTTAAGCATATGTAGTTTTCATACAAAAGACGCCTGCTTTTAACACCAACCGATTCAAAAGGGCAGTATTTGGCTACCCGCTTACAGTTTGTTTAGATCAGATAGTTTTTTTGTGATCCATCTCCATTTGTGTCCCCATGTCACGTCCAAGCCAAAAATGGATATTTTAGTCGGAGTCAAGTCACACATGACAATATACCCAAAACACGAGCTCAACCTTGACAAGGCCAGACAAAGAAGACACAGCCGCGACAGCGGCGACTAGGAGCAAGACCTAATCTCTAAAACATAGAAGTGACCATTGCCACAACTTGGCCGGTATTTTTCGTCGCACAAAGAGCTCTCTATTGCACGGTTCACGTTTTAACAATATATCCAGTACTACACTGACGACGGATCATTTTGTAAAATCATCAAGGGTCAGCCAACACGTGTTCTTAAAATTCCAAAGCCTACTCACACTTCATCGACTCCTGGAAAGCTCTTACAAGCCGTCATGGCACAGCCCACCTTTCCCACCTTGTCATTCGCCAGCACAGTAAAGTGTCCAATTTTCCTAGAAATCAGTAAAAACCAATTCAAAAAGAATAAAGCCAACATTTCAAACCAACGTGTTCGGGATCTTTGCGTAGCTTCTAATTATTGAATTGTTGACATCCTTGCTCTCCCGATACCACATCACGAATGCCTTGTACAGCCGGTGTATGGGATCCGGTGGATATTGGTTCTGCTTGCCGTAGGCCAGATTCTGACCGGCAAAGCTGTACTGCTCGCTGCCGCGGCACGTGTCGTGTTGCATTCTGCATCGGCCGGCGTGCGTATGAGCCAAGAACTCCAGTTCGTAGTCCCACATCTTGGAATGAGATTGCAGATAATTACCAGAATGATTGCCGGTGGATTACCGCCTCATTACCAGTTCCCTCATTTGACTGGCGGGCTCGAGCATCTCTCCATTGCCTTGGGTTCTTCCGCATGCCACCTCGTTGCGATAGTGATTGTGCCAAAAGAGGAACATGTCCCTTAGGTAATCCGTCATGAAGATGTGCTTCTGGTACTCAGACTCTGGAACCTGACGACGGAAAGTGAAGGGAGTGGGGAATATCGTGCGACTCACTCACGATTTGTTCCTTGAAGCACACGATGTGACGTTTTGTGCGGCTTCTGCAGATCTTCACTTCCTTCTTGCAGTACTCATACGAGCGAACGTTGGCCACGTCTGCTAAGAGAAGTGCACAGAAGAGTAGAGGGAGAATCAACATTGTTTCGGAAAGACAAAGGGGTGACTTCAGGGCGGATGTGACTGACTTGTTTTGCTAAGTTCCTTTTCTTTCTAGGAAGCGTAGGAGAAGGGGAGTACTTTTTTCATTGAAGGTGCCTGGGGAACGAATAGAAGATTCCAACAATCTCGGAGCATAACCAATCTGATCCAAAGATTATTAGAAAAATCAAAGATCGAAGATTCTAAAGCTAAGAATATAAGAATTAGATTCAGCTTTGAAGGATAATACAACAAGGGAAAATATCGCCACAATGATTGGCTACGAATAACTTATTTCTTCCATCCTTGCAGTTTTCCAAACGGGTTTGATAGCCCGTTGTACTTTGTTCTCTTTATACAGTAATAATAACATGGGCCAGTAGAGGGACAGGACCTAGCTTCTCAACAACCACTCGTGTTGTCAGTGCTCGCGAGTGGAAGAGACCTACAGTTTTATGCTTAATCCAAACGGCGTTGTTTGAGAAGCTTTTTCTCGACAGATACCCTTAGAGCATTGACAGTGACAGGAAGGAGGTGGGGCCGTGAAAATCGTTTTTGTCGCACGGAGCAGGAATCGAAACTACGACATCGAGGTTGGGGTCGACGCGCATAACGCAAAGGGCCACCACATGTTCTCGTTATTTAGCCCGAAATAGAACTGGTTTTCATTCTATATCCACTTTATCTTTAGCTAGCTGTTTCCACATGGAGAAACAAGATGGAGTAGGTCCTTTTCAATTTATGTACCCTACCCTAGACTGAAGTGTCCTTGAGCTGTCCCAATCGGAGTCGAAGAATCCATCAAGACAACATGCCATACGCCAAGTTTACCACACGCATCACAAAATACCTGGACCTGGTGCAATTCTCCAGCGTCGCATTGGGGCGTTCACATGATATCTCGCTCAGCGTGGCGGCCACGTCAAAGGGTCCATTAACGATTTGAACAGCGTCGCTTTGAGTGCGCACGTGATCTTCGCACTGCGTGGTTGGTAGGTGAAATAGTTCCTACCACTACTGCTCTCTCGTTTCTTCTTCACAGAAGGTTATACTAGAGAGGTTAGGTTAGGTTAGTATTGTGGCAAAGAGTTTAGTATTCTCCACGATTCGCAAGCCCCAAGTACTCATCGACACTCAGACCTTTTCCTCCACTCTCACTGGAGGACTGGTGTTGGGGATTACTACGCGTCGCCGGAAGTTGCATCTTATGTTCTTAATCTTTCTACACACTCAACGTATGTGGCTCCCTCCAGTGACGACCCAAATCTAGACTGAAACTGACTATGTTTTCTGGAATATCCTTGTCAGCCCGGTCTTTCGTAAAGCATCTACACTGAAACATCACGGGCTCTACATTCTCTTTAGTACTTGGACATTCCAGGCCGTATGACGAGTTAAAGTGTTGAATAACCACGGTCATGCAGACTGGAAGAAGTGGTTACATTCCTGTCACATTCCCTGATTGCTTCATGACCAATGTCCAATGGTCGGTAATAGCTTGTGTTGTTGGAAACACTCCACCGGTCTTCACCTTTTTCTCTTGACATTTTGCGAGACGCCAAATGTACTTTACGTCTCGAAAAACTTAGCACCGCCTTTCTGTGTAGTAACGCTGTCGTACCCGGAGTAAGTGTTGCAGTCTGTCTTATTATTCCGAGGCATTCGATGAATAAATACTGTTTCACGTCTTCCTAAATTGATTTCCCCTACTTCTGGATATAACGCCAGATTTCTATGGTCTTTATGCTAGAAATAGCCAATCCGGAGAGTCTCTTACATTGTCGGTCAGGCAATCACCAGTGTCGTTAACCGTCCAATTTTAACGATTCTCTTGTAGTTGCTCGTGTATTTTTTGGTTTTAATTTGAACAGTCGAGGGCCAAATTCCAAATGTCTGTCGCCACTTAGCTGTTCGCTATCTACTAAAAACACACAAAGAGGAATATATGGTAAAAAGTCATTTTTGGATTTCCCAGTATTTATAGTTGTACCTTCATATTCGGCTTAGGCTTCGTCTTCACAGAAAAACTGGCGTTTGGTCAGGACACGTCATCGATACCTAGGTTAGGTTAGGTAAGGTTGTAGTGGCTGACTGCTGCAGAGCAGTCACACTTAGGCCAGAGTAGGCCCATTGTGATACCACGCGGATTGACTTCTCCTAACGCTGGAAGCAGTTGGTGCTGCTGATGAACCGATTTAGTTGGCCAATGCTGGCACTTTTTAGCTCGTTACGGCCGCTGAAGTAGTAGGCTCCTAGGCTGGCAAGAGCACTGCAGGAGCAGAGAAGGTGATGAGTATTTTCTTCATCCAAGCAGCTTCTGCAAAAATCATTATATGGAGCACCCATCCTGCGAGCATGAGTGCCGATTGCACAGTGCCCGGTTATGACTCCAATGAAGGTCCTTAATGAGGGCTTGCTGAGTCCAAGTAGACTGAGTGACCGTTTTAGGTTAAGTGATGGCCAGATTTCTTTTGTTTTAAGGCAGGTGGTGCCTTCTAGCCATTTGTCATTAGTGGTTTTAAAGGTGATAGGCTGTACCGATCGGCATGGAAGGTGGCACTCCTGCTGTCGATAGGGATGAGGCTGTACAACACCTAGCGAGTTCGTCGGCTTTGCAGTTTCCTGGTATGTCACAGTGTCCCGGCACCCACATGAGGTGAACGTTAAAATGCTCGGCCATCTGGTTAAGAGACAGCCTGCAATTAAGGAATATAGAACATGACATTGCCAAGGGATTTTATGGCGGCCTGACTATGGGAACAGATGGTGATATCCCTTTTTGATATCACATTGTTTTTAAGCCAAGACAGCGCTTCTTTAATCGCTATGGTGTCTGCCTGAAAAACGCTACAGTGATCAGGGAGCTTCGCGGAGACAGCAATGTCTTGAGAATAGACACCCGCACCCACCACAAAATGCGCAGAGGATCTTTCAGCGTTTACCTCTCAGTCATCCAGTCCGATCTGGAAGGAATGCTGATTGAGAATTTCTTCTCGAAGATGGCCTGGGGTAGTAGGCGGTCGGTGTCGCTAGGTAGGAAATTGAATTTCTTGAGAATGGTTGAGTGGCCAGTGTTGAGTTCGGACCACAATCGAAGTGTTTTGAGTCTCAGGGCTGTGCTGCTTGTTTCACGAATATTTCCAGAGGTGGAAGATGGAGGAGAATATTCAGTGCGTCTGACGGAGTACTTCTCTGTGCTCCGCTAATACACAGGCAGGCCAGCCTGCGTACTCGGTTGAGTGCATTGCAGTTAATAGCCTTGTTTAGTGCTGTCCACCAAACTGAGACACCATACAGAAGTGTCGGTCTGACGAAAGAGGTGTAAATCCAGTGAGCGATGCGTGATTGAAGGCCCCATTTGCATCCAATGGCCTTTTTGCAGCTAAAAAGTGCAGAAGAGGCTTTTTTTTACCCTTTCCTGGATATTGAGCTTCCAATATACTACAGAGAGTGTTATGGATTTCTTCTTTAGTCACCACAAGGTGTCTCTTGTATGAGCAAGGTCATCTGTAGTGAACATGGCTCTGTGGACTTTAATGGAGGGTTCACATTGTTATATTACAATATCCTTTTATGTGGTTTTTAAATCTCATCCAGTCAGTCCGTTGGTATCAAATTAACGACACTGGGTATCACAATGCACCAACAATGGTCTAAATGTGTTGACAATTTCGCCGGCAGTCCAATAATCGAACCTAACCTAACCTAACCTAAGATTATCGAAACTCCAAAGCGGCTTGCAGCAGAGGCCTGGAGAGTCTTATGCCACTAAGCAATTTGTGACCGAATCTTCTCCTTCAGATTCCGTTGTATATAGCTATTCGCAACAACTCGAACTAGTGGGACAACGCAATAGAGAACGACCACGAACCCGATGGGGCACACAAGTGGAGACGGACCTCAACCAACTTGGCGTGCGAAATTGGAGGCAGCTGACTATGGATCGTGGCAGCTGGAGAGGATTGTTGGCTGAGGCCGAAGAAGTAGAAGATCAACTCAAAGCTCTAGCACGATCTAACCAACGATCGTACCCTGTTGCGATCCTCTCTGATTCACCCGATCGTTGGCCATTTTCCCAACTCAAGGCGGTAGCTGGTGTTGATATTTGCGTCGAAGCAGGAAATGGACAATTGTTATTCCTCGTGCAATATCGCTTCAAACTCGTGTGACGTCGTGTTGCTCATTCAAGAGAGGATTGTAACAACTGCCTCCTGCGGCCAAGGATAGACTGTTAAGTACATCCAATTTTTTGATTCCGATCTGACGGTCGTCAAAGCAGCGCTGAAGATTGACAACATTTTTTTAAACTAGTCATACTGTGCGTCTTTTCTCTTCTGTCTCAATGCCAGTAGTGACAAGCCAGCGATTTGTAGTGAATTAGGGTGCACCATGGTGTAAGGTGCTTTATTGGGTCGTAGAGTACCAGGTTCCTGCCTCTTGGAATAGTAC
This sequence comes from Eristalis arbustorum, assembly GCA_916610145.1. NCBI lineage: Eukaryota > Metazoa > Arthropoda > Insecta > Diptera > Syrphidae > Eristalis > Eristalis arbustorum. Next base: position 22,469,607 of record OU744319.1, read on the forward strand.
GCCGTCCCCTCAGCTGAGACTTTCACTTTCAGTGGTCTCTTCACTTTTTCTTGTTTTCATCGTAAAGTAAAGCCATATTTCCGGATGGCGTCAGTAGATAACATGTTCTCTGCTGGCTTTTTGGGAGCACTCTAAAGATAATCATTGACATCTGCCCGAACAATCAAGTCACACATGAAAACTTAGGAATCTCTACTCACTACATAGACTTTGCTAGCGTCGCCTACATTGTTGGAGTAAAACCATATGTTGTTTACCTATATGTAATATGCTGGGAAATTCACATTTATGCAAAAATCCCAGCGAAGCCCTCCCTCTCCAGTCGCCCAAAATCATGCAGAGAATACGCAGAGATTTTCCCCATCCACCGTGTCTGCCACATGTCAGAATGTCTGGCGTTCGAAAGAATTTATCATTTAATCGCCCAGCTCATCGTTTTGACATTTCCGCACGTCCGTTCGCACGTAAACCAACGGAGAGCGCTAGTTATACGGTCGTTTTTGAACTCATGGCCAACATCGGGGCAGCACTCTTGAACATTTTAAACAAAATGTATTGTCCATCAAAGTCATTAATGGCGGGCCGTTCGATAAATACCAAACGTCCGTCCGGGGTCTACTTAGAAAAATTTGAATATTTACAGTCTTCTCCGGCTAGCCATGGGATCTCACGCCTAGCTGTGAATCCGAATGTGAAACGTAATGACCACCGACTGACAGATGCCTTATGAGAAATTATAAACAACATGGCGGGCAATTGGCAAGTGATTTACGTTTCTGATATGCGGGCGGTGCGGTGCTGTGTGGTGCGGCGGTTGAAAGCGGATATACGATGCAATTTGTAAATGCGATGAAAGCGGAAGATACTGTGGGGTATTTGTTTGGCAAGGGAATTGTGTTTAGTGGTTCACTGACAGTTATTGACTGGTTTGATGCGCTTGACGGGTGACAGGCAATTGTGTGTCTGCATGGGGGTGTGTTCGTTTGGAGATCTCTCAAGTGCGGTGTGGATCATAAATCTCCGATTTTAAGCGCGACGTCAACGGCAACTGCAGTGGATCGCAAATAGTCCGCAGCTGCAGCCAGCAATATCGGTCTTTAAAAATGCAAATTTTTGTCATTCCTCGATTACGCAGCGACGTCACATATTGTAAAGCCAAGTGTATGACCAAATGTGAACGTTTATCACGGACTGATGGGGTTCTATTAGGAGATATGGTTTTTCCACGGACGCACGTGGTTCGCATGGGGAATCGTATTGACGGGGAATTCGATGGCAAATATTCGACGAAGGTCTGAAGGAATTTCACGTAGAAATTTTATGGGAATTTTTCAGCTGGGAAGCATAAGTTAGGCTAGGTTTAAGAAGGGGAGTGTGATGGTTGATCATCACTTCCACTCGGAGGCCAATGGGCCAATGTGAATCCCTTCATTTATGCAGTACTTATAAGCTGTCATGTCGCGAGGTGTTTCAAACCATCCCGTGCTCTTTGTGAATTTGAAAGACACGATATGTCTGCATTCACTATGTCCGCAGTCTCTGTGAAGAATCTATGGCCCAGTGGAGCTAGGCACCGATTCTGGAGAACTGAGCAGTGTGTAAAGCAGATGTTGGATGTTCTTGGTCTCATCTTGGTAGCTCCGGCAGGGATTTCTGGACTCCTGGTTCCATTTCCGGTGCATTGCTTTAACCGGACAGAGTCTTGTGATCACTCCGACGAGCTTACGATTTTCGATCGATTTTCGTTATAGCGCCAGAACCTTCATAGTTTTACCGATATTTAACTCTGGCCACGCTTATCTTGTCGTTAGACAGTCAATTCTTGCAAGCCAAGGCTCAGTTAGCTTCTTTCATTGTTGTGTCGTATATGATGCTGTATAACGCACGGATTGGTGGTTGCAGTGACGTGTCAGCCCCGCTGATGTTTATTTCTGATTGTTGTCTGGCCAATTCGTCGACTCTTTCAATCCCTTCGATTGAGCTCTGGCTCGGACCCAGCAAAGTTTGACCTTATGGTGTCTGATGGACCACGGTGAGACGCGACATTTCATGAGAGCCTTTGGTTTCGTTGTACGGGATAATTCGACTTTCAGCTGAAAACATGCTCCCTTGCAGACTGCTTTTGTACAAGTTTTATGAAAACTGACAAGCAGACAAAATGTACATATCTGAAAACAAATTGGTTATCATTGGCAACCAATGTTGTTATCGGAGAAGTATGAACCGATACGACCAGGCGATCGAAAGCAACTCTTGGGCGTGAATGTAAAGAAATTCTCTTGGAACAAGAAATGAGTGGATATCATTCTCTCTTCTTCTTATTTACAGTCCGGTGTGAACCAACGTGACTCTCCGGACAGCAGGTGACATTTTGCCTACGTTTGAATCGAACAATAAATAACTCCTACATCCGCCCTCAATCAACATTCCTTCCAGATCGGACTGGATGACTGAGAGGCAAACGCTGAAAGATCCTCTGCGCATTTTCACAGATGGATCAAAGACAATAGAAGGGCTGGGTGCGGGTGTCTATTCTCAAGACCTCAACATGGTTTTTCAGGCAGAAACCATACCGATTAAAGAGGCCCTGTCTTGGCTTAAAAACAATGTGATGTCAAAAAGGGATATCACCATCTGTTCCGATAGTCAGGCCGCCATAAAATCTCTGGACAATGTCATGTTCTACTCTAAAACATCCCTTAATTGCAGGCTGTCTCTTAACGAGATGGCCGAGCATTTTAACATTCACCTCATGTGGGTGCCGGGACACTGTGACATACCAGGAAACTGCAAAGCCGACGAACTCGCTAGGTGTGGTACAACCTCATCCCTATCGATAGAAGGGGTACCACCTTCCATGCCGATCGCTACAGCCTATCATCTTTTAAAGATTCATACAATCAAAACCACCAATGACAAATGGCTAGAAGGCACCACCTGCCTTGAAACAAAAGAAATCTGGCCATCACTTAACCTAAAACGGTCACTCAGTCTACTTGGACTCAGCAAGCCCTCATTGAGGACCCTCATTGGAGTCATAACCGGGCACTGTGTAATTGGCCCTCATGCTCGCAGAATGGGTGCTCCATATAATGATTCTTGCAGAAGCTGCATGGATGAAGAGAATACTCATCACCTTCTCTGCTACTGCAGTGCTCCTGCCAGTCGTAGGTTCCTGCACCTTGGAGCCTACTACTTTAGCGGCCGTAACGAGCTAAAAAGTGCCAGCATTGGCCAACTAAATCGGTTCATCAGCAGCACCAACTAGTTCCAGCGTTAGGAGAAGTCAATCCGCGTGGTATCACAATGGGCCTATTCTGGCCTAAGTGTGACTGCTCTGCAGCAGTCAGCCACTACAACCTAACCTAACCTAACCTAAGGTCATTGTCATTTTGCCGTTTGCTGGAGTCGTCAACAGTAAATCCGTCCGTACCCAAGGCAGGTGGTCGCTTGTGAACTCTTGTTTTTTGCTAACCCCATGCACAACCTCCAACTGCGAGTACATGTCCATTGCTTAAGCCTCCACAGAGAAGATCCCGAAGGGATATGGTGTCGGTAGGTTAAATTACATTAGCGGGCTGCCACCGAATTTGTCAGCAAACATATTGCGACCACTTCCATCAATCTTCAGTGATAGTGCAGTCAACAGCAACGAATCGTGTTTGGTCTACATCTCAAAACGAGATATAAGTATATTAACCTACCCTCTAACCAAGGGGCAACAGCCACTCAATCAACGGCGTCATCCAGCTGTTCAGCTAGGTGTGGGTAGCCACTTGTAGGCAGCCCGTACTCTCTAGTCCAGGGTCACCAGTTAAACATAGAAAACAAAAAAGGATAACACCGTTGACCAATCAATAATTGATCTGCTCCTCTACCGCTAAATAAAGGCATCTAGGAGTTTGTAAGCTGGACTAAGTCTTAGACGCGAGTTATTTTTTCACAAAACTGAGAAAAAGGGTCGGAGACAGCACAGCACCTTGTGGAACACCAGCGTTTATTGATGATTATTTGGTACGTTAATCCTTTAAAAATAACTTGAGATGGTACGAATGGTAATTTGTAATCCATTGCCATCGGAGAATTCGTTTAAGCCATTTTTAAGCCCTACGGAAGGAAGATGAAGCGATAGCTACAAGTAGAAGGCAAAGGAACTGCAACTACCACTTCACGTAGTGTCATTCCGGCCACGGTGCACACCACAAATTGGAGGTGCCTAATTGGAGGCAGATGGCTTAGGATCGTGCCAGCTGGAGATGTTTGTTGGCTAAGGCCCAGGTTCCCCCCAGACTGCAGTGCTATTAGAAGAAGAAGATGATACAGGGTAAGTACGTAGGCGTAGGCGATTACCTATCCAATCCTGAGCAATTGCTGCCTTTCATCGCTGGGAGTCCTGGGCGTAGCGTAGAAGCGTTACTTCTAGACATCGAGGCCGAGCTGTCCTACATCCGCGATGCTTTGGTCTCTATACCGGTCTTTGGTCTTCCTCTCCTTCTCGAACCAGGAGGCTCTGAGCGCTAGTGTCAGTGCGCTTGATGTGGTCGAGTCAGTGTAGTCTACGGAATTTTGAGTTCCGGACTACATACACATGCATGTACACCTCGTCTCCTCCCATCCTGTGGTGCATGCTGATAGCCCGGACTATTGGTATCTTTCGATGATTTGCAACATTCTTGGTAACCAAAAAGATATCCATTAGGCGGTTTCCATAGCACAGTCGAACATCATTTTATCGAACCTCCAGACCATACATCTAACAACAGCTATCACCGTGCTCATCCCCCTTAAAGATGAATAAAACTCCTCGCTGTGCTTGAAAATTGAAATAAAAACACAAACATCCGGATCGCAGTTCTCAAGGCTGAACCGAGACAGATTTCGCCATGTGAGCGAGCAGTCTTTCTCATATCTTGTGTGCGTTCGTTTCGCAAAGCTCCAAGTGCACATACTCGAGTCAAATTTAAAACAATTACGATCGCCGATTCAAGCTTGTTCACTGTAATTTGCTTAACATCCTCTGGTGCTCTCTGCGCCGCGTCTGAGAGATAATTAACTACACACATGCATGTCGGGTCGTGAGGAGAGCTTTGCCGGTCACACGAGGTGGATGTGTTTAATGTCAATGACTGTCCCATTAGATGTGACCTTTATCATTACAGATTTAATGACTTGCGGTGGGTTTCTAAGGCGAAAGGTAAAATGTTGCTGGTTTTGATTGACTGAACATTGGAGTGTCAGTGGACAGTGAGTCTTTTAAGCATGTGAACCCAGCGCAGGGTGTTGCACAATCTTCTTCTTTTTCATCTAGTAATGAACCAAAAATCACACTAGGTAGTCAGTGGGGTATCTTATGTCGGGCAGTGTTCACAGAGTCAGCACTCAACTGTGACAACCGTTTGATGACGCCTCAGATCCCCATCTAGCTCCATCACATCCGACTGTGTTCACAGATCCCATGGTGCACCACTTGACAAATTCATTCGCGTGCCTCTCACACTCGAAGCTACGTCGAAAATCTCAAATCAAACGAACGTTGATTGTTGAATGAAATGCGTTCGCCGTCGCTATTGCGCCTCCCACTCCCGGGCACCATCAATCACTGATCATAACGCTTCGTCTCTGCCTAAGAATACTTCGTTTTATGACGAGACCAATTTCGATACGGAACGCACGCAGCAAACGTCTTATTTTCGAAATAGAACGCAGAATGCGTTCAGCATCCAACATCCAGCAGCCAGCATCTAACGAGGGCAATAAAAATTTCAGTTGATACCCTTAATTGCCAACAGATTGAGTTCTTAACGCAACGACCGCCGCGCCGCCGCTGATTGATGCAGTTCAGATCAAGCGGCCGACGGAACAACACGAACACAATCCAAGCTGAATGCAGCTCAGCTATTTAAGGTCTACAGCAGCATTCCCGGACCAGGCGGCGGACTGCGTGTACGCAATTAACACGCAAGCCTGGTAAATCCATTTTCGAAGAGCAGACAATAAAACCCCCCCAAAGGCAGTGTGCACCGCGAAGCGAAAGCCAAACGAAAGATGTGATGCGTTTAATGATCTCCTCAGATGCGTACCCAAGTGCATTAGCCTGTCAATTTCCCTGGGCGACTATGTGGTACCATTTATCCATAAATATAATCCATATGGCTGGCTGCGGCGGGCGGCACAGACACACAACATGCCCTGGCCCGGATGGGGATGCCTCTTGGTTTGGGTAAGTGCGCTTATTACGCGCTAAATGCGGCTTTCAGCGCCGACGTCACCGTAATGCCGTGATTTATATGCCTGCGGTCTGTGTTTATATTCGCCACGCAGCAAATTATATGAAATTAAATTGAGAGATAAACGAATCGTTGGTTTTGTTGCCGCTGGTGCACGCATGGAAGCGGTAATGAGGAAGACTGATTCTGATTTCACGGCGCGACGTTACCTAAGAGGCTGTGCTGTCAGTGCTGTCAGCTAGACAGTAGACACACACATGGCAAGTGTCACTGTCTGGCATCTGTCAATGGGTGGTTTATTTGTTGGCAAAGCAGAGGACTTAGCTTAACCTTAACACCGTCAGCCTTGTCATCTGCTGAATTGTCAAGCAAATGTCGGACAAAACCGGGGTGTGTTCATCGGGTAATTTGGTATCCGGAAGGTTTCGCGATGTGTTCAGTGGGATCATGGAGGGCACTTTGAATAAAGTCTACTTGCTATAAATTCAAGCAAAGCGGAAGTGATGAGATCCGGATCCGCAATTTTTCCGTTCCCGTCTGAACAACCAACTAGCCACAATATCTACCCACGCCAAGTAGCTAGGCCTAACGCTAGACCCAAAACTTAGCTAGAACTTAAACGTAGACCAGCGTGTTAAGAAGGCATCCATAGCCTTCTACGTCTGAATTAGGAACTTCGGCACAAGATGGGGCCTCCAACCAAATGTGACCCTATGGATGTACGCGGTGGTAGTTCGGCAGATTCTGACATGTGGTGGCTGTCAAAACTTCATTTCTATTAACTGAAAAATAATTAATTTAACAATATTATTATAGACAAATGAGACATATAGTAGCAAGGTTCACAGCAAGAGTGGGACTAAAGTCGATTTTTGACATTTGCACCAATGTGGCTAGTGTTAGATCTTCCAACTAAACATGGCGACTGCTTGGGAAGTTTTCTTGACTTCGAAGCTTGCGACAACAGGGACTACTCTTCGAAAAAAAAAAAACAATATAACAAAACTCAACAAAGTTAAAAAAGCAGCATACATTGGCATCACAGATGCTCTGCAGTCAGCACCAACAGACGCCTTGTTCTAAACGTTACATCTTCTAAGCCTTGACTTACTCATTTAAACCACTTCAGTAGACAGTGCCATCAGGCTCAGAGGGTCTGGGTGCTGGAAATCTAATCCCTTGGTCACAGTAACATCTTGGAAATGTTGCCTAGGGACCTTTTAAAACACTCCACAGACTATACCGTCCCTGTATTAAAATTATATCACTGAAAGAATCGAATGGCAGGGCGGGCAGTAGTGCAAGGATTTTAACTAGGTAATCTACACCGACAGCTCCAAAGTGGACACCGGAGTCGTCACAGGTGTGTTCTCAGAATCTCGCAACATCTCCAAAGTCCATAGACTGCCAGATAATGCTAGTATTTTTCAAGCGGAGCTTCTAGTTATCCGGGGATCCTATCGTCAGCTCTAAATTCACCCACTTGCCAAGACAAAAGGTGGCTATATGTTTTGATTGCCATGCTGCTATCAAAACTATTGCCTCCTATACCACACACTCCAAACTCATAGAGAAATGCCGGGCCGAGCTGACACCATTAGAAGGCCAACTCAATGTATACCTCATCTGAGGATGTGGTCAAAGTGACTTCTTTCAAAGGAAATGAGAAGGCGAATTAACTGCTTTGTCCTTCAAAGCTCACTTCCAGAGGAGGTATTTGTACCTCTACAAGCAGTCAAGGCAACACTTCCTTCGAATTTCTGACCACAGAGGCATCAGATTTTCAAACTGTGCTACATCCAGAAAAATCTGCCAGAATATAATTTCTTCTTTTTAAAGCAGCATGCGATGTTTTGGGAAGGAGCATGCACCATCTCGAAGGAAAGCATGCCTAATTAATGTTTGCCCGTTCCACAAAAAGGGGGATCCTTTAAGACGCGTTAACTATAGAGGCAAGAGTCTTCTGAGCATCGCCTACACAACCTGGTCGGTCCATGCCAGTGAGACTTTCGGCCAGAAAATTCAACCATCGATCAAATTTACACACTACGTGTAATTTTGGAGAAACCCAGGAGTCGTAGATCGATACGCACCATCTTTTCATCGATTTTGAGGCGTGACAGCATTTATAGAGACGAGCTATACAGAGCAACGTCTAGTTTTGACATCCCTACAAAACTCGTCCGTTTGCGATGAGGATGACGATGGAGGATGAAGGCTCTCCATCAAGGTCGGTAAAGACCGAACCAAGACAGTTGATGTCAAAAAAGGATTTAGACAAGGCGACACGCTGTCAACACCATTCTTGACAAAATTGTTCAAAACTCACTCGCCAACAGCAGGGGAGCTATCTTTCAGAAGACCGCCTAACTAATCGCATATGTGGGCGATATCGATACTGTCGCAAGAACGCAGCGTGATGTCAATGGCACTTTAGTGAGTACGGCGACGGAGGCTGACCAAATAGACCAAATATATGCTATGCGGACATCCAACACCGACGTCTCGCACGTCACAATAGACAGATATAGCTTTGAGGTAATCAAACACTTTATCGACCTGAAAACTGCTACAAATTCAGACAACAACACCATTGCTGAAATCAAACGCCCTAGCCCTAGCCCTAGCCATAGCCAATCGCTATTTCTTTGGGCTAAGAAAGCAGTTAATAAACAAAGCCTTTTCTCGAACAACCAAAGTTATTCTCTTCTTCTTCTTCTTCTTCTTCCTGTGGCGCTACAGTCCGGGGTGAACCTGGGTCTCGGTAAGCAATCCTCTCCAGCTGGTACGATCTTTAGCCAGATGCCTCCAATTTCGCACTCCAAGTGAGGTGAGGTCCTTCTCCACTTGAGTGCGCCATCGGGTTCGTGCTCGTCCTCTATTGCGTTGTCCCACTGGTTCGGAGTCGAAGACTCTTCGGGCTGGAGCAGTGTTGTCCATGCGCTCAACATGGCCTAGCCATCTTAGGCGTTGAATCCGTAGACGCCTGACTAGACTCATGTCGCTAGACAGCCCGTACAATTCGTGGTTGAATCTTCTTCTCCAGGAACCTTCAACGCAAACAGGACAAAAGATTGAATGCAGAACTTTTGTCTCGAAGAGACCAAGTGCGTCCTCATCCGCTCTTGAGATAGTCCAAGCTTCCGCTCCATACAGCAGGACAGGGATGATCAAGGTCTTATAAAATGTGAGCTTGGTCTTTCGGGAGAGGGCTCTGCTACTCAATTGCCTCTTGAGCCCAAAGAAACAGCGGTTGGCAAGAGTTATTCTGCGTTTAATCTCGTTACTGAGTTATTCTCTATAAGATCTTAATCGTCACTATCCTGTCATGGCGCCGAGATATGGCAGACGAAAGTGCTCTTGGTTGCATCGAGATCTGCAAAAATCGGTGATTTTCGTTCCCGTCTGCATGGGTTGTCAGGGGAGGAGGAGATATGTAGGATCGAAATGTAGGATCTGTTGAACGACATCGACTTAGTAAGACAAGTGAAGATCCAACGATTGAGATGTCCTGTAGAGCTGTGAAAAACAATGCTCTGGTGCGGAAAGTCTTCGAATCCAACCCCGTGGGACTGCGCAGTAGAGGAACCTCAACCAACTTGAAGACACACGGTGGTTAAGGCCCAGGTCCTCTCCGGACTGTAGCACCACCTTCAGTAAATATAATCGGTCCAGAACAAACGATCTCCTACGGCGAAACCGGCACAATATCGCTAGATTGGTGGCAGTCTTTACAGGGCACTGGCCGATAAATTAGGAATCCCACATGACTCACACTGTCGCAGCTGCAACAACACCGATGAAAAAGAGACGTTACAAAATTTGCCCGGCACTGGATGGAGCCAGACAGCGAACGCTTGGTAGACCCTTCTTCAACTCACTTGATCAGATTTCTATGACCAGTGCCCTAAATTATCCTTCATAAAATGCTCAGGGTGGTTTAAGGCATATCCCCTTAACTATAGAGCGGTGGCATTAAAACGGCACACAGTGCTAATTAGGTTCACTCACCACAACTACCTCCCTACCTCAATGAGTGAGGCTCTCGAAACTCACTTCCACTCTTGTAAGCCCGTGAGGTCCGACGCCGTGTTCATTCAGCATAAAGTCATGGCATGTCAGCACCTTCTTCCCAATCATTCCCCTCGTTGAAGAGAATATTCGACACGACCCCCCACTCAGTCAAGGCACTCAAGAACCTCAATTAGAATTGCGGTTAAGATTGATGAAGGTCAAATTCTACCACAAACAACCTTGACACATAGACGTCAATCAAAAGAGAGAAAACAAGTAATACCCACCAGTCACCACCGAATGACATCAATTACAACTAAGCGCACGACACACGACATTCCGAGACGTCGTCGCACACCTTTCCACAAGCCCACACCACCGCCGCGCTGCGCACACAATCCGTCCGCGTCGTCGTGCGCTGCGCACAGTCCCCGTGACGATCAATTTTGATGTAAGCCCACAGTTAATCGCTCCATTCCGGATAACATACGCATCAAATGAAATTGTAATTAAAGTATCCGTAAACTACACGCATCCGCCGACGACGACAACGCCAACCACAGCGACGATGACGAGCGACGGTGACAATTACGTTTATCGGTGTGGTTGGTCGATTGCTCGATTTGTCGTTGCCCGGGTCGTCTGGCGGTCGGTTCGTCGGACGATAGTCCCCATATCCGCTTCAAATCGAAGCCGGATATTCTACTTTACATTCTCATTTTTCTACCGTAAATTTTTGTTTTCTGTTGCCTTCCCTTCGTTCTTCGCCAGAGGACAACACAGAACACAAAACAGAACCATAAAACAGAAATTCACGAAAACGACAAACGCTTTCCTCTGCATTGTTCCCCAGTGCCGGTCTGCCACCACGCACAGCACCGCGCGATGAAGTGCGAAGGGAACTCACCGCAAGCGAGCACATGATGAAAATGAATTCCGGTTTAATTGTGTCAATTGTCAATAGCGCTGAGGAACTGCTCGCATTCAGTGTGTGTGATTTCCTTCCGTGCGCGGGGGAATTGTTTTTCTATTTGTAAACAAACCGCCCCGTCCCCATCCGGCGCGGGCGCCTATGCCGCTCTGTCGGTGTAGCTGCCGCCCCCCCAATCAAATGCTATTCGCATCGTTTGATGCTTAAATGGTGCTAAGCTTCAAGGTTAGCCACCATATTCGTCGGGTCTAGCGACAGTCCTCGCTTGCGTATTTTGCAGTGTGACAAATCCGGAAGTACACCTGTAGTTACGATGAATCAATATTTCCTGCCCTCTCGCAGCGGTGGCGCATTGTCGTTCGTCTTTTTTTTGTTTTTCGTTTTGTCAGCTCGTCACTCGCTTTTCGAGGAAACTTCGGTCCGGGCTTTTGGTCGCAGTTTATGGGCGATTATGGGTCACGAACGACGCGGCGCGGCTCGGCTCGGCGTGGAGTAAGCAAATTAAAATGTTTTCACTGCTAATCCGGAAGTATTACGACAGAACTGGACTCGCGGTGATGGCTGTTGAACTTGGCGTGTCAGGTAGCCGCGATTGTGAATCACGTGATTGGCATGCCTAAAGCTTAGACTGCATACGTGGCGAAAACAATGCACTCGCCGATCTGAGTTCGCGTCGAGTGACTGCTAGTGGGATTGAATTATGCGCCAACTTGATGACTGTGTGTGCGAATGACGAGACGAGTGGAGATCCACTTCTGGAGCTTCATCTTACAATTTGCACACTCGGCTGTCACGAGTATCTGCCTTGGCTTAGCTCCTCGTACGTGGCGTGTGGTATTTCCGATGAACAAAAAAAGGAAACCAACCAAAGGGGAGTATGTGCACGATAAGCCCTCAATGGAAGCCGCTCGTTAGTTTCGGGGGAAAATCCAATTCAAAAATTCTAAGACTCCTATCTGGTGGCTCGTGGCTCGTGGCTCTTGGCTCGTGTCCGGCGTGAGTCAAGCGGTGTTATAAGCCGTGAGTCAGCACATTAGAGCTAACGCCAAGTCAACAGCGGAAAATCTTTCAATTCAGCGATAAGAGTGGAGCTCAGCCATCGTACTGTTTGATGTTGCAAATTACATCACAGAGAGCGGTGCCACATGATGATCCAATGGTTGAACGTCGAGATAGGATTCTGAATTGACTGCTGGGGATACCCCAAGGTTGTTCAGAGATATCGAACGAATGGGTTCTGCCTTAGGTATCAATTGTGACTATGTCTTACGGGACGAACCCCTTCCTTTGGTTGAGACTGAGGGCTACAATTTACGACGAGCTGAAGAGATAAAGTCACAACACTAGTAGGCTAGGTTAGGTAGTAGTGGCTGACTGCTGCAGAGCAGTCACACTAAGGCCAGAGTAGGCCCATTGTGATACCACGCGGATTGACTTCTCCTAACGCTGGAACCAGTTGGTGCTGCTGATGAACCGATTTAGTTGGCTAATGCTGGCACTTTTTAGCTCGTTACGGCCGCTGAAGTAGTAGGCTCCTAGGTGCAGGGACCTACGACTGGCAAGAGCACTGCAGGAGCAGAGAAGGTGATGAGTATTTTCTACCTGCTCTTCATCCATGCAGCTTCTGCAAAAATCATTATATGGAGCACCCATCCTGCGTGCATGAGTGCCAATTACACAGTGCCCGGTTATGACTCCAATGAGGGTCCTTAATGAGGGCTTGCTGAGTCCAAGTAGACTAAGTGACCGTTTTAGGTTAAGAGATGGCCAGATTTCTTTTGTTTTAAGGCAGGTGGTGCCTTCTAGCCATTTGTCATTAGTGGTTTTAAAGATGATAGGCTGTAGCGATCGGCATGTAAGGCGGTACCCCTGCTATCGATAGGGTGAGGTTGTTTGAACCTAGCGAGTTCGTCGGCTTTGCAGTTTCCTGGTATGTCACAGTGTCCCGGCACCCACATGAGGTGAATGTTAAAATGCTCGGCCATCTCACAACACTAGCAAAGACTTAATAAACCCCCCCTTCAGTGGTTGTAAGTATAGACTACCAAGAACTGTGTACAGACACAACGTGGTTGCAACGCGGTCAAGCCATTCTGCTTAAGGAAACAGACCATTTGCATTTTCAGAGTCGACCTTTGCGCACTACACCCTATGAAAAACTACGAAACTCCGATTCCGGACAAAGACTTGTGGTACGGCGGCACAGATGGAACACAAAAGATGGAGTAGGAAGTGGCGCATCTCCTTACAAGATATCCGAGCAGTTCAAAATTCGCCTTTTCTGGACCATGGTGACATTCCGGGAAACTGTAAAGCTAACGAACTCGCAAAACAGGCTACACGTCACACGCCGATAGACTGTCGATTGATGGACTTCTCTCTTGTCGGGGTTGGTAGGTAGCCTAAGGTGGTTTCTTTGATGGCCAAGAGGAATCAAAGAAGTAGTCGACACGTAGACATAATGGCAAACTCACTTAATTGAGCATCGTAGGCTCTGGTAGTCTCCGGTGTGCTCAGGCGTTCGATGTTAAAGCCTCTCTTTCTTTGGTGGTGTAGCTTTCTGATATTGGACAGTCGAGCTCTAAGAATGTGCTATCCGTCGTGGAGAATGTGCTATCCGGTTTCTCCGATAAAGATGTCTTCTTTGAAGTCTCATAGGACGATTTTGGCACTCTGGACAGGCTCCGTAGGCACCGTCCAAGAGGTCGTAAGTCTTCTTTCACAAAGTCTTCAGCCTCGCCGGTATGGGCGTGTGCTCACATGAGACTGACTGATGTTGTAGAATCTGCCTTGGATTCGGATCACAGCCAGGCGATCACTTATCGATCACCTTAATGGTTATTCCGCACCCCAATGTGTGCAAGAGCTATCCAGGGGTCATGCATGTCAACTTAGTCTCTGTGTCGACAAGGATCATTGCTCTCGCCAAATTGAGAGCAATCAACTACTTTGCCTTGTGATCACAGAGCCTATCCACCCAAAACCAGCACTGCATTGGGAAAAACGATCGGGCGCCGCCTATTAGGCCTCCGCGCAAAAAGACTAGTCCGAATAATACATCTGTAGGAGCTGCCTGGACGAGGAAGAGGGGAGCACCCAATATCTCACCGAATATACACAATCTCAACAAAACAATTGTAAAATTTGTTGACAAAACTGACTGGCTATTATAATCACCCCTCCCAAATTGTAATACCCACACGGCGGTACAATAAGCCTACTCTTGGCGTGAATAAATGCCACTACCTACCTACATATCTTGCCACAATACGGCGATGCTGCAAGACCTTGCTTTTTTAAGTATATAGGTGTACCAGGTGTACCATTATGAAGTGAGCGTCAAGATACAAATGTCTCGATAGGGAACATTTGTTGTGACCGAGCCCTCATTTTTTTTTGTTTGTTTGCTATGACATCTGTGAAAAATATTTAGTATACATCAAGTCATTGAACAGACAAAATCATATTTGTCCATCGTGTTAAAAATGTCGAATTTCGTACCAGAAAGTGATGATTTGCGGAAAGCATTAATTTTTTGTTTTCATTTGAAGAAAAGTGCTGCAGAGTCGCATCGAATGCTTGTCGAGGCATATGGTAATCATGCTCTATCAGAAGCAACATGCAAAGGATGGTTTCAACGGTTCAGAAATAATGATTTTGATGTGAGAAATGAAGAACGTGGAAGATCACCAAAAAAGTTTGAAGACGCCGAATTGCAAACGATATTGGATGGAGATGACACTTTGAGTCGAAAGAAAATGGCAGGAATGTTAAATGTTGCACAACAAACAATTTCTGACCGTTTAAAAGCTATGGGAAAGATCCAAAAGTGTGGAAAATGGGAGCCACATGAATTGAATGAAAGACAGATGGAAAGACACGTAAGACAATCGTTTTTGCATCGGATTGTTACTGGCGATGAAAAATAGATTTATTTTAAGAATCCTAAACCGTCGGTTAATCCGGGACAACCATCAACATCGACTGCAAAACCAGATCGATTCGGCAAGAAGACAATGCTGTGTGTTTGGTGGGACCAGAAAGGTGTGGTGTACCTCGAGCTCCTAAAACCTGGTGAAACCGTTAATACTGATCGCTACCGACAACAAATGATCAATATGAACCATGCATCGATCGAGAATCGACCAGAATTGGCCAGAAGACACGGCAAGGTAATTTTGCTCCATGACAATGCACCTGCACCTGGTGGGACACGCATTGGCTGAGCAGCACTTCGATTCCTACGAAGAACTCGAAAATTGGGTGTCTGATTGGTTTGCTTTAAGTTATTAAATATTGACAAATAGCCAAAAAGGTGGTCAAAATGTGTAGAAAACAATGGCCAATACTTTGAATAAAATGTTTTTACTTTCCCATTAATAATTAGTGTTTTATTTTCAAAAAAACGTTCATTTCATACCGGTACACCTGGTAGTTGGCTGCAGCTGCGCAAATAATATCAACGAGCGACAGGAGGATGAAAGCTCTGTGAACACCAAGAAAATCAACGATAGGGTATGGAAAACCGAAGATGTTCACGCTTCATCACCCATTCTGGCCGTCTCTGGAGTTCTACGTCTTAAGGTTTTCTCTCACAAGCACAAGGGACCTAGCGCTACATCTCCGAAACAGTCACGCTTTTGTAGCCAGTCATACTCATTGTCAGTGATTCTCAACTCTTCTCTGAATCTGTACATACCATAGTTGCCTCTTGCAAAATAGAAAGACAACGTTTGGTCATAAGATGAAAGAAACTTGAAAAAAGAGAACGAAGAAATACGGAACCATTATCTGCAAATCCCACGTGAGATTCCAGTACTGACCAGTGACGGCCAAATCATCTACTGAATTGCATCAAATCGGCATGCCTCAAGCCGTAGATAAGGTAATTTGCTCCATGACACATAATGCATCAGAGGATTTCAAGTGTTTCCGTGGTGTAGTGGTTATCACATCCGCCTAACACGCGGAAGGCCCCCGGTTCGATCCCGGGCGGAAACAGATTACTTTTTTTTTTTTGTTTTTTTTTTTCTTGGTTTTATTCCGAAATCTCTGTTTGACTTTTTACGTGGTGAAAAGGTGGACAGCTTTGAAAAAAATTTGATCTGATTTTGATTTTGGACCACTTTGGTGTTATTGATGACACAAGTCCTGGCAATTCGTTTCCGTTCATGCAGTTATTGAGAAACGACCTCCAGCTATGTGTTTCAAGGTGACAGCGTTTCGAATTGGGGCGATTATTAAGGCACTCCGGTGTGGTAGACACTGGTGAGACCTTCATTTCAACGATTAGAGATATTTCCTTTATTCCTCCATCAATTGGAATTTCGATAACAATATTTGTACCCACTGCATGACTTTTCAAGAGCAGTATTTTTTCGAACACTTCCAACAGCAGTTCTTTCTTAAGCCTTTTCAAAATTCTCGACAATCATTGGAATCTAAATGCAGTTTGGCATTCAATTCAAGTGCTTTGCGAGCATGGGTCACTGAACCCGGTGAACACAGCGAATCCGAATTAGAAATCCCATTCGACTAAGTCAAAGAAAACAGTTTTTATCGCGGGCAACTGACGTTTGGACTTGCATAGCAATTTGGACTGTCCGTCGTCTATGCTCGGTCGTATTCGTAAGCTGTACATGCATCGCAATAAGGCTACGCTTTAACGCGACTAACAACATGTGCACATCGGCGCCATTGCCAGATAAATCTGTCCCTCGTTGCAGATGACCTTTGGAATATGGTAAGAAGCAAAAACAATTAGATATGTATCCAGACAGGCGCCAGCGCTGTGACGACACTTAATTGAATTCACTGACATTTCAAAGTAAATGGCTAGTTGGAGTTACGGCTAGGAGGAAAGGACTACACGTGTAGCCAGGACATTGCCAATTTTGATCGCAATCATCTGAAAAATGCTACAGTGGGAGAATCTCTAGCCATCCCGTATCTGGTTCTATGCACTTTTTTCGCAAGGCTGTCCGTCTTTTCGCAGCCTTAGATTCCAATAACCAGCAGTGGTAACCAACATGACACAATTAAGCTATCACTGGCTAGATATTTGTTATCAGCTTGAAGGCTTAACGTGATTTCTGGAACAACGAGACCGCCTCTAAGCAAACAAGATCAACATCACTGATCGGTTTCAATCGCAAGGACGAACACATACTAACAGGAGTCCTTACTAAGCCCTGTGCCAAAAGTGCAATTGCTATGTGATTGAACTTACCGCATAAACACTTTTGCACCGCGTGCAGAGATGCGGGTGAAATAGAATCTATCGAGCTTCTGGTGTGCGATTGTCCAGCTCACAGTTCTACCAAAGTGAAGGAGAGATTTCCAGCGTAATAAAACTTCTTCGCAGTTTTAGAGGACTTAAGTAGGGTTGAACTGAAAAATATTCAAATATTCGGATGTGGATTCGGGGAAAGTAGATTTCAAGTTCCTCAAGCCAAATCGAGGGCTCAATGTTCAAACAAGTCGGTCTAGGTGAACCAGGCCGAAAAACAGGACATGCATCCCATACGCTACTTGCACGCCTATTGTACCGACCGTGGAGTGGTGGGTGTCTTGCAGATTCTTACACTTGGTTTTTTGGCTCTCTTCAGAAATTTTGTTTGAATTGTTGACCTAATTGGAGCAAATTTTATCTAATTTTGATTTTGCACGACTTCGTTGTTTTCTACGACTCTAGTCATCCTAGTGATGGCAAATATTGTTAACATGTAAACACACTCCAGCCAAGGATAACGAAGTGCCAGCGCTTCGAATTAGGGGCGATTATTGCGGTACTCTGGCAAGCTAGATGCTGGAGAACTCTGCGTCTCAACGATTTAAGGTATCGCCTTTTTGCCTGGATCAACCAGCATTGGGACTGACTAGACTGTTCAAGAGCAGCTTTCTTGCAATCACATCCGACAGCAGATCATCCTACCATGGATTTCTAGATTGAATTTTCGAACGCACTACTTTCATTGCTCACAACTTCTCTTTCCCGTCAGTAACAGAAATGAGAGAAGACCCGTCTTGCAAAAGCTTCTCGTGAAACGACGGCGCTTGCAGTTGCCTGTGCCACAAACGAAGGTTCCTTTCTGACCGTCGCGACACTCGCAAAGTGTGAAAGTGACAAATTGTCGCGTCACTTGTTTTTGTCACCTCACATCAAAATGTGTGATGTGACATAAATTCATAATAATTCTCAGCCCAGGCAAATTCATAACAAAGGGCAACCCTTGGTGTTTGCGGAGGTTTTCCCATTCATTTGTGAGATTTCATCGATATTGCGTCTTCGTCTCTTTGGTGCAATTGATTTTCTAAAGAGAGCATTCTGTTTTCTGTCGCATTTTTTGAGGATTTGAGGTAGCACAACTCCAATACGACGACCATCTTCCATTTTTCGACTAGACACTTTGCGGCTGATTAAATTATTCTTTATTAAGGATACTAGGCACTCAAATTGTTATCTCCTTGTAATTTTACACCTCCAAGTGAACGTATAAATTAACTTTTATTTCTATCAGTGCAAAATTTTGGTTCTAATTGACATATTTATTCAACGTCCATCGACGTCACTCACCAAAATACATGGCTTACCATCAAAGCTCTTCAAAGCTGGTGGCAATGTTCTGGTAGGGAGCGTACACCAGATCATCTGCCGAATTTGGGAGGATTAAAGCATACCCGCATAGGGACAACAACACCAGTACCGAGATCAAGCGCAGAATTACTCTTGTCAATCGCTGTTTCTTTGGGCTCAAGAGGCAATTGAGTAACAGAGCCATCTCTCGAAACACGAAATTGATCTTGTATAAAACCCTGATCATCCCAGTCCTGCTCTATGGCGCAGAGACATGGGCGCTATTGAAAGCGGATGAAGAAGCTCTTGGTTGTTTTGAGAGACGGCGTTTGGAGGAGAAGGTTCAATTACGAACTGTACGGGCTGTACAGCGGCATGCACCTAGTTCAGCGTCTTCGGATCCAACGCTTAAGATGGCTAGGTCATGTAGAGCGGATGGACGCCACAGATCCGGCCCGAAGAGTCTTCGACACCGAGCCATTGGGACAGCGCAACAGAGTACGTCCTCGCACTAGATGGCGCACACAAGTGGAAAAGGACTTCAACCAACTTGGTGTGCGCAACTGGAGGCAGCTGGCGAAAGATCGTGCTGGCTGGAGAGGCATGTTGGTTGAGGCCCAGGTCCACCCCGGACTGTAGCGCCAATCGAAGAAGAAGAAGAAGAAGAAGCAAAAACAATTAGATATGTATCCAGACAGGCGCCAGTGCTGTGACGACACTTAATTGAATTCACTGACATTTGGAAGTAAATGGCGTTACGACTAGAAAGAAAGGACTACCCGTGTCTCGTTTCAGAGGCGAAACTTTCTCCTTCGATAGTCTGAGCTGGGGGAATATCGTTAGAATTAGTGTTGTTAGCTTGGCCAAAGTCTGACTGTATCACAACAAACCTTAACAATTGTCAGGTTATGTTTGTTGTTTACGATTAGAGCGTGTCGTATGAAGACAGTCGTTGTGGTGACGTGCGTTTCAAGGTTCTAGCCAGCCTCCTTACAAAACACAATATGCACCTCAGGACTAAGACAAACAGACGAAAATACGAAATGGATCAGTTTCCGAAACCCTACTGCAGTCTTATTCGTGTAACAACTACATGGGTTCTAGCAACGTCTTATAAGATAAGAAATACAAGTAATAATAATAATAATATGTGTGGCGCTACAGCCCATAGAGGGCCAGGGCCTAGCTCCTCAGCAACCACTCGTGTTGTGCGTGCTATTGTTCTCGCACGAGTGGAAGGGACCTACAGTTTTATGCCGACGACCGAAATACAAGTGCAAAGCCGAAAAGACTGCGTTGCGCTACCGTTCTTGTTAAAAAAGGGATAACTGTAGGGAACTGTAGTGAGTAGTGAACTCGAACAATAATGGTTGCTAAGCCAGACCACAGAAAGCAATGTATTGCTTCTCCTTGCATCCATGCAGTTGACCGTTTAAATATATGTTCAGGTGCTGTTTTTGAGCCAGGACATTGCCAATTTTAATCGCAATCGTCTGAAAAATGCTACAGTGCGAGAATCTCTAGCCATCCCGTATCTGGCTCTATGCACTTTTTTCGCAAGGCTGTCCGTCTTTTCGCAGCCTTAGATTCCAGTAACCAGCAGTGGTAACCAACATGACACAATTAGGCTATCACTGGCTAGATATTTGTTATCAGCTTGAAGGCTTAACGTGATTTCTGGAACAACGAGGCCACCGCTAAGCAAACTAGATCAACATCACTGATCGGTTTCAATCGCAATGACGAACACATACTAACAGGAGTCCTTACTAAGCCCTGCGCCAAAGGTACAATTGCTATGCGACTGAACTTAAGCACTTTTGCAGCGCGTGCAGAGATGCGGGTGTCCAGCTCACAGCTTTGCCAAAGTTAAGAAGAGAGTTCGCAGTTTTAGAGGACTTAAGTAGTGTTGAACTGAAAAATATACAAAGATTCGTATGTTGATTCGGAAAAAAATAAAACTCAGGGAACTCCTCAAATCATGGACTCAATGTTACAAGTCGGTCTAGGTGAACCAGGCCGAAAAACAGGAGGTGCATCCAATACCCTACTTGGTCATTGCACTCGTGTTGTACCGACCGTGGTGTGGTGGTTGTATGCAGATCCCTACACTGGATTTTTCTTGGCTATTCTCAGAGGTTTGTGTTTGACATCATTATCTGATTGGAACAAATTTGACCTGATTTTGATTTTGGACGACTTCTTTGTTTTGCATGACTCTAGTCATCCTCGTGATGACAAATATTATTTTATATGTAAACAACCTCCAGCCATGGATTCCGAAGCGCAAGCGGTTTGAATTAGGGGCGATTATTGGGGCACTCCGGTAAGCTAGATGTGCTACAATGGATTTCTAGATTGGATTTTCGAACGCACAACGTACATTGCTCACAACTTCATTTTCCAGTCAGCAAAAGAAATCAGAGTAGACCCGTCTAGCAAGCGCATTTCCTGAAACGATGGAGCTTGATCACAAATGGCACGCAAGTTCTACAACCAGCCACCAGGTTGTAGAACAGAGCTCCACCTCTGACCGTCGCGACACTCGCATTATCACCCCTATTCTCTTAGTCATAGTGACAAATTGTCACGTCGCATCATGTGGCGAAAGCATGTCCGACGACTGGAATCGTGATCCTACCTCCTGCAACAACTACAGAGATATATCCCAATGTCGCCTACAAAGTCCTATCCAGCGTACTGTGTGAACGTCTAAGGCCGTTTTACTTCACACTAATCGGCACTAATCCGCGCCTTCCGGGCCGGCAAATCGGCTCTGGACCACATCTTAACACTAAGGGAAATCCTGGAGAAGACCAGCGAATGACAGAATCGAGTCGGGATCCCGGGAAAATTGATCCTGTTGCGTCGAACCACTCTACCACATACGCGATGCACCGTGCAGTTCGGCTCAAGAATCTCTGAGCCGTTTGGCAAAGTGATGCGATGTGTGATTTCTTCAATTTGGTACTAGAGAGGATAGTGCGGCGGGTAAAAGTCAACATGGAAGGCACTATCTTCTATAAATCAATCAGATGACATCCACATCGTCGCGCGAAATTTTGAGGTAATAAAGGAGTTTGTGTACCTGGGGCAAACGTTTACTCCACAAACGACATCACCAGTCTGTCGAAGCAGCTGGGGACGAAAGCTGAACGATAAGCAAAACTGCAGAGCTGATTCTTGGTGCCTTCGAAAGAAGAATTCCACGTCGGATATATGGTCCCGTTTGCGATGATGGCGAATGGAGACGACATAATCGCGAACTCTACCAGCTGTACAAGCATGTGGATTTAGTCCGGGAGTATGGACCAAAAACGCTCCAGCAAAGAGGGTCTTCCACCCCGAGCATCCTGATTCGAGAGAGAGTAAGACCGAACCTCCCGTATACGGACCAAGTCAGCAGCTTGGCATTGATGACCGGAAGCAGCATGCCAAGGACCGTCACCGATGGAAGGCAGCAAGTGCTCAGGCTCGGAACCTTATGGGTCGCCAGTCTGACAAGTAAGTATATGCGGGTCCTTGTTTAGTATTTAGCTATACCTTACGTTTACCAAGGGAATATGCGACAACTGGTCCAGGTTCGTTGCTCACGTCTCAGTCTCACGTCCGGCTGAGCCATGTTTCCGAAATTTCCGAGCCCTCTTTCAACAAATCTGAAACTCTGCACAAAACTACCGTCTCCCTGAGACAGTGCTCCACAAAAAGTGAAATAAAATACGATCGTTTTTTGTTTTTTCAGAATATTTACAAATATTTATTTATTTTCTGGTTCCTTCTTCATTTTCAATTTTTGTTTGTTGTTTGTTTTTTTTTTCTCTAGTTCACATAAATAACAAAAAAAAAACTATTTTTAAATAATTCACTTAGAGGCTAATAGGAAAATAATATTTAAGCAAAAACAAATAAAAATTACAAAAAATATTTCATATTTATATAAACTCCACTCGCATACGCCTGCGCACATGCAAACACATACACATATACAATACATATATATTAATACACAAATATGGTAGATTTGTTTTGCCAGAGACCATGGCTAACTCTAGATTCATTTTACAATTACACTTAACTACCGACCGAAAGGAGTCCCCGGCGATCTGTCATCGCGTGACATCGTTTCAATCACGTCTCCGTAAGTCTACAAGTGATATTTTCTAACTAAACGTATCAAATAGCTGTCAGTTCGAACACACGGTGAGTGAGTGGAGGGCGACAGAGTTACGACAGCACGGCCATC
The DNA here is from genome assembly GCA_916610145.1 of Eristalis arbustorum. Taxonomy (NCBI): domain Eukaryota; kingdom Metazoa; phylum Arthropoda; class Insecta; order Diptera; family Syrphidae; genus Eristalis; species Eristalis arbustorum. The sequence goes on from OU744319.1 coordinate 22,492,598, forward strand.
GCTCGTGCCAATCGCACTCGAAAGTCACGGTACAGCATTTTGCCGCCAACAGGAACTCGACTCAGATACATGTCCAGGCTCATCAGGCACAATGCCTTGCCGTTCATGGGGAACTTTTGCGCCAGCTCGGGGGTGACTTCGAGACCTTCGGAAACTGCCATGTTGATCAGCCACTTCCAGACGTCCGCTCGCGACCAGTCGCGGGGATCAATTGGCAGGCCATCGGTACCGAATTGCACTTCCTGTCGGCTATTGTGATGATGCTGATGACTGTGCAATGATGTGAGTTTCTTGCCGTTAACCACATTACCGCTGGCCGTTGACTTGTTCCAGAGGTGAAGGTCGGTCTCGTTGCGGCAGCCGTTGACATTGGACAGGTCCAGCGGTGGCACGCGGCCAGCGTACTTTGTGAAGCTTGATTCCACCTGCATGTTGTTAATTGTCTGGAAATAGAGAGAAGAGAGGGGGATCATTAATTTAATTGTTTTTTTTTTTTTTTTTGATGACATGCAATTTGTGTTAGGAATTTCAGGGGGGTTCGATGTTGGTAAGGTCTGTCGCGTCAGAAATAAGATCTTATGGGCTACAGGGCGTCCCTGAGAACTACTCGGTGTCTCCTTCAGGCAACCTAAACAGTCACAGCAACTACAGCCATTTCGCATAGTTTCGTTGAGTTTCGTTCAATTACACTTTACGTTCGTTATATACGTAATTCCAAACGTATTACGACTGTTCGTGAGGGAGACATTTGAATTTTGTTTGACAGAAGGCACAAGTGAAAGTTGAGAACTCTTGGGTCACGATTACATTCACTGCCCGAGACTCCATTCCAAGTTTGGACCTCCTCATGCGGTTTTTCCCTTCATTTCCCTCTCAGAAATCTCTCGTCAAAAATCCAACGTGATAAGGAGGCACGCAAGCACTCGCAAAATGTGTGCAATTCGCGCTTTCATCTCTTCGATAAGTGGAATTAGAACCGCTGTACCAATACGATTAGATTCGCCGAAATGGTTTTTTCCGCCTCCCCTCACTCAGCCGCGCGTAATCTCAAAACGTCAAGAGGAAGTCTGCATTTACATTTGAACTTCCTGGCTGCAGTGTATAGTGTACTCTGTATCTGCCCCCTCTTATCGCTTTCACATAATTCGAAGAGCAACTCTGTGTTTACGTTCGTTTATTGAAAATCAAAATTGATCATGGGCGTGTATGCGTGTGTGTACATTGCGCGTCTGTCAGCAGTGCGCGACGACCACTTTGCATTGGCAGCAACTTCATGCGCCGCGCCGTAAATAAATCCCCATTAATTAATCGCTGGCTGTTTATCTATTTTTGAGTACAGGAAGTGGTGGGTCTGCGTTACTTTTTTTTTCTTGTTTTGTTCCTCTCCGTCGTCTCTTTCTTCACTTTTTTTTCGATTTCAATTCAAGTGCTATGCTAGCGTGTGTCTTTGAACTGTATGGCACGGCGAATCTGAAATTGAAATCGTATTGGGCCAAAGTAAAAGTGAAAACTTTTAGCTGTCGACTTTGGACTTGCATAGCAATCTGGACACTGTCTGTCGGTCTGACGGTTGTTGGGTCTGTTTGCTTGCCCCGTCCGGTCATGGGGTCGCATTGCGAAACGCACGACCAAAAAATTAAGTGCCATTGCTGGGTGTCTTACAAAAGCAACAACCGCTTGTCACTCAAGTAAGTCATATCCGGCTTGAGTGTGACGCCTAAGCAGCAGCGCGTAGTTGTGTGTCTCTGTTGCTCAATATCGCAAACATGTAGCAATCGTATTTAATTGCTTTTGTAATAAGGCCACCACTGGATACGAAGACACTGACGGAGGGAAAGCCCGCCCGAGTGGAGTGGAGGCGGCCTTGCTTGACATGAAGAGATTCTCCAGTTTTATTGGAAGGAACCCTTTTACGTAAATGCCATTTGATTGCGTCATAATAAAACTATAAATATCAATCACACTTGAGATCTTGCGAGATGACGGTGGATGGGGAGGCCGAGTTAATGGCTCCATAGATCTCACATGGAATGGGATACATGCGTCTTAATTGGCCGGGGGGACAGCAGTACTCTGCTTTACAGCGCGCACTCATCTCTTGGTGGTTGATAGAATTCGTTCTTCCTCCTTCGCTCGTCGTTCCACCATCGACGACGTAATGAGGCTTGGTGCTTTATCTGAATTTAATTAACCCCTTTTGTGAGTTGTAAGTATGCGGCGTGGCGTGGCTAACGAAGAAGGATGGGACTGAGGAACAAAAAAACACAAAAACCGTGGGAGTTTTATATTTCGTTCATTTACATTGACATGATTTACGTGCGTCCTTTGTGCGTTTCCTTTCCCTGTGGGAGATCGGATTACGTGCGTGGATTGAGTTCTTGTTTTTTTTTTTTTTTTTGGAAATCGTGAACTCACGCTGCGTTGTGGGGGACGGAAGAGGCTTAGATGGATTCTGAGTGGGATCATGAACACGAGGGAACTTCTAAGATGCCATGCACAACTAAATTAGCCGAGAGTTGTGTTAGACAAAAGGGAATATGTGACGACGTGGATGTATCGGCTCTGGGTAGAGTTTTGCATACATTCTCCTGCATCGACCGTCCCCAGATTAGAAGTCAATTCATCGTTTTGCTCCAACACCCGTGTCAAGACAAGTAGCCAACAGCATCAACCACTGAAAGTACAATGGACTCTCCCTTGCCATATTGGGCATTCTACCCAATTTTTTCATGTAAAAAACCATTTTCTAAGTCGAACTTCCCCTAACTCGAACCTATTTTCATATCCCTAGACAATTCTACTTATAAAGAGCCCACAGTACTGCCTGCTGGGATCCTTGGCCAATACCGAAGTTGTCTGGATGATCAGGCAACAGATCTACGCCAACTTCTGTCCCAGCCACCATTCATGGGTCTTTAGGGAGTCGTTAATTGACAGTTCACCGCGTTCTAAAGAGAGCTCCATTAGCGGTTGCAAGGATCAGAGCAAGGACAACCCGTACGGCAGCCAAGACGAGCTAATCTGACTTGGTATATACATCATTCATCAGTGTCCTGAGATTAGCCCGCACACAACAGACCTAAATGTCCCCACTTAAGTCTTTAAAATTTAACGAAACTCAACGATGATTGCGGATGTGGCTATAGGTACCTGTTCCACTTTGCTAATGCTAATATGACTAGGTAACTGCATCATTCATCAGTGTCCTGAAACCACCGCAAGCAACATCCGCTCCCACTTAAGTCATCCACTTTGAACGAAATTTAACGAAGCTTGGGGAAATAGTTGTAAGTCTGACATTGGCAAACCATAGACGTCACCAGCAGCGTCTTAAGCGACAGTGCAATGCATTCCACTGAAAGTTCCTGTTGCGGTTACAAGGATAAGTGCAAGGACAAGTCAGCGGCAATCGGTTAATCGGACCAGATGAATCCGTCATGAACCGCAAACAACGCAATGTCAAAAACCGTTCCCACGGAAGTCATTAAAATTGAACGAAACTCAACGAAGCTCATTGAAGTGATCAGTGAACAGTCTGTGTTTATTTCCTCCGTATCGTCAATCGCGACTGACTTTATTCTAAACAACCCACAAAGCGGAAACGTTAAACACCCAATAAGCCACTTCATGGGCTGAACGTCAACTGATTAATGTAACCGACTCGATCGAACCCGTAACACTCAACGGTAACCCAATACGGTATCGGTCTGTGGGATCCATAGACGATTATTCACATCGTATCGCCTCTTTGTTTTTAAGGCAACTTCCTCCATTAAAACCAACAGCGATTGAGTCATCTGTGATACAATAACTTCCCATATGTCACACGTTGAACGACCAAAACATCTTCCCACCCAAAGTCCAAAAGACCAAATCCGACCAAAAGGCAGTCTTTTACATTTTCGGATATATTCCAAGTGTCATTCCCACGCAACGCATACCACATACATGTGTGCTGTAGCTTGGGGCGCACTATGAGAAAACTCTTCTTCTAGCCGTCACCCCACCCTCGCACATGAGAGGGTACTCAAGAAAAACGAGTGTTTTTCTTCTTCTCCTCTTTCCATCCGTTCGGGTGGGACAAAGCATCGGTCTTCCCCGTTCCAGATTAGACAAGATTATGCACCTAATGCAAGGGTCATGTCAAAGGCTCATGTAATTTGCATATAAATCCACTCATCCTCCTGACAAACGACAACCGCAAGCACCCCGGACAAAGGAGAACGACGCAGTGCTTGGCATTGGGGCCTGTACCAGCGAAGAAGAGATGTATTTTGTTATCATTAACAATTAATGGAGAGTAGAGTCATAAATTCCACAGCCCCCTCGGCGTAGAAACGCGTCTACAAATTCCAACATCGATGGCATTGTAGTTGCGTCAACCCATAAGTGACCGGATACCATAAGCCATCAATATCAAACACGAGGCATATTCATCTTCGCCTGTTTTTCGTTTCGTTTCGTTTCGTTTACGGTTTGGCGTTTTATCTATGTATCTGTGTTTTCGTCTCGGCATGCCAGACGGATGACGGCGCTGTGGGCTGGCACTTGCTCTGGCTGGCTCTCTGCGCTTGCCGTAGGCAATAGGAAAAAGATTTAGCTCGGGTGGTCGTCGTGATCGCTTTTGTGAGCGATGGCATGGATGTTGTGTGTTTGCCGGGTGCTTTCTTCTGCGGCTCGGACAAGAGCATCAGCCGCACAGAAATGCTGATCTACACCAAGAGGCCAACAGCACACATCTAGCAGGGAAACGATCGGACGGGTTATAAATTATTTTTGAAAGTACAGCATGTAAGCCATATGGCTGTCAATTTTTATCGCCATCGGTATTAAATGAAATTAACCGAGCGCGGGAGGTGAGGGCGATGGCAAGACGTGCACACAGGATGAAGAAGACGTTGACTGCTCCGTGATCGTGTAGAGGAGAGATCTCGTTCTTCATCGCCACACACAAACACCCTCCCAGTCATCTTCTCTCAATTGAGTTTGATTTCTTTTAATGAAACCAAATTGATTGCCATAAATCAATCGTTTATTAAGCCTTTCTTTGAATGCGGCTTTAATTGGTCTCGGGGCATATGGGTTACGTTTTCAATGATCGCGAGGAGCCTTCAGGGATCCGTGTGACATCAGCTAGCTCGTTCATAAAAACTGAAACAGAAGATCTTTTATCGTGAAATGGTCGTAAACATGTCAAGTGAATTGACAGCTGTGTGACGTACACTATTAATTGAAGCACGAATGAAATTCGACCGTTGGACGGAGGAGGGTGGGCGATGGATCTGCAAATGATATCTGTCAACAGGCGCGATCGGTTGTGGCAATCGATCGGCTTTTTGTTTTGTTAAAGCTTGGCCCACTGTTGATCGAGTTTTTGGCTGCGTCTTCGACCAAGTTTTTGGATCAAATTTGCTGTGTCGCCGAGAGCATGTTGAAGCTGACGCAAGAACGTTTGGTGGCTGGAGGAAGCGTGTTCAGGACCACGAACGATGTCTGGCCACTCATCGGTGTAAAGACCGTGTCCAGGACCAAGTTTTCGGATCAAATTTGCTGTGTTCGGTGTCAAGACCAAGTCAAAGCAGACCGTGATCAATGCTACTGAGTCTAGCCGCTCTTCGTTGTGAAGACCAGACCACGAACGATGCTCCGACCATCCATTAGCCCCAGACATGATAAGTGAGTGTCCAGTGACATTCCCCAGAAGATCAAATGCCCATTGCCTGAGATAAGAAGCCAAACCATCATCGGTCCTCCACAATGAAGATCCCATTTCCTCCTCAATCCCTTCTCTCGAAATTCCCATCTCCAAGATAAGATGTCAAAGCGTCAGGGTCAAACCCGTCAGGCAATGACTTCCCGAGTCATCTCCTCAGAGTCACCGCAGCGTTTCTCATGGCGTCTCACACTTGAGCCGCCGCCAACACTTGGCCATCCTCTCTCGCCCCATGGATCATTAACTTTTCCCGACGGTGCCCTGACACTTAGCACCGTCAGTGCTGCTTATCTCGCCCGGCGCAACTAAGAGTGCGATTGACGACGTACACCCAACAGCGCGCGTCTGTCTATCACGACGACGATGGGCCGATGACGAAACCGAGATTATGTGTCAAGCACCAGTCCCCAAGCACTGGTGTCCAGTTGCCTATGCGCAACTGCCTGCCGTTACCCCTTGCCGCCCCACCGCTCCACTGTGAAGTGCTCGTTGTTCGCGTTTGGATTGTTCTTGTCGGGTCGGGCGAGCCGGTGACTCAGCAAAGAAAATTTCCAATTCCCTCCGATCCGATGTGGTTGCGAGGCAAACGGCGCCGCCGACGCCGACGCTGCCGTCACTGACAGCGTCAGTACCGAGTACATGCATCTCTTTGGTGTCGTATGCCATTACATTGATTAACACCGCGAACACAGCGCGGAGATTCTGACTGCCCCTCCACCTCACGACCACCTCTCGACAGTGTCTGCCTGTCTGCGGCGAGATGCATGGAAAAAATCAAAACAAGCACAAACTGATCCAACGCAGATTGAACATCAAATGTGCACCGTACCCCCGTTGGTGCTGTGCGATGTATTTTTATTGTTGGCGCCACGAAGTTAGGCGTTTTTATCAGGACCAGAGCCAGAGGCAAGTAAATTCGCTTTGATTGATGTTTATCCTTCATGTCGCCAGTCGGAGCGCGTGCGGCAGCCGCTGCCTTTTAATTAGCTTCTCACATAAACACGGGCTGACTAGGAAGTCGGTGCATGCCCCCATTCCTTCGCCCACTGCGCCAGCCAGCCAGCCAGCCAAGGTGACTAGTGTGTGATTAATTTTAAAGATTTCCTTCGCGAAATTTCATATCTCATCCGGAGCACTGCTTTTTGGAACAGGATGTGGCTCGTATCTGTCGCCGCCAGCCAGCAGTGACAGCGACAGCTTTGGAACGGCGAAGACGCACGACATCGCCTGCCCGCTGCCTGCCTTTGTGGGCGACACGACGCCACGAAAAATAAAAACACAACAACCAAAAAAGGTGAGCAAATCGAGCACAAGGAGAAGAGGGCGAAAAAAACAACACCGATTGCAAAACATTTCAGTGTGGCAGAGCACCAGCATCCGGTGGATTAAAATTCTCAAAATTCTTTCCACTTCTCACTCGTGTGTGTCTGTCTGTCGGCGGCGGCGGCGGCGTCCACTTGTTTTCTATTTCAGAATACTTAGCTTTGGCCAAGCGCTAATGTTTATCTACGCGGCTGGGCTATTTTTAGAATGCGGAAAGGAATTTGGCTCCCTTTGCGGCGTTTATTGTTGCCACGGTGCGCGGCAGTGCCGGAGGACTCATAAACAAAACCCAGCCGAAGGAGAGAGGAGAAAAAAAAACGAGAGCACCCACCAGGGAAAAAAATAATTTACTAGAGTGCAAAATATTCCCGAAAATTATAAACAAACCGCTCCGGCCGCCCCCAGATGTTTATTTGGTTAGTCTTCGGAAAAACAAAGGTGTCGGAATGTACACACATGTGCCCTCCCAATCAGACACGGGGCTTATTTTCTGCTCCCCCTCCCATCCAGACGGTGTATAAATAGCCGATGAACATGTGAAGCAAAGCCCCTTTGTTGACAGACACTCGATTGTGTCTGAAGTAATGGACACCCTGTTCGGGGAACCTAACGAAGCCTCAGTGCTCAGTGTCACTTCTGTTGAATCTGAAATCAGATCAAGCCCTCACCGAAGGTTGGGATGGATCTGGTTGTTTTGCTTGTTTTCCTCCAAACAAAAGCGACATAAACATCAACATAAGCTCCGGCTGTCAGTTGGGATTTTGACATGAGTCACTACTCGCAATCGCCGCGAAGTAGGTCGCTCCAAGCACCGAAATAGATCGAACTTTTCGGGGAAACCAGCCGATGGCTATCTTTGGCACTTGTGACAGATCGAGGTTCGACAGATTGCCCCATCTCGGTGATGGTCGCCAATTTCGAAACGTCAGCGAGCTGTCAACTCTAATGCGGGTGTGTACAGTAAGGAAGGAAAATCTGTTTGAACTTCATGGCCGAGACGTTTTCAATTACAGACAGAACTTCGTGTTGCATCTTGGCAATAAAACTTTGTCGCTACATCCAGATGATTGCTCTTTTGTTCTTTTCCTGACTTCAAATACGGTTCCAAAACAAGAGGCACTTTAAATGAAATTGCTTCTGCATGTCGCCGCCGCCGCTTTGAGTTGCAACATGATACGTGAACGCGAACGCGATTGCTTTTGTTGAGTACACTCCGCTCCGTCTTTTCTTTTGCGAAATCGGCACAAACAAGCGCAGCGGGCCGACGAAGCAGGAACTATAAAAGTACACCACAACAGCACACACACACTGCTTCGCGAGGAGTTAACCTAAAATGCTTTTGCAAGGCAAGCCGGGCGCATACACCAAAAAAAAAAGCAACAACACAGCCACCAAACCATAAAAACCCGTTTCGGCGACATAAATATTGTTTCATCTCGCACAGAACAAAAGTGCAACGCGCAGCAGCACCGCGGAGGCGGGCGGCAGCGACGGCATAAAGCCGCAGTCAGCGCCATAAATTACACGAGACCAAGACCGAGTCACTGTGAGCTATGTCGCTGCCGCCGCCGATGCTGTGATGCTGTCGCTGCAGCGTGTGCACCTCGACAGTTTTTCCTTTTTTCTTCCTCTCAGCCGTCCAGAGGCTACACAATTACTCTGCTTAAGTGAACCGAGAGCCAAGTTTGGAAAAAGGTACTTCAATGACGCGCAGCAGCAGCAGCAGCATAGTCGGGTAATGACCTCGGCGCGCAAGCAACTCTCAAAAGTTGTTCAAGTTGTTGGCCCCTGTGCACAGGGGGAACAGAAACAGATCCGAAGTTTGCCGTGGAATACTTGCACACATATAGGTATTTCTTTGGTCGGTTTTTTTTTTTTTGTTTTGTGGTTGTTTGGGAGCAGGCAAATATTTGCCTTTGTCTGTTGACTGTTGGCTTTCCAGAAGTGGAAGTGCCCCCACGAGATACACATAGCACAGTCTGAGTGAACAGCACACGGCAATGGTGAGTGCTATGTGGTGCAACTGAGTCAACAAGTTTGCGCATTCTTACCTCGAACCGAACCGAACCGAACCGGCCAGGAATTTGTATTTCCAATTAACATTCCGACGGAAAAAAAACTTCTCGCAAGGCGCGATGACTCTTTGGCATTTGTTAGAGTATCTCTTTAACTCACTGTAGTCAGCAACTGGCCGACTCTCGGTGCTGGGTACGCGGTGTGTGCGTGTGCGGCTGAGACACGCTGCATATGGGAACGACGAGATGTCTGATTTTGATTGGGAATCGAGGTGTGGGCAATAAAGTGGGTTATGTGTGAAATATCTCGTCGTTTCGGTTGAAATCAGCGTTATTGAATGTTAATTGCTCGATCGGTGAAAGGATGGATGATGTTCTCATGAGTCATGGCCTTGTGGTCAGGAATGAGTACTACATAGTTGTCGCCCGAAAACGAAATGTCTACGCGCTGACTCTGCAGAGCTATTCATAGCCTAGTCTGTCGGGGACAGTGCGCGGATGTGAGTCAGAATTTGGTCATCAGTGAAAGTGAGCCATCACATCGTATCAGCGCACAAATCAAACAGGCCTTTGGAATGTCAGCACGCGTGCTGACACACTGCTGACAAAGATAAATGCGATGACTGTCAAAGCGTCCGAAAAAAAGGGCAAGACTTGTGTTTCGTAAAGTGAATTTGGCAAAGCTTGATTAATGATCATCGTCAATCACGTGAAAGTTGTTGTAACCCATCTCAACTCTCTCCCCCGAGGGCATGCCATCAGTAAGATTTGATAAATCACCTCGGACCACCCCAAAAGCCGAACCAATGTCTCACATTACACCAATCAATCGTGTCAATGAACTATGCTCTCCGATTTGACTAACAAATGCATCAGATTAAATATGAAAATAACCCATCGGTAGCACTAAAATTTACAATCCCGGATCCACAACCTCAAAGTCGACCAGATTTCATTGTGTCCGACTGCAGCACGGTCGCGGTTGCGATCATTAAAAATGCAATCGCGTATATATAAATGTCAACCGTAAGTGCTAAGCCACGGACCTCAGGTATTTACATATTTCTCGCCGTCGTCGTGGTGGTTGCCGTTCCAAAAAACGAATAAGGTCACACAAGCGACATCGAGTCTAAGACCACCTTTGCACAGGCGTACTACGTGGAATCGTCGTATCTGAATTCATGAAGAAGGAATACACAAAAAATGTGAGGAAAAAAAAACAATAACAATATCGAAACTCGTTACAGAACCTGTATCGTTCTCTTCCACGACGATATTCATTTCATTACCAGTTGTTGCCAGTCGTTGGGTTTCTTGTAAACTCTTGCTACCTTGAGCGGCGCGACGCAACCAACGACTTGGGTTCAATTAAAATTCCAAACTTGCTCTCGCCCGTCGGACTGCACTGTGAACAGTAGTGACTGGTGGTGTGTTGTCCCGTTTGGGTTGCAGGAGTATCTTTTCAAATTTATTTTTGCCACAAAAGATAATTGAAAGAAACACCATTTAACGACGACGTCAAGTGAAAACAGACACATCACATGTTGTCCGTGGTCTCCTCGCTATCTGCTTCGATTTTCACTCCGTCACTTTGGTCGGTGCCGCCGCCGCGCATGCTTACAGGCAAACTTTCAAGCACAGACGAAGAAATGATGAATGAGGAGCGGGCGGAGACGAGACAGAGATACACGGCGAGTGAGCGTCAGAGTTTGAGGTCTGCGGTGGTGTTTGGAGTTGTAGTTGCTTGACTTGGCTCGGTTGCCTTGGGGCGACGTCAAGGTGAAATTCTTTAGAAATGTGAAACGTTGCATAAAATGAAGATACACATATGTTCAAGCCATTGCCACGGCTTTGCGCGTCTTTCTCTCTCTCTCGCGTGTTGGCACTTGGCTAATGCAATCTATTCCACGATATCCACGTCACACCGCGAGCTGGGGAACAACAACAAACGGATAAAGCCCCCGTGAACTGAAAGAATGCAGACGCGGGCATTCCAGGCAATTAATTACCCAAGCGTGTGCAAGCTAACCGTCCAACGGAGGAATATTCAACGCAAACTCACTGAAGCTGAAGAAGTGCATAAGAAACAAGATACAAATGTATCTCCCTGCAGCAGCAGCAGCAGCAGCGGCTCTACGGAATGTGATCACAAATCCAAATTCAGCACTTGCGCAGTGCAACTGTGTGCAACTGTGCATCCATAGATGGAGGATCACAGCGAATCACAATGATCATGTTGCAGCAAGGCATAAGAAAATGTACAATTCCTGGAGTTTTTTTTTTTTGTTTTGTTCTCAGTAATTATAACGGCCACAGAGGCAGCACTGCTTACGGAGAAAAAATGTATCTTTTTACACTTGAAGAAGCCTCAGAAGTGATTAGTCATCTTGATCAACGAGAAAAGTTCACAAAACCACAGCGTTGCTGGTGAGAGCGCGGCACATACGCTGTGTAACCCCTTTTTTTCTCGTTTTAATTGGAAAAGATATTTAATGGCAAAGTTCAATTTAGATAATTGAGAGTGAGGGAGACGGGGCGATGAATTGAAGAGGGTGACGCCGCCAACGACGTGTAGCCGCCAAGACACATTGATGTCAGTTCAATTAAGAAACGTTTAATCGAGGAATTTTAATTGTTATTTCTTCCATTTGCAGCACCAAGCTGCGGGAATGTGTTTCTTATTACAACCCGTATACGAAATCGGATCAATTTTCAACTATTACCAGCGATGACCTGACTCGAAGCGAGTTACGACTTCCTCCATGACGGCCTGTAGAAGGAAAGTTCACGCTGAGGGATGCAAGTCAACACGGCCAAGAGAAGAAATGTACAGAAATGATGTCTTGTGAGCAGAATAAGCACTTCGTTTAGTTTCGTTCACTTTTCCCCACCCACCATGGACGTAAGGAAACTTAGTTATTCAACCTAGGCAATCTAGCGAATGCACTGTAGCAAAAATAAACACTTGGTTCAGTTTCGTTCAATTTTGACCAGCACCCCATGGACGTAAGGTGGTTGGGAATACAACCTGTACAAACGTGCGAGTGCACTCCGACAAAAAAGTCACTTCGTTAAGTTTCGTTCACTTTTCCCCAGCCACTATGGAAGTAAAGAGACTTAGTAATACAACCTAGGCAATCGAGCGAGTGCACTGTGACACGAATAGGCACTTCGTTAGGTTTCGTTATAAATTCGTGTTGACATTTGCATAGGCAAACGGGATCAAGTATCATCAACGACATGAAAAAGAACAAAGAATCGTCGTCACTTGACAGACTCGCCTCAGTCTAGAGACCTGTTCCCGGACCAACCTTGACAGCGGCCACGTTCAAACATTCAACTTACACGTGTCTTCGCCGCTGGACACCTTCATTCATGTTCCTGCCGAGAGACATCCATAAAAATAAATTTAAATGCCATCCCATCTATTAATCAGACATTTGAAGTCGTTAAATAGTCAGACAGTGATTGATGTCGAATGCGAGAGAGATGTTCTCCGCTCAGGACTGAACTTTGGTCTTTGGAACAACAACAGGCGCACATACATATTCATTTGGAACTCAATTTCACACCTCCATCCGGTAATTTCCGGTCATCGTAAAACAGAAATACACACACGCCACAATCCACCCATTGGTGGGCCACCACCTCCTCTCCTTGGCGCGAAGACTCATCCCAGAGAATATTGACCAATCGATGCCTTGTGATGGGAAGGGAGCGCGAGCGAACACATTTGCACGCATCTACCCACGACTTCCTTTCGAACAAATTTTACGACAACACAGCACACAACGCCGGACGCACCCGACCGACAAGCTAAGGATGCATTCAGTGTTTATTTGTGGTTACCCACATTCATCGCATCTCCGCTCTGGCTGGTGGGAGTTGAACCGAGTCTGATTTTTCTGATTTTTGCTTTTTTTGCACACCAAGTGGAAGATGCTCACAGATGCATCCTTTGTGCAGCTGAGTTACATCGCAAATCCGTTCACACAAAGCGGTCCTTGTGTGCTCGCCGGCGTCGCAATACAATAGCGCACCCACATCCAGAATTAGCCGTGTCATTTCCTCTCGCTAGGCTACGAACGCGCTCCCCACGATGCTTTTGATTGCCCAACGCGCCACCACGCGGTGATCGTGAGGAGGCAGGCGCGCTCGGATGTATTTTAACGGCCGCGGAACATAAAACGGCGCGTTTTCTTGACCATGGCCCGTTGTTTTATTGACACATTTTATGAGTCATAATCCCAACACGAAACTCGATCGCAATCGCAGCTTTGAACCGCTTCCATTCAATTCAAGATGATGGCGATAACAAACCAAACAAACCAAAACTGTGCTGGTGCTGATACTCCTGTCACGTTTGACAGAACGTTGAATTTCAAAATGCCATATCACACCGAGCGCGAATGGTGTCACTTGATCGTGGCTGTCATACAAGGATAATTTTCTTGTTTTTTTTTTTGTTCACATTTCCAGGATGTAACGCCATCTATTCATTTGTCGACGACGACAATGACACCCACCAGCACCATCGTATCGTCATCAACAATGTGTGCTGTTGTGCGCCATCGTCGGTCGTCGGTCGTCGTCGCCACAGGAAACAATTTTTCCTGTTTACAATAACCGCGAGAGAGAGATAGAAGCGAACCAGCAAGCGGCGGTCGGTACTTATTTGTCAATTTGAATGACAGTCGTGATAGTGGCAACGATTTCCTTTGTTGTCATTTCCTTTTTCTATTATATTTTTGGATTTTCAATGTTCTTTTTTTTCGTGCTGTCGTTGTTATTGCTACTATCGACGAAACAATCGTAATTACATGACCCGATGCGGTGGCGATGTTTTGCGGGACCGATTTGATTGGGAAGTTTCGTAGAGATATTGTGTACACTTTTCGGGTCAATTGGCGGTGCAATTAAACACAGACCTGGGTGCGAGTGAACGCTGATTATTTGCCACTGATTGACGTTGGTTGCGAGAGGAAGGTGTTTTTCGATATCGACAATAATGGATTACGACAATGGCGTGATAAGGAATATCGATTGTCATGATACGTGTGTTTGTGTGTGTGTCGGCGGCCTCGGGTGATATCACAATGAATTGATGAGAAAGTTGCGGGTTTCCCAATGGCGGCCGTGAGCTAATTCGCTTCGTTTGTGGCGTTGCCATGCCGTGCCGCGCTTTTGAGGGGCGGAAACGTGAGCGCTGTGACGGTGGCGGTTGGAATTTGTGGTGAATGACGGGGTTTGCAAATCATTGGTGAACGTCGCTCAGTGGAGTGTCGAAGTCGACGCTAGGCGCAGTTTCGAAAAAAGTACAAAAAGGAACCACGCACTTGTTTTCTGCGGCAGTGACTGTTGTCGAAAATGTCGCCGGTTGAAGTGGTTGCGTTTTGCACGAGACTAGACTAGAGCTGTAGCCGAAGACAGACTCACTTCCAAGAGATAGGCAACGGCCTCCATGAGACTAGACGACTGACGACGACTTCGAGGCCTTCCCTGAGCTGTAGCCGAAGACAGACTCCAACGAGCTAGCCAAAGGCCTCTACGAGACAAGACGACAGACGAGCACTTCGAGGCCTTCCTTGGGCTGTAGCCGAAGACAGACTCCCAAGAGCTAGGCAACGGCCTTCACGACCGACGACGACTTCGAGGCCTTCCTTGGGCTGTAGCCGAAGACAGACTCCAACGAGCTAGCCAACGGCCTCTACGAGACAAGACGACAGACGAGCACTTCGAGGCCTTCCTTGGGCTGTAGCCGAAGACAGACTCCCAAGAGCTAGCCAACGGCCTCCACGAGACTTAACGACCGACGACGACTTAAAGCCTTCCTTGGGCTGTAGCCGAAGACAGACTCCCAAGAGCTAGATAAAGATCTCTACGAGACTAGACGACCACTTCGAAGCCTCCCTGAGCTGTGACAGACTTTTAAGAACTAGACAAAGTCCTCCACGAGACTAGACGACCGACAACCACTTCGAAAAGAGGACAGAGGCCTTTACTGAGCTGTACAAGGCACAGGCTCCCAAGAGTTAAAGGCCTTCACTGTGCTGTTGCCACAAAAAGCCAGACGAAGACTCCCAATGCTTACACCTGCGACCTCAAAAGACAAGAAAAACGTGAATTTCCAAGCAATCCCCATCGATTGCCTTCGATCGGCAGCAAATCGATGACGCCCAACAAGTGCTATCTTATCGCGAGTGCCTACATTCCGTGTCTTTTTCGGAAACTTTATCGTTAATCCCATTAGCTTAGCGCATGTTTGTGCCCAAAGACACCAGCCGCACAAGCGATTCTTATCGCGTGACATCCGTCTTCGGTTACAGTTGGGAACTTCTGATTAGTTGACGATTCCTCCAAGGGGTGACCTCGTTAGAGGTGCCAAGCACATCTCTAATTACCTCCATTGCCCACCTACTCACAGCGATACACATCTCAGCACATTCCCATGATTAGCATGTTTAGGGCAACTTCCACACAACCTGCACTGCGTGTTCACAAAACACACAAATTACGCATTTCCGCAAAGCCGAAAGAAAGGAACGGAGACCAAAAAAAAAAACGACAGAAGAATAATTCTTTTTGTCGGTTTTCGCATCATATCCGCGCACCAAAAACGATCTTCCCCAAGTGGAAAGGAAATACGAATCTTTTTTGTTTTGTTTTTTCCCAGAGAACCTCATTGAATGCGGGACATAAATGGATCTACGCGCGAGAGTACGATCTCTCCCCTTGAAAGTGAAAAAAATACGAAGGCAAAAAAAAAAAGAATAATAAACGGTTTTGTGATCACAGTCTGTGTGGTGTAACAGGAAGGCATTCAGAGAGTGAGAGTATATCTCGTTCTCCGATCTAATCGGCCATTTACAGTCGTCAGTTGGAATCTCTGACTGGACACAAAAATGGAACAAAATTCAAGGCGCTAATAATTTTCGTCGTAAATGATATGTTCGCCGTATCCTGTCTGTCCGGGGCGAGTTGGGATACTTCTCCATTTATGAGATGACGGCGGCGGCGGTTCCTAATTAAATTATCATTTCCTGCCATCGAATTAGATAATGGATAGCGAGAGAGCAGCGACGACGACGAAGAGACGTCATTGTATGAAAGGTTCGCCCCGTTCGGCCTGTTGGTTCAGGTCGTTCGTTCAATTTTGTTTACCAAGCCCCAGATGAAGTGAGTGATAATCAATTTAACACTAACTTACGAGTGCACGTCTCGCTGACACTCGTAGGTACTGTGAATGTTTGTGAAAGATGTTCACAAGTCACTGCTAAGTAAAGGTGGCGACGAAGAAGACATGTGTGCAGCAGCGCTGCGTTGCGCTGACAGACAGGAAACGTTGAGTCCTTTGCTGTAGCTTATAGCACTTGGAACGTTCACATTTCATTGTAAGAGATCTCATAAAACAGATTTTTATTGAGTCATTTAAGTACTCAAGCACTTTGCACTTCTTTGCCGTTCATTCGACCGAGAACACGTACACAGCACTTCTTGGGTGGTGTGTGACTGAAAGGTGAAAAAAAGCAGAAAAACAGAGTGTACGAGGGAATTCTTTAGAAATCCAAATGGTCTTTTGTGAGTCTGAGGCGAACGTGGACACCGTTTATTCTGGGTATTCGTACGAAATTATGCGTGGTTTGGTGAGGAGATGATTTCGTTTGAAATGCTTTAAAGGTGAACCCTCTTCCTGTGCAACTAAGCGAGCAGATCTGTTTGTAATTCAGAAAGTGTCAGTGTGGGCTGTGGATGACAGTCGTGGAGTTTGTTTTTCGAGAAATCGAGCCCGTTTCAGGCGTTGACAACATACCACGACCCCATGGCGTCCCAAAACGTGCAACCACAACATATAACGTAAGTCTTTTTGTTTCGCACGAAATTCGAAATTCTTCTTTCAACTGTCAAAAGTCAGAAGTTCGAAATTGACCACCCAACTGTCAAAAGTCAGACGGCAAATGTTCGTACCAGAAATAAGAGAGCAAAGAGATATCCATGTTTTGCCTTTCTTGCCCCTTGATTCCATCTGACTGAGCCAGCTCTCTTATTTCTGGTTCGTACGTTCCTACGAGGAGTAGAAGCGCCTTCGAAACTTTGAAAAAGCCGAAAGTTCACACAGAAGTCACACGTTTTGACAGTTGAAAGAAACTGTTCGAATTTCGTGCGAAACTTCGAAAATCTGGTAATCTGTGTTAAATGTAAGAGATTTCAATTATTTCGTGGAATCAAGTGATGGGCGTGTCAATGAAATGCGACATCTTTTCAATGATTCAGCTTGGCAGCAATGTTCGTAGAGTTTTCAACAAGATCGCATTGAGCTACAAGGTTGACTTCGGTTTTAAGACGTTTCCTTGCCTTTTTTTTAAGGCGCTACAGTTTGAGAAGAACATGAGCGGCACCGAAGGAAGTCGTTTGTTTATTTTTCTTGGGCGGCGACACGAGTGAACAGAACTGATCCAAATTCGATGTTCATCCACAAGAAAGACGCCGCCATGGCCACAATAAGTCACTACCTAGTTTGAGTCATTCCTAAGCTGATGGGGACATTTCTTCTCGAAATGTTCGCTGTCACAACTGGTGGGCTGGTGGGGTCAATTTTAAGATTGTTCATAGCACCTCAACGTCCAAAGATAAGTCCCGTAGCCTGAGGATCACTGATCTTTCCCAGATCGAGTGTAAGAGAGCTGCCCTTTCTACAACCAAACTGAAACGCTGATCTCAAACAGTAACGTTCAAAGATGTCAGGGCCAGTGTTTCCCCATAAATCTCGACCCAAATGTCGGTTTTCTCTATCTTTGCAACGTTGATTGCGCAACTCAATGACTCAACAACACCTAAGAAAAAGTGTTGCTTGTCAAGAAATTGTACTCACCGCACGACCACTTCAGTGTCATGTCTGGCACCTATAACCTTTTGAATCTTCCAAGATCTGACGCGGACTAGGTATCAGCGAAGGCTACCTGTTGGCAGCATCTGAACACCGTCTGTGTACCAGAACAATAAACACCCGGCAGTAAAACTATATTTCCAGTGAACATAAAAACGACTCTATCTGTGAAACTTTATTCGTTTTTGTTTATTTTTTATGAATTCCTCGAGCAGACTCGAGTGTAGCGCGCTGGGCGCAACCGAAACCGAAATACCAATATAATCCTCCGCCTCCTCCAACTCTTCAGTCGCAGTCTCACTCTGTGCTCTACACAGTGTAGCAGAGGGACAACAACAGCACCAAGAAGAAACAAAAAAAAAAATACAGAATAACAACAAATCTGAAGAAAACCGGCTAAGAATTAATGCCTTCCACATTCCACGAAACATTTTCAATAAAAGCCACCACGCAGTGGTACACAAAAGGATTTGCCAAGAACGAGAACCGGAGCTGGGAATACAGCGCACACTGCACACGGAGTTCAGAGTCGTGTGTGGATTTTTGTTTTTCTGCTTTCCTTTACCTGTATACCGCTGTTCTGCACGAAATGCTGTACCTTTGCACGTTTTGGGATTCCATGGGTGCCCCATGGCCGTGGAGGATGGAGAGAGATACTTTTCGAAGTTTCTGCTGAAATCGAGGAATTTCTTTTGTGGCGAACGGAGCGATAAGCGCGCGCACAAGACACAAGTGGCAGGCAATCGAGGGTGGCTAAGCCGATGCCATAAAACGTGCATCACGGAGATCTATCTCGGATTTAGATGTAGATACGGGTGCATCTCGGGATAGAGCACGCGAAAAATAGCATCTAGCTGTGTAACCTTTTCGAGAGGAGCACGTCGCCAGGGTGAATGTGTGCTCAAGAGGGCATTGTGCCATCAAAACCAGGAAGTACGCCACTTCAGCAGCAGTCCCACGGGAGGCGGGGTAGTCTGCGGTGCGTCCGATGTGTCATTCCGGGAAGCCAGGTGAAAAAGAAAATCATCCCAGTCCATGCTCCGGCCTGACATAGGGGCCAAAAATACACACAGAAACCGCCACACACACGCTGGTCCTCCAAATTGATCGATGTGCATCCAAATTATACACACTACTCACCGAGAGACAGACAGACAGACAGACAAAACCGAGAACAAACATCTGCTCCCGGTTTATCCGCGTCGTTTCACCTTTGCCGCCGCATAAAAGTAAGCGATTATCAGTCTCCGGTGCACACACAGGCCGAAGAAAAAGGATGGATGAGCAGGAGAATTTTTCTGTTGAAAACGTTACAAAGGAGTCCTTTCCCTGTTTTGTTTTGTTTTTTTTTTTTTTTTGCGAGCAGGCGCACACACATCAAGGATGACGGACAAAAGATATCGATAATAACACGCATTTCTGGAAATTGAGGTCTTCCTGCCGATGCAGATGACGCAACACAAATACACGAACACACTCTCTCCTGTCAGGCAGACAACTGCGACGACGCACACGCAATCGACCGATCTGGCGGCAGATGACGAAAATTTCAACGTTGTCCGTTGGCACATGCGATACGGGTGGCAGGTCCTAAAGCAGATTATCTAACGACGGACAAGAATTGCAGAGCTGAAGTCGTTATGTAAGAGCACAGGGCGTTCAGTGTCCGTTTTTGTGGAGTGTGCTGACCATGCATCGAATTACAATGGCTGTGTGCCGGAGGGGGGGGGACGATAAACGCTCCTCGGGGTTAATTAGGCTGAAGTAAATGGGTCTTCTCCATCAATGAAGGCGAAACCACACAAATCCCGGGAGCAAGTAAACAAAAGTGCGCCAAAACACGGCAGCGATGTGGGAGGTTTGTCTTGTTGACAAACAAATTGTGGTTGTTTTTTTTGCGCCTCGATTTTCGTGAACAAGGTCAAGCTTGGAAACAGCTTGTTTGAAGGATGCACAGTGGCTAGACCTAGAGTTTCGATAAGTTTCGTTGAATTGTGCCCGCACAATCAATCATCGCAAATGACAGTTGGTGTGGAGGGACGTCACACTTCCGGACGTCAATTTTGTTTGACAAAGGACACACACATGACAGCTGGATGTTGCCAGTGGTGCTCATTGAAATTTCACGATGCATCTGGGTACTGTTCGTTGGTTCATCGGGTGAGATTCAAACTTGATTGAACTCGAAATATTGATTCTGTTTGGAATTTTGAAGCGTGTCGTTGGGCAGATGGCAAGCCCCCTCGAATGAGTCAAATGAAGCCAGATGTTGACCCTCTCGTCGACCGGATCTCCGTCTGTCCTGAGTCTCCTCAAATCGGCTAATGCTTACGACAACCTTTGAGTCATGCGTTCACGCGCAATAACCGTTCTGAACTCCAAGTGCAGTTAGCGACTATTTTTGTCGCACGATTAACAGAGCTTCACTCGTCCAGTGAACCCCCCCCAGCACGAGCCATGACTTGTGGCTACTTGTGATCACGACAACTCACCGGATACTCAATCCGATCCATATCAATCCGCGCATGAATCACTTTCTTGCAAGTAACCTACGTCCCCCCTACGGGAGGAGAATTGTGTCACACACCTCATTTCCTCTGACATTTCCGTGCGTGATGAGTATCAAGCAAAATCACATCCATAGCTGATAACTTGCGTGTGTTTGCGTTCGTGTTTCGTAAAGCCACGATAAGGAGGTGTCACGATAACGATGTTTCTTTTCTTCTGAGCAGCATAGCTTGCCTGTGATAAGACCGATGTGCATTAGTGATGTGCGGCCCGAATGTGGGCCATGTTTGCATTGCACGCGGTCTCAAAGCTAAGGAGACTCCCGCGTGCGATAAGATTTTCGTGTTGCTCGCTTCGGATACCTTCGTTTTCGTTTCGATAAAGCACTTGTTCGAAAAATGAAAAACTGTCACACACAGGAACTGATAAGGAAATTTTTTGTGGGGTGGTGGTTTCTCAGGGCTCATATGATGGGCGGTCAGTAGCTTAACGACAGAACAGTGGGCAATTTCGTTCAGTGTAGGACGTGAAGTTGGAGGCGATTTGCTGGGGTGGACAGTGGAATGGGGTCGCTTGGGATGTAACTGAGACGATGCCTGGATTGGGGTGCTTTTGTACACGGCGAGGAGGGTGAATTTGTGGCGTACACTGAGAAAAAAAATTGCTCAGCAACAAATTTGCATGTTGTTTTGAAAATGCTGGTGGCTTCGTTCGCTTGTCTGGCTTCGTTCAGGCCAACAACCCTGATAAAGCTCCCCCACGCCGCTGCCACTGATAGACATGCATGAGCGCCGGCAGAAGTCACTGACATCAATGTCAAACTGACAATTCAGCACAGTCACCGTTGCAAAGCAAAAAGGAAAAGATATCGCTACTTTCTGTTACAGTTAATATCCGTGAATAATTTGACATGTTTCTGTTTCCATTCAATCGATGCGAATGTCTATGCGGCACGGTGCACAGTTAAACCACACCGCCGACAACATTGGGGGGCTTTATCTGCGAGACTCGTTCCATAAAACCCCCAAACCATGACAAAATACACTTCACAGCACAAGACGACGAGGCAAAACACAATTAAAGTGAGGAGGAAACAGACACAAAAAAAAAAGAGAGAAGCAACAAGAAAGAAAAAAAAAACTACTTAAAGAAAGTTACGCTAAGTACATCGGCGATGAAAGAAGAAAATTATTTTCACCGACCCCAATCCTCCCCCCTCCTTTCGGCGGTCGAACTATACGCCCTCAGCCGGAGAAAGAAGAAGAAAAAAACCCATTGTTCGCACAAAATACTCACACAGTGTGCGAGTGCGCTCCTCACGATTACTGCGTGTATGCGCGCCAGTCCCCAGTCCCCACCGCCCGGTCTGCCCCAAAAGAGTCTTAGAAACTCCACCATGTGGGCATGGAGTACCTGAGACTACTCCAGACGTGCCATGTCCGTCTGTGTTCATTTTTTTTAATGTCACTTCCTACTTTGCTCATTAAAATAATTGCAGTAATTAAAAATGAGCACACGAAAAATAAAAATAAAAAAAGACCAGACCAAATCCCAAAAACCGATTACCGAAAAAAATGTTGTAATTGTTTGTAAGAGGGAAAAAAAACACAAAATGTTAAGAGAATAAACAATTTACCTACCGGTTGGGCAATCTTTTGTGTGGAGGAACACTGCTGCTGTGCGCTCCGCTTTTGGAAAAACAGCAAAAACGACGAACGCAGTACGAAGAAAATTTCAAGAAGCAGCAGCAGCAGCGCAACGTCAGAAATTACAAAAACAACTTGTGTGTCGACGGTGTTGGTGGCGGCAGCGGCAAGTTGAAATTATTTTCGTATTTCTGAAGGACTTCCGGCGACGGTAGCGGCGCAGCGTAAATATTTTCTGTGACGACGACTGTCGCGCGTTTCACTGTGCGACGATGATGGTGCTGGTGGTGGTGGTGGTGGTGGTGGTGGCGTTGCTACTTTGAATTTTTGCAGCAGCAGTGGCAGTGAGAATTGATTTCCGGCGTTAACTGTGGGCACCGCACAAAAACTTTTCAACCGCGAGGTTATCTCTGACGCGCTCTGATTTGCGTTGATACGAGAGCGTCCGCGCGTTGGCGTGTGTGTGTCTCTCTGATGTGTGATATTCCTTGGAGTAATCCCAGTTGCGTGACTTTGATATTATTTCTTCGCTCTGTTACACTAAACCGCACACAATTCACTCACGAAAAAAACAATCTTTTCTCATTTGCTTTCGAATGGAAAATACAAGACAATTTTCCTCTTCTTGAACTTCTTTCGCTTGGAAATGGAGAGACAATTACTTTATTTTTCTTCGCCAGTTGCCCCCGCTTGTTCACAACCGAATGATTCGCTATGCACTGGAAAACGACGACGTGTGTATCTCTTGTACTTGGGCACACTGGGTATTCCGTATTCGAATTGATTTTCTTTTCTTTTCACAAAATTTGCACTGCGGTGTGTACTGAGAGAGCTCACGGATGCGACAGAAGAAACGTAAGATTCTATGGGCACTTGAAGACCGGGAAGTTTTCGACCGATAAACGACTGCTGGTACGTCACCGAGTGTGTATCTCGAGGTTGTGTTTTTGTTTGCTTGGGTATATCAGCGTGTACTGCTCAACTGAACGGCCGTATCTTGAATGCGAAGCGATTCACGTGAACTCGTCGATGGGACTGATGGCCTGCGAGCGGTTGCATTTGGTTTTGTTTTGTGCACAGCTGCCGTCGAACGTGCTGCTGGTTGGTTGTGGTTCGATGTTGTTGTTGGCAACATGTTCGAGGGTACAGTGAGTGCGTGGATGATGTGTCAATTCGAACTTGTTTTGAAATTGAATTTCTGTTGTGTGTACGAACATGTGGTTTGGTTTAGGGAAATTGTTTTTTTATTGTCTTCTTTTCGTTGGAAGGACATTCGGCTGCTGTCTGATCGTGGATTTGATTCAAAGCAGCAGGGGCTGGTTAACAAGTTCAGAGCGGATTTGGGGGTTTTTTTTCTCGGTATTGTCACGAAATGGATGTAGTTTTATGAACAGAAGCCGGCTGTGGATCACAGAAGGGTGTTCGGTTTCGACTCGATCCCCTTTTTGGCAAGATGTTCGATCCCCTTTGAGTAGGCAAAGGTGTTCCAATCCACATTTGCTGTTTCAATTGCAGAGCTTGACATTCTGATTGAGGAATGTGTGGCGTCCCTGAAGCACTAGGGGTAATTGGTACGGATTCAGCTGCCATGGAGTGTTGGGCTTTTTTTCCTATTGTCGCTCAAAAGAGGAGACACAATTATTTTAGGACAGATCAAGACTCGCATATTAGTTGCTTGAGAGGGATCGAACCCAGAAACTGAACTCGGAAGACTGTTCGTCGTATCATGGCTTCAATTCCAAAACGAACATAACAAAGGGGAGGTAAAGGGCATTTTATTAATCATTCAATTTAATTAAAACACAGTGTATAATCGACTGTAGTTTGCTTTGAAGGCGGCTGTGTTTTAGCTTCCTTCCTATACAGATCAGACAACACCGGAGTCAAATCGCACGATCTCGGTTGCCAGTTTTCATCACTTTCCCGTGTGAGATGATCATGTCTTCGAATCTCTTGTGTAAAATTGCCAATGTGACGTGAGCTGTGGGGCACGTAATTCTGTCTTGTTGAAACTTGAGGTTGGTGTCCATATTATCCAATTGAGAACAAATAATGTTGGTACTAATCGATATGGCACTCGCCGTTGGGGCAATGGTCTGGGCAACGTCGTTCTCAAATAAATATGTAGTGAGTAACTTACTCTTGCCATTCGCTTCTTTGAGCTCAAGAGGCAATTGAGCAACAGAACCATCTCTCGAAACACCAAGCTGACTTTATATAAAACTCTGATCATCCCAGTCCCGCTCTATGGCGCAGAGACAGGGACGTTATTGAAAGCGGATTAAGAAACTCTTAGTCGTTTTCAGAGAAAAGTTCTGTGTCCGAACTTTGGTCCTGTTTGCGTTGATGGCACCTGGAGGAGAAGATACAACCACGAACTGTGCGGGCTGTACAACGGCATGCACCTAGTTAAGCGTCTTCGGATCCAGCGTTTAAGATGTCTAGTCCATATAGAGCGGATGGACACCACAGCTACGGCCCAAGGAGTCTTCGAATCCGAGCATTGGGACAACGCAAAAGAAGACGTCCTCGAACGAAATGGCGGATGCCACTGGAGAGCGACCACAACCAACTTGGTGTGCGCAGCTGGATTCAGCTTGCGAAAAATTGTGCCAGCTGGGGAGGTTTGTAGGCTGAGGCCCACGTCCACCCCGGACTGTAGCGCCAAACAAAGAATTTTTGGAATGCGTCGGAAGTTCTTGGATCCCATATAGACACCAAGTTCGACCAATTTTGTTGTTGTGCCATTCACTGCCTCGAATTCTAATAACAGACGTATGAGTGGCGCTACAGCCCGTAGAGGGCCACGGCCTAGCTTCTCAGCAACCACTCGTGTTGTGCGTGCTATTGTTCTCACACGAGTGGAAGGGACCTACAGTTTTATGCCGACTCCGAACGGCCAAGTTTGAGAAGCTTTTTCTAGACAGGAAATACTCTTTGAGCATTGTCAGTGACTCGAAAGAGGTGGGGTCGTGCAAATTATTTTTGTCGCTCAGAGCTGGAATCGAACCTACGACATCGAGGTTGGGGTCGACGCACATACCCACAACGCCACGGGCCACAATAGAGTTATGTACTTTCGTTTATTTCTGTTTCTCTGGTCTCAGGCGGCAATTGAATGACAGAGCTCCAGCTAGCAGGATCCGAACGTGCAAGATTCTAAAATGTATAGGGTTAGTATATCAGTACCCGGCCATTCAATAGTCATTGGAAGCGTCCATTATGAAGCATATTTAACATTTTTTCGTGGTAAAATTAATTATCGCTACAATCTTGATAGATCTGCTCATCGAAGCTTTGTTTTTAAAAAAGTATATATATATTCTGTGAAGTTCAGACGAACGCATAAAGTGCGTTTTAGAGTTTAAGATTTTGAAGAAAAGTAATTAGAAATAGATGTAAGTTTCAATGTAATATATAAGTTATCATAAAATCAAGAAAAAATAATGCAAATGTGGTATTGGATACTATTTCTTTAGGATGTTCCAGTAACAGGCTAGGGTGGCCTTCTTTAATATAAGAAATGCTCATAAAGAGGTTCAAGAGATCTGCGGCAAGTGCGGCTAGATGCACTTACTGCCGATGTATTAACGATGATGGACCATTGCAATTGTATGAATCTGTATGCTTTGATCAACAACCTTCTAGAGCGGTTATTGATCAAAGTGAAGCTACATACTTTGATTAAGAACCCTACTAGAAGGTTGTTGATCAAAGTTTGTAGCTTCACTTCCAAGCTCAATTCCTACAACCTTTTCGGCGTCTTTTGTCTTTCCAACGATCCCTTCTGCAACTATTGGAAATGCATGTTAAATTTCAACACTTAACCTAATAAATGCGTTTGATTTCATCTGCCGGATATTGGACCAAAGTGGGCGGGTACTGAATTTTAGTGGCCGGTTACTGGCGAAAATGCACTATCTTAGAAAAGAAGTTGATATTAAAAATGTGGGCTAAATTGTTGAAACTTGTATTTCTTATTGAATACTAAACATAATCCATAACTGATGAAGACATATAACATCGGCGTACATAATTATCTGAATTAGTTATAAGCCTTCAAGGAAAATGAATTTGGTGACCGATTGCTGGTGCACTTACCCTACATGTGTTTGATTAAATTTCTTATATAAATAATTCTGATCAAAATCTAGGAAAATGTATTACCACTAGTAACAAGAAGATCGAGGCATTCGAGGAGATCGAGGGAATGCTTTACAAAGGCATATGCAAATTACCCCAGACTGTTTTTGAGTTCAATCTGAATGAACAAGGCGATGATCAGTTGACGATGTAAGATCAGGGCTGACCAAAACTAGACGATTTTTTACTCAAACTCGGTAAAGCTTTTCCTTTTACTTACCTCGCAAGAGGGATTGTTGGCGGGAGAGTGAGGACGAGCTTTAAATGTATGGAATTTGCTGTAATGTCTGAAACCACATCTGTAAGTTAATTTAATTAAATTTAATTTACATCTGCCAGTCTGTCACACAAATCATGTGATTCGTCAGATAGAATTTTAGGCTCACGCTTGACAGTAGAAGCCCTACAAAGTTATTAATGACGCGAACATATGTATCGACACCATAGATTTCTGATGACAAATGTCCATCAGATCATCCTCCTTGAGACTGGATACTAG
Organism: Eristalis arbustorum; assembly: GCA_916610145.1. NCBI lineage: Eukaryota > Metazoa > Arthropoda > Insecta > Diptera > Syrphidae > Eristalis > Eristalis arbustorum. The sequence continues at coordinate 22,519,329 of OU744319.1, forward strand.
GACTTGTGAATCGGTGAAGGAGATGATGTAATTGTAATTTTAAAATACCCTACCTGCTTAAAAATCTACACTTTCCGCAATCAGTCGTGCTGCGTCGTTATTGTTTCTGGAGGGTCATGCAATTTCACAGATTTTTATCAGATTTTCGTGACAACTCTCAGCAGTCAGTCGCATTGCTAAACTACTGAAACGTGAAGTCCATCGAATCGATTCAGAACTCCTGGGCGGAAGGTGACACATTATATGTAAATTTGTCTACATTTGCGGGAATACAGTACGCTTTGATGGATATTTTGTTGAAATGGTGTCGCAAGAAGATGTTGCACTTAGTCATTGAGTCAAAAGAGTCCTAGACTCCCCCGTGATTAATCGACAACACCAGGGGCATTGGATGTTTAACCAAAGACCCAGATTTCCAGATGCAGCATCACCAATCTCAATCAGGAAGCAAACGCACGTCTCTACACTCTTTAAAAAATGGAAACCTGAGAGAATGGTTCTTAAGGAATCCGTAAAATACATCCACGTTAGTAGAATCTGAAAATGTATCGAGAAATCTACACAGTCCCACGAGTGGCAGCGTTGACCTTGTCGACTGTAACAACACAATGGATATTCGAATCCAAATAATACCCCAATCTGTGCGAAGGATCCTTCTTCTGCCGCCCTTCTTCAGCCAACCTTAAAAGGATTTATGATTCTGCTCAAATGCCCCAGAGTCCGAGAGACCTTGATGATTTCTTCATTGACCTCTGAGCTTCTTTTACGAGAATACCTTCCCACCTTCCTACAGATCCTGTCCTGTACTTAAACACATTCAATGTGAATAGCACATCTCTGTACACGCAAGTGTAACAACTCTATCGCCAGTTGATGCAGTGATTAGGCTGTCATTAATAATGTTTTTCTTTTCAGTGGAAGGACCGATCTTGAAGATAATATTCCTTTGTAGCTTTATCGGCGTTTTATTTTTATTGATAGCCGTCGTTGTTTTACAGTCCGTCCTAATTCTGTTTATATGGCGAGCGTTCCGAAGGAGATTAATAAAATCTCGAGGGTCCACAATGTAATATTGTGATCATTTTTAACCCTCAAGAGTGAAGACATCTCCTGGAAATTGAATCTTGAAGAATTCCCCGTAAATTGTAAACTCCATTTGAAGGTTGAACAGGAGAGCAGTGTGTACCTGGACGAATGCAGCGCCATGTTTGGACTTGAGAGATCTCTCGAGAGATAAGGTAAGATCATCAGGTTTCGATGTAAGTGCATGAGTATTTTTGCGGCGGAAAGGGGCATAATGTGCCGAATGCGCAAGAATCCTAGAAGAAAGTTAGTAGCGTACGATTTGGCGACAACATTGAGTCATCAATGAAGTATTTAATAGCATTCAAATGGACATTCTATCAAGGTCAATGAAACGACGTTTTTTACAACTTTGAGGTACAATGAATCTGCTTCTTGATCTCTGGTGTAAGAGGCGGATACTATGTGTCTTCATCGATGCTGTGTTTAAGGCTTTGTTTGACCATTTAACCAAAGATCAGAGGATGCACTCCTAGGAACAATTTACGTCCTTTGTTAGAGATCAAGTGGCCTTCTGTCGACAAAAATAGCGAACGGATGGATATATGGGCGACTGCAGACTTAGACTGAGACTGAGCTGGAAGGAAGATACCGAATCAGTGTCTTAACGACTGCCCATGAAGATGACAACACCGCAAGCGAATGTTGCACCATCTAAATGCTTGAGGGAGTTCGGTGGAGTCGAAAGCTGTGCGTTAAGCAACACCACAGGGCAGATTCTTGGTGCCTTCCGTCTGAGAGGAAGGTGAATGGAGGGCGAACACAACAAGCTGTACAAGGATGACTATGTATTCCGGAAGGCAAAAATCCGTCACCTACACTGGCTCGGCCACATCGAGCGTATGGACAACAACACGCTCGAATCCGAGTCTCCTGGTTGAGAAGGAGAGGAAGATCAAAGACTGGCATACAGTCCGAAGCATTGCGGATGGAGGTCATCTTGGTCTTGATGATTGGAGGTGGCGAGCCCAGGAAGGTCACCGATGGAAGGCAACAATTGTTCAGGCTCGGACTCCTCATATGTCACCGGTCTGATAAGTAAGTACATAGATAAACACGCTCAGTAACAACAGTGCAATCACCGAGAAAAGCTGGTGTCAGTCGATGTTCAATGAGGAAAGGATTCACTTCATTGAGATAACAATGTTGTCCACAGGAAAGGAGCTGGGCCATGGCCATTTGTTTTACAATCGGTTGTTTTTTCAATCTTCACACTGACATGAGTTAAGTCCGGAGTCTGTGATTTCTCCATTTAATGTGGCCTTTTTGCCCAGTTGGACACCATACATTTGAGCATTAAAATGCTGGGGTCCGAGCCACAATTCAAAACGGAGCAGGCCAGTAGCTCTTATTGAGGAGTGGAGGAATTCTTGCAAGGCCAACTTGTTATTATTTTGGTTGACATCACCTTCCTGACAGTAAGCTCATGTTCATTGAAGGCTTCTAGAGGAACGTCAGGAGGGTACATTAAAGCATGAACAGGAAGAGTAATCCTTAAGTAAGTCTTATTGCAATTAAACCATTTCTTTGATTTGCCGCACGCCTTCTTTGGTTTTGTTGGAAAGTTATTCCCCTTTTTGTAGGAATAATATAAATGTTGGTTTTTTCCAGGTAATTACACCTACGACCTCATATCTCACAAGTAATGCGCAGAAACTGATTCGAATTTACGGAGAAAGTAAATTTCCCCCTCAAGACTCTACCTTAAACGCTGAACAGCTTCAGAGGCACTTATGACATCTCATCCCGCCCATAAACTGGGGCGTAACCAACCGCTGGGAAACCCGGCCAAGCGACTAAATTACACCGTGAAGCATCCATGTGTTCACAGTCCAGAAGGTCGAGTAATCATGTCCCAGCGAGCAGTGCCAATTTCACAATTCACGAATGCGACAGACGCATGCGAACACATGTGTTGCATGTCTAGCGGAAATTGCGTACGCTCTCGATCGCGCTGCCTCTCGCTCTCGCCCGGTCAGACGGCAGAAAACAGTTCAAAATAGAGAGACACCTATTATTGTGGACTTCCGGGAAACTCAATTTTCGTTTGGCATTGGCGAACCCATCATCATTTGTGTTGCTGGAAACGAAAAACGACGAAAACATCTCACAATGCCGCTCGGCGCGATGGCACTGTTAATCGCATTACACGGCCAGGTAAGCCCGGCTCAGCACCGCTAGCCCGTATGGAACCACAAACATGTGTCACAAAAGACCCCATTCACCGTGCAGACCAGTAAATCGGAGGAAAAAAAATGCTCACATCTCCGACGGCCAGAGATGCAGACTCATCCGAACACACCGTCGGTAATCCGGGAAATGATTAAGCGATTAAGACGGGCCTCGGCGTCTCTAAATCGATGCCGGTTGGCGGGAGATCTACGATCGCCTCAATCTCCACGATCTCCCTGCGTCTAATGCGATTAGGGATCTATGCGCTTTGTGGAGGGAGCTAAACCGGTTAAGAGCGATTGAGTAAGCAAATGCAATGCAGCCAGTGCCTGCCCCCTCGCTGGAATGCGTGATGAATCACTGAATACACGTTACGGCGTGCGTTCGGCTTTGTAACATCCGCGGATGACCGCATCGCGGGCCGTGTTAAGATGCAGCACATGTTGTCGGAACATCTCGGCTGATCGCATTAAGATACAAACTACAGACATTCGCAATCGATCGGCAGAATCGCGGATAAATGTCATTTGCTGTTTTTTTTCGCCGCGGGGTAGCATTTGAATAACACGCCCACCGCACTGCACGTACTTGACATTGCACACTGCCCCCGGGCGCATTAAGTCGAGTTGTTGGCATTGAGTGCGCGTGTCTAACGGATGGCGCGGGTAAGTGGTGCGACCGCACAGTGTATCCGCGGAGAACAAGTTTCCTGCTCTGCCCGGGTCGGCCTGTGTTGCGTTTGCATGTTGCAATGTGTTACGAGGCCAATGTGTTGTCGCTGGATGTTGGGGAATATATTTAAACGTCTGTGTGGTAATTTCTTCACTCAACGTGTTCATGTTGTTCAACAAGTCTTGAAATTTCGGCTTGTTTCTGCACGGAAGCTGAATTTTTTGAGAAAGACTGCTTTGGCATGTACTTGGATAAGATTTCTTTTTGAAGGTCTGCCATCTTAAAGGGATGTGTTCGTGAACTGTGATCTGCTACAGTGAAAGACATGGTGATGCAAGCAAGCTCTTACTAAGGCTAACGATAGATGGCGCTATTTTCGACAGCTGTAACCATTCGAGGCCAAATCTAGACCATCATCAAACAGATGCAGTGCAACGAGAATTTAACATCATTATGAAACAAATTTGTAATATGACGGGTTTTGTAGAAGTTTATAGCGCCAAAAGGGTCTTCAAATTTAACGAATTTTGTGGTCGATGTATTGAATTTAAGATAATGTGCTGTGTTGGCCACTTCCTAGATCTTAACAACGACTTCACAGAAATCTCTTGAAATCGAGTCCGAGTTAAGAATGCCTTATTCAGTATTTTTAGTCTGTTCCAACTATCACCTAAGGTCATGAAATAATGACCGAAAGAAAAATATAACAGATGCAAGCAGAGAAGCTCAAATTTCTTCGCGTTGTAGTGGGAGCTTACCGCCAGAATGGGGTGAGAAACACCGGCAATACGCGAAGAGCTCAATGTTGCAGCTGCATCTCCGAACTGAAAGGGCTACCCTTCGATAGTTTAAACACGTGGCACGAGTGTACCACGACTTCCGAGACGTGCCGTAAATGCGACTCAATCAGGAAAGCGATCCCTTGACAGACCCGGGACGTTGCGCCTGGTCATAAGTCCCCAATTAGTTGAACTCGATGGCTGGTGGTGTTATGGTGCTACATTCCGGGGTGAACATAGGCCAACAAACCAACAAGCCAACAACCCTCTCCAGCTGGCACGATGCTTAGCCAGCTGCTTCCAATTTCGCACTCCAAGTTGGTTGAGGTCCTCCTCCACTTGAGTGCGCAATCGGCTTCGTGGTAGTCCTATATTGCGTTGTCTCACTGGTTCGGAGTCTGGTTTGGAGACTCTTCGGGCTGGAGCAGTGTTGTCCATGCGCTCTACATGGCCTAGCCATCTTAGGCGTTGAATCCGTAGATGACTGACTTGAGTCATGTTGCTGTACAGACCTTACAGTTCGTGGTTGAATCTTCTTTTCCAGAAACCTTCAACGGAAACAGGACCAAAGATCGAAAGCAGAACTTTTCTCTCGAAGAGACCAAGTGCGTAGCTCTTGAGATAGTCTTCTCTATTCTTCTTTCAAAGAGCAAGACAGGGATGTTCAAGGTCTTCTATAATGAGAGCTTGGTCCTTCAAGAGAGGGCTCTGTTACTCAATTGCCTCTTGAGCCCAACAGCGGTTGACAAGAGTTATTCTGCGTTTAATCTCGGTACTGATGTTGTTCGTACTATTAACTTGGGAGCCAAGAAGTCCTTAACTAACTCGAAGTTGTAGCTCCCCCCTCGAAAAAGGGGCCACTGCATAAATTGGTTCACCTCTAAGCGGTTGCAGTAGATACTATCCAGAGGACGCTGCGAGGAGGCTGTATGCCAACTTGACCAGTGCATTCACAGGGATCGTTGCTAGCATCTAGCCAAGTCAAGAGATATCAACAACTTTCCCCTGGATGCACAGGCTCATGCCCTCCAGCAAACAAAGTGTTATTTATGTCACAAGGTTGTGTTCATCAATTCTTCAAACTTGTACCTTGCCCCCTTGGCAACCGTTGCCGAAACCGAAAATTCTTCAAACAGCAGCTTGGTCTTGATGACTGAGAGAAACGTGGACCGGACACCAATGTGTCTAGTTTCAATTTCGAGTCTCTGGCCTTTGCGGTGCTTCATATAAAAGCGTTATTTTAGGTTTGTGTCTTATGAACTCTAAATGCAAGCCCCTTCCGGTTGTTTCATAACTGGTTGAAAACTATTGGTGCAGCGTACAATTACAATATAATATCTCACGATGAGCACACAGTGCGCTAAAATGAACTACTACAGAGTCAGAATATTTTAGCACGGTCAGCTGTTGTTTATATATGGGTGGCGCTACACCTCATAGAGGGCCAAGGCCTAGCTTCTGAGCAAGCACTCGTGTTGTGCGTGCTATTGTTTTCACACGATTGCAAGGGAGCTACAGTTTTATGCCGACTCCGAACGGCCAATTTTTTGAAGGTTTTTCTAGACAGGAAATACACTTTGAGCATTGTCAGTGACTCGAAAGAGGTGGGGTCGTGAAAATGACTTTTGTCGCTCAGAGCTGGAATCGAACCTACGACGCACATACCCACAACGCCTCGGGCCACAACGGACCAGCTGTAGTTTGTTTATGTTTAACTGCCACTTGCAGCAATCACACTTAGGGCAGTACACCTAAGTCTGTTTTTAGACGGTAGATTGGTTCCAGAAGAAGCCGTGTAAAAAAAAACCGTGTAAAAAAAGTAATTGCGAATTCCCCCAAATTTGTGCTATTTAAATTTACTTTGACCAGTGAATTTGCTTGTACGCGCAAAAAGGGAATCCCCTAAAATTTGTGATATGAACATACTTCGCAAAAATTAAATTTGACAAACAAATTTAAGTACATAAAATTTCAAGTCGTGCTAAATGGAATAAAATCGTGTAAAAAAATTAAAAATATTCAATTTTCAAACCGTGTTATATCAAAACCGTGTAAAAACAGACTTAGGTGTATATGCTCATTGTGTTACCACGCAGATTTAGTCGATCCTTCTCCGCAAGTCTGTTTGAGTTTTTTGTGTAAATAGGGATGAAGATGGCTGACATTCGGTCAGGTTATTGAAGATGTAAGCTGCTGCAATTGCAGAGAAGGTAGACAATAGTTGTCTGCGGCATTCGTCTGTGAAGCTTATTCACAAGTCGTGCTTATCCAATCTAAAGTCCTAAATTCCATTGGCGCTGTGCCCAGTTATTTTGCCAATCAGACCATTTACGAACTACAGTTTCAAGTAGGGACTAGCAATGTACATAGACAGCAGATCTTCGCCCGAAAAGTGAGCGGAAGTGGGGACTCTTCTACTGAGCTCGTCAGCATAACAATTTTCCGGCTTGTCACAGTGTACTTGAAAGCTGGACACCAACAAAGCAGCATAACTAATTCTTGACGTATTCGAAAGAAAAATTCTATGTCGGGAAGGTGAATAGAGAAAATCACACCACCGTGACCGCTGCCAAGATGTGGATATAGTCCTGAAGCCAATGGTCACCTGGACACAATCTGCACTAATTTGCAGGGACACCAATGCTCAAGTTAAAAGAGTATTTGAATCCGAGCCCAGTTCTTCGAGGTGGAGAGGAAGACCGATCTTATGGTATAAGGACCAATAGCAGACGCAAACAAGCAAAGGAAACTGGAAGCACCGTGCCCAGGATCGTCATTGATTGAAGGAATCTATTGCTCAGGGACAGACCCTCCAGTCGTGTTTGGCCTGGTAAGTCCCCAGAGGCTTGACAGTTGCTCATGGATCATCTTGGCCCATAAGATGAAGGACCATACAGATTCTACCAGAAAGGGACTACAAGCGATAATTGGCTTAGATCCTTGGAGCAGGCATCCAAGCTCATACCTTTGGCGCTTCGATAGTTCTGTGAAGATTCAAAGTGGATCATTTAGAATGTCTTGGACTTTCAGTAGATTCTAGAGGGGACTCTAGATTAACTAGCTAATTTGTTAAGGATAATAGGGTGCCTAGAACAGTCTCTGATAGCAGCACAGTTTGAACCGAACCATTAAGACAGAAATGGTCCGAGTTTCAGAAGTAAGTTAGAAGCAGAAAAGATGTGCGTCTAACTAGTTTTAAGTATTTTTGTCTAGTAGGTATGTTTGTTATGAAATCGATAACAAAACTGAATCAAAATGAAATGAATGACAAAGGTGGTCAATCCATTTTCTCCGCGAGTATGAAATGAGAAAAATCACTTTTTCCCTCTTGTGTGACACGCGTACTTGGTGTCCGTTGGTGTCACTTGCTAACAATATCTGAGAGAAGCATATTCCGGTTCACTCAAAGGTCCAACTCTATTTCATAGATGATGCATTACAAAATTCCTCGGCGAATTACGTGGCATAATCGCGTCATCCTCTTAATGCCGGATCCTTGGATTATGACGTCCTGCGCAGAGACTGTAAATTGAAAATCCAAGACAATGCATAGATCGAGCAATCCCATTGCTTCTGCAAAACTCATCACCAAATGCGTCCCTTCCTCTGCCGACATGAGTATCTTGTCATTCTACAGCAGAAATCTAGCTCAACGACTTAATACAGTTAATTAGGACCCCTTAATCCGATTTACTGTCCCTTTACTGGACAATCGCCTTAGCCCCCGAAAGTGAAACACACAATCGCCCGAAGACACACAAATCCTTGCAAACATCCATTCATCAACTCATCAGCCTGTCATTAGCGCGCAGGAAGCGGAAACAATCTATTTCAGTTTAAAACGCCAATCCCCGACGAAAAATAATTAACATTTCTTCGGCCTAGAATGCTCTCGCTCTCACACAACGATTAATGATGGCAATTAGTGAAACTCGAAAAAATAAGAATAAGAGAAAACCGACACGTCATCCTGTACGCGCATCCCTCTCAAGGCGAAGGATATCGGCGCAGACCCGCACTTCAAACACAAAAACATTTCGTGACCCACAATTAGAGCGGGACCCTGCCGCATCTCGACAATCGACAACAGTAATTGATTGGCATGTGACCCGTAGCCGTAGATCTAGATGCAGTTTTATCTCGAATCTAGCATCGATCTCGCATCCTCACATGTGTGTGCCGCACAGGTCTGTCGCTCTGCTCGACGAGATCACATTTCTGTGGATTCTGCTCTCGAGAGAAAACGGACACCGCAAGGACAAGGAGCCCGTAATGAGCGAACACTGGCGCAGGCACAGCCAGAGACAGATACGAAAGAATCCAAATTAATCAGGATGCGCCGCCGCATGCTGGCAGCTGCTTGTGCCCAGCGCACAGCGCACTCCGCTCGTCGATTGCCCGCCGATAAGAAATTTAATTACGAACTCTCCCCGTAGGTGCACACTTGACGACGAATCACTTAAATTGACGAACTGGAGTACCCGTTCGAGAGATAAGCGCTGCACCTTGAGGCAGGCCAGCAGGCAGCTGATGTCGACGAATTATAATCCGTTCTCGAATTGTGCATATCGCGCAGCTGCCTGCCCGGCCAGTCACGAATGGTTGACTTCCTGTTTTTCCAACCCTCGCCGCAGCCAGCAGGCCTAAGCTCCTAAGAAGGATTCACTTTCGTTTCAATTCAATATGCAAACGACGCGCAAGGACTCGCATTGTTTGCTCGTTCAATGGGTGAGCATACGAGCCTCCGCCTGATAAGTGCATTCAGACAGCTACCTTTGAGCGGGGCATCGAGCTCCGGATTGGGTGCCGCATCCTAAGCAAACATCCTCCGCTCGGTGATTGACAAATTTTTTCGCATGCGATCGTGCTGGCAACAAAAGATGCTACATCCTCGATTGATGGCAATCAGCTAGTGTGGCCGAATGGTGTTTACATTCCATGGGATCCGGCGAGGGATTCGAATAACATTTGTTTTTCCTCGGCGATTCTGTTGGATTTGGCTAGAGACGGGCCGAGACGTGTGCACGTGTGCGTGCGTACCTGAGACGTGGGCTGATTGTGTTTTCCTTACGGTCAGACGGCCGATTCATTTATCGTTAAATAAACTTCCGAGAGGTGATTGAGTGGAACAGTGAAACGGGGAAATTGGAAAAAATGCACGTTCCACACGTTTCGACAATTAGGTGTGACTAGGTACTTATCGGTCCCAATGCAATCTGTGGGTGGGTGTGTGTGTGTGTGTTTTGTAATCTGGTTTCTTTTAATTGCCTCAGGTAGGGGAATTTCCAAAAAAAATAAAACCAATTGCCGCCCATGTGGCGGCATTCAATTAGACACGGAAACCAATCGAATTGCAGTTGCCTAGGCGACTTGTTCGCCGCAAGCCCTTTCTCTCGAACGTGGTTGAGAGGTCTTGTAGAACTGATACTGCCATGATCATCGGATGATATCGATCACCAGATTTCTATTTAACTATCCACGGAGTTAAACGAACTATAACGCCATTGGGTGCAAATGGGAACTAAAACCACGCGTCACTTACTAGATCCTCACCTCAGCACCAACATTTGGTGGACAGCACTAAGCTGGCGCTGAGAAGAACTCCATCGAAAAGAAAAGAATTTGTCCACCAGCATTCCATCCAGATAGGACTGAATGTCTGACAATCAGACGATGGACTATACCCTGGGTATCTAAACAGACAACAATCTCACCAGACCTCAATATTGTCGTGTGAGTAGACACCTGCATTCACCCCTTTGGCCCTGTTCGAACTTCTCTCATTGAAGCTCCTTGATCACTGTAGCGTATTCCAGACAGAAACCTTTGTGATAAAGGAGACATTGTCCTGGTATAAGAACAATCTAAGATCCAAAAGAGATATCATCGCCTCTTCAGACATCCAGGCCGCTATTAATTCCCTGAACAAGGTCATGATTACTTCAAAAGTATCCCTTAATTGCAGGCTGTCCCTTAGTGATAAAGCTGAGCATATTAATATACACCTCACGTGGGTGCCGGGACATTGTGACATACCGCCGATGAAATCGCTAGGTGTAGTATAACGTCTTCGACACCGAGCCATTGGGACAGCGCAACAGAGGACGTCCTCGCACTAGATGGCGCGCACAAGTGGAAAAGGACCTCAACCAATTGGTGGCAGCTGGCGAAAGATCGTGCTGGCTGGAGAGGCATGTTGGTTGAGGCCCAGGTCCACCCCGGACTGTAGCGCCACTCAAAGAAGAAGAAGAAAGTATAACCTCTTCCATAGCACCAGAAGGATACCCATCCTCTATGGCAATCACTACAGCCTACCAACTTCTTATGATCTACCCATACCATTCAGAAATGTCAAGAAGTCCTGCCTCAAGATGAAAGAAATATGGCCAGCACTAGATCTTAAGAGTTTACTTTGTCTGCTCAGACTGAGCAGATCCTCGCATAGGACACTTAGTGGCATTATAAGCGGACACTGCGCAATCGGTACACATGCTCGCAAGTTGGGAGTCCCATAGAACGTCCTCTGCAGAAGAATGAGTTTGGATGAAGAGGAGGTCGAAACTACAATTCTTCACCTCTGCTAGTGCTCTGGCTAGCGCAAGACGTATGTACTCACACTTAGGGGCCTACTATTTCAAGAACCTCAGCTTATTAAATAGCGTAAGCATTAGCTAGCTAAACCACTTTGATCTCGCTTCTGATCCTACTTGGAATCCCTCTAAAGCTGAACAGATCTATTTCTAGACACGAAACCAACATGCCTCTCCAGCCAGCACGAACTTTCGCCAATTGCCTCCAGTTGCGCACACCAAGTTGGTTGAGGTCCTTTTCCACTTGTGTGCGCCATCTAGTGCGAGGAGGTCCTCTTTTGAGCTGTCCCAATGGCTCGGTGTCGAAGACTCTTCGGGCCGGAACTGTGGTATCCATCCGCTCTACATGACCTAACCATCTTAAGCGTTGGATCCGAAGACGCTTAACTAGGTGCATGCCTGTGGTTGTCGTGGTTGAACCTTCTCCTCCAAACGCCATCAACGCAAACAGGACCAAAGATCGTACGCAGATCTAACCTTCCACATATAGAATTATTCCTCAAACAGGCTCCGGCCAGCACGGCGAAAAGACTGAAATTGCTGCAGATGTGGAAGGAAATCCCCAACTACCACTCCACTTTTCTTAATTGGTTTGGAGCAGGCTACTCTATGAGAAACATTTCTTAGCCAGTATTCTCCCGAGATCATGATGCGAGTCTGAACATCAGAAGCTGGGTGGTCGAAGATGGCAATCATGTGGGAGCGGGTGTCTATTTTGAGGACATAAACATGCAATTATCATACCGACTGTCAAGGCAGCGACCACATCTCTGCCCGCAGTCTCTTTCAACTCCAAGACTTCCTTGGAAATCCTATCTCTTAACGAGAGGGCCAACTGAACGTTTAAGAAAATTCTAAAACGAACGAACTCGCTAGAAGGGCTATTGGTCCTGTACTCTTTCCGGATATGGACATACTATCCATGCTTATCGCTAGTGCTAAGCACCTACAAGTCTCAAACGTTTACACACACAAAGTGCTCATCACAAACCAGATATGGCCAGCCCTAGATCCTACAGGCCCAGACAGCGTGATCAGATTGGGTAGACACAGCAAGATCTGTGTGTTAACACAGCGGACCTACTCTGCTTCTTCCAGCAGTCAGCAACTCCAAACTAACCTAGCCTAGAGGAACTGCTTAAGTACTGACTTCTCGTGCTTCCACTGTTGAAGGCTCAATCCTAACCAATTACTGGCTTACTTTGTCGTCCTTTGCTTGGAATGTTCAAAACTAAGATGTCATCCTTTCACGATGAGTTCATCTTTATATGGGAGATTCGGTCTTCAACTCCATTTCAGACAAAAAGGCTCGGATTCGAATACCCTTTTACCTGGAGCATTGATGTGACAGCGCCAACTCAGTCGATCCATTTTTTTTCGTTTAGCCCTAGAACCACATTTGGTAACGCCATTCCATTCCAGTTTCTTCGCAAGCAGGGTCATAGGAACGGCGCACATTTTTCGTCTAAAGGTCCCAACGGACACGCTGTACTGTTTTAGTTTTCGTCCAGTTCTCGGCTCCACATAGCACGACTCACAAATTAAGCGGTTGAAAGATCATGAACTTGGTCCTTCGAACCAAATTATTGCGAGAAACCGATGTAACGCCGGTTGTCAACATAGTCAAACGGATTTGAAACAAACTGGGCAATCTTCTTAACTAATAATATAATATGGGTGGCGCTACAGCCCGTAGATTGCCAAAGCCTAGCTTCTCAGCAACCACTCGAGTGGAAGGGACCTTTTATGCCGACTCCGAACGGCCAAGTTTGAGAAGCTTTTTCTACACAGGAAATACTCTTTGAGCATTGTCAGTAACTCGAAAGAGGTGGGGCCTTGAAAATTATTTTCGTCGCTCAGAGCTGGAATCGAACCTAGGACGTCGAGGTTGGGGTCGGCGCACATACCCACAACGCCACGGGCCACCACATCCTCTTAACTACAGCGCAATTTTAGCAGTCGATCGGGACGATTTGTTCTAGGTTCCGAAACACGACGGATATTGATCCGTTCTACGTGATGGATTGTCGTTCTTCCTGTCACTGAGGTCAGCTTAATTCGCAGTGAAAGCCTCTGCCACAGAGAGTTGACGGCAATGTCAATGTCTCTTGGATTGGACTGACGCTAATTGAGAAGCGTCGCTAAAAACCCATTTAGAATACTTTCTACTTGCAATTTTGTCCACGATCAGCATGTAACACCTCTTATATGACAAAAGCTTGTGACGCCGTCGATAAAACAGCGAGTCGTGGCATGACTTCTAAGTTTACGGCCCTGCGTCGTCCATCACTCTCCCAAGGACCCCGCATCCAGTCGTCTCCCATCTCCTCACAAATCATTCGATTGGCGCATTTAAAACCTGCACACATTCACTTATTATTTATTAGCCACAACCCCCCAAGTCTCTAGTAGCGACTTCGTGCATAAATACGAAAACCATGTCGTGAATGCCATCCAATCCCACACGTCGATGATATTGATCTGACTGAGATCACACCGCCGCCGTCTTACGGGGATGCATCGTGACAAATGACTTGTTTTCGCATATCATTTGCAAATCAAGTTTCCCCAACCACACGCCGACACGGTAACAAATAACCTGTGTCAAATAGAAAAATGATATGCGGGCAAACAGTCGCCGTCTGTGCCGGCCAGAACCGGCCCTGGGAATATGGCATTTTGTAAATTCGGACAGATTGCCGGATCGGTCGGATCGGAAAGACGTGAAAATACATAATTTATGTTCATTTCTGTCATAAAATATTTATCAGCACCAAAAAATCTGCATAATTAAGTCGATTTTGCTTTTCGTTGCGGCCAAGAGCGTGGTGTGCGGTGGGCAGTTATTTTTTCCTTGCGTATACTAATTAATATTTTGCGTGGTTTATTGGATCCGTTCTTCAGCTGGGGTACAGCCTGCAAGGCAGCCGCGGGTCGGTAGGTTGGGAAAAATTGATGTCCAAATGGGAGCCGCAATAAATATCCGCCTGATGGGACAAGGCTCTCGAAAGGTCGTCTTTTGGAAAGGTTTGATGAAATTCAGAAATCAAATATTCTAGAGTCGGTCGATTTAAACATCGCTGGTATCCCAAACATTTGTAACAGTGTTTTGAAAACGTTTTCGTCGACAGTTTGTTTTATTTGGTGATTAACTCTAAGCCAACTTTAAAAAAGTTTAGTCTGTCAGCTTGCGTTAGAGAGTTTTGTTCGCCAGGGCTAATCCATCCCTTAAATTTTAATTCATTAAAATACAATTTTGTACAGAAAAAAAAATCCAAAATTTCTTCTTCTTCTTTGTGTGGCGCTACAGTCCGGGGTGGACCTGGGCCTCAACCAACATGCCTCTCCAACTAGCGCGATCTCTGGCTAGCTGTCTCTAGTTTCGCACACCAAGTTGGTTGCGGTCCTTCTCCACTTGGGTGCGGCACCTTAAACGCGGGCGTCCTCTGTTGCGTTGCCCGACAGGTTCGGATTCGAAGATTCTTCGGGCCGGAGCTGTGGTGTCCATACGCCCTACATGACCTAGCCACCGTAGGCGTTGGATCCGTAAACGCCTAACTAGGCTCATGTCGCTGTACAGCCCGTACAGTTGGTGATTGAATCTTCTCCTCCAGAACCCGTCAACACAAACAGGACCAAAGATCGTGCGTAGAACTTTTCTCTCAAAGAGACCAAGGACTTCCTCATCCGCTTTCGAGATTGTCCATGCCTCCGCGCCGTATAGCAGGACTGGGATGATCAGAGTCTTATATAGAGTCAACTTGGTTCTTCGAGAGAGGGCTCTATTACTCAATTGCCTCTTGAGCCCGAAGAAACAGCGGTTGGCAAGAGTTATCCTACGCTTGATCTCGGTACTGATGTTGTTAGTACAGTTTACTCCGGAGCCGAGGTAAGTGAAGTCCTTGACTACCTCGAAGTTATAGCTGCCCATTGTGACGCTCTGTCCAAGACGTCGATGTTGTATGTCCTTTTTTGAGGACAGCATATACTTCGTTTTGCCCTCATTCACCGCCAGACCCATTTTAGCCGCTTCCGTCTCAATGTTAGCAAAAGCCTCACTGACGGCTCGCTGAGTTCTGCCAATCACGTCAATGTCATCGGCGTATGCTAACAATTGCACGGACTTCTGGAAGATCGTGCCTCTAGTGTTGGCGTGTGAGTTTCGCACGATCTTCTCCAGGACGATGTCAAAGAAACTACATGACAGCGCGTCGCCTTGTCTAAAACCTTTTTGAACTTGGAGGTCTCGGTGAGTTCGTTACCGACCTTGATGGAGCAGCGAGAGTTCCTCATCGTCATCATGCACAGCCTGACGAGTTTGGCAGGAATGTCAAAACTAGACATGGCGCTGTATAGCTCGTCTCTATGCACGCTGTCATATGCGGCCTTGAAATCGACGAACAGATGGTGGTCGATTTGCATTTTTTGGGTCTTTTCCAGGATCTGCCGTTGTGTGAAGATTTCGTCTGCTGTTGGTCTTTCCTGGCCTGAAGCTACGCTGATAGGGATCTATCAGATATCGGTCGGCAAAGATCCTTGCAGTCCGCTGCGATTGTAGCTTTGCGATGTCAAACCGTGGTGTTCTTTCTCGACTCCGTTGTTCTCTTGATATCCTGATTCTTACCTTGGATACAACAAGGAAATGGTACGCGTCAACATTGGCTCCTCGGAACGTTCGGACATCAAGAATGCTGGAGGAGTGTCTGACGTCGATCGCAACATGATCAATGTGGTTGACGGTTGATTGATCTGGGGTTGATTGACATGTGGGAACAGCGTGCTAGCAACAGAGAGGTTACGTCCCATGACAAAGTCCACAAGCCTTAGTCCGTTACTGGACGTTGTGTCGTGGAGGCTGTGTTTCCCGATGACTTTAGCAAAGATTTCTTCTGTACCCAGCTTAGCGTTGAAATCTCCTAGAACGATCTTGGTGTCAAAGCTGGGGCATTGATCGTATGTTCTTTCTAGGAGATCATAGAAGTCATCTTTGCTACTATCATCTTTGTCCTCTGTCGGGCCAAAATTTACATTTCAAAATGTGTTTATTTTTGAATCTGAAGCAAGTCAAAATAGTCCTCATACTTTTTTCTTCTGTATTTGGCTTTACAATCCGGAAGGACCTGCACCTCAACCAAGAATATTGTAGTCTCGCTGTCTCGAGTTTTTCACACCAAGTTAGGGTGGCTTGCGACGCATTAGATGGGAGCATCCTGCGTGGGGTTGTCCTAGAGGTTCGATGTCGAGGATTATTTGGGCTAAGTTGTCACTACGGTATACTATACATGTCCTATTGTTAACCTTTAGCATGCAACTCTCATTCTGTAGGCCTTAACTATTCAGCATCGGTTCACTAACTTTAGACCTCAGCGCTAAGGTTGCTCTCGAGGTGGAGGGCCATTCTTCTAGCAGCCGAAGCGAATGTTCTTGACACTGAAGGTGTAGATGAGATCAATACCGATCTTGATAAATCAACGAACGTTCTCCATTGCCATCTCGAACGTCAATATGACAAGTTTGCCGTTAATGTTGCTGTAGAGTGCTGTCATTAAATGGCAGCAAATTGACAAATAGGAGGTGTATGCCGTTCTTCATTTTTTGGGACCTTTTCAGGCTCTACCGTAGTGTGAAGATCTGGTGTATTGTGCACTTCCCTGGCCTGCAGCCACACACCAACAGATTGTTAATGAACGGCCAGGCGAGTACACAAAATGGCAGAAACGATCTTGTACGCGATCTTAAGGAGACTTGGCGCAGTCAAAGGGATCTCTTTTCTTGCGGCAAACGATACTGATATTTGCAATCGACGTGCAGATCACATCCAGCTTCCTTAAAGATTTCAGAAGACTGCTCGTCCGCCCGGTAGCTTGCTTAGACTTCAGTCTTGACAATGTCATCGAAAACGCGTCATGATCAGAGGAACGGAAACATCGTTCTTGAGCCCAGACCTGTCCAACTCCTTTCCCATTTTCACTTGTTTCGGTGCAGGCAGAGTGCTTCCTCAGGGTTGCGGTTAGCATCTACTGAACTCTGAAGCCTCCATTTATTCAAGAGGGACTAAATTTTATTCAGAGCCCAAACGTGTAAGTCGGAGATTGAGTGGGCAACGTTGCAACACTCTTTTTCCAAAAGACTACTTCCCGCAGATATCATCGCTTGTGGGAGCGCCGCGCCGTTCTCGCACTCATGTCATCCATCACTTCTTCAGAAACTAATGAGTTACCCATCCAGCTTACCCCCGGCCGACATCTCATCTGTCATACGACGCGTACTCGCCCCTGTTCCACAAATATGTCAACGCGATCGTTTTTATTGAATTTGTTTCATTAATTAGACAATGCGAGTGTGCGTCTGCTCCTGCTTGCGAGTTAATTTGAAATTTAATTCGTCTTCTGTTCAAGGCGCTGGTAGGCGCAGTCCCACGTAGCACACCAAGCTCCGAATGGCCACAGATGTTGAGTGCCATCGCAGTCGGTCGAGTCTATCTCGGGTGCCATCTCCAGCACGTTCGATCGGTGCTCATATTTCGTTTTCCAATTCGAACGCGTTGATTGTTTAATGAACACTGATGATGTGCCTGACAGTGATAGCTGCAGATCGTACCGGCGCGGCGTTGGGTCGATTAAAATTTATTAACGTCTGCGACTGACGGCAGCAGCAGCGTCGGCGGCGACTACGACGACGACGACGGCAGTGAAAATTGATTAATGATTGCCGATGGGTGGGGTAACATGTGGCCGAGGGAGTACGGGATTATTAATAAGTTTCTCCAGCGAAAGGGTCAACCGAACTCAAGGGAGCAGAGAGGAATTCCGGGCGTGGTGCGAGATCGTCTCAAGTTCTACGGAGAGTGTGTGCGTCTCATTTGGAATGCGCCTACGTCTCGGGGGACCCGATTGGGAATGTGGGGACGTCCCATGTAACTGAATCGTTTTTTCTCGTTGTGTTGTCTTAAAGTTGATGATCTGTTGTCTCAATCCTTTGGAAACCTCAAGAGAGATGGGAGTGAAATTCTAGTCAATAGCAAGAGGTAACTTTTTTGAATTAATTTCTCGTTTGTGCTCGTTTCGTTTGTGGATGCTGCTTTGGATGAACGGTGGTTCTAGAGGGAGGCGAACTGTTGTTTGGATCTGTGTATCGGATATCGTGTTCTTTGAGTATTTGGGTGGCGCTCCAGTCGGCAACGAGTATGGGAGAGCTTCTGCGGTAGCTACTCGCGTTGTGGGTGTTAAAGTTGTCTGCCGACCGGAAGGGGCCAACGATTTCACGCTGACTTTGGTACTTCTTGGCAGTTGGAGATTGTTAGCGAATGACGTGGAAATGAAACACGATGTGGCCGAGATCGAACTTCTTCTTCTTTGATTGGCGCGACAGTCCGAGGTGGACCTGGGCCTCAACCAACATGCCTCCCCAGCCAGCACGATCTTTCGCCAGCTGCCTCCAGTTGCGCACACCAAGTTGGTTGAGGTCCTTTTCCACTTGTGTGCGCCATCTAGTGCGAGGACGTCCTCTGTTGCGCTGTCCCAATGGCTCGGTGTCGAAGACTCTTCGGGCCGGAGCTGTCGTGTCAATCCGATCTACATGACCTAGCCATCTTAAGCGTTGGATCCGAAGACGCTTAACTAGGTGCATGCCGCTGCACAGCCCGTATAGTTCGTGGTTGAACCTTCTCCTCCAAACGCCATCAACGCAAACAGGACCAAAGATCGTACGCAGAACTTTTCTCTCAAGACAATCAAGAGCCTCTTCATCCGCTGTCAATAGCGTCCATGTCTCTGCGCCATAGAGCAGGACTGGGATGATCAGGGTTTTGTACAAGGTCAATTTGGTGTTTCGAGAGATCGCTCTGTTACTCAATTGCCTCTTGAGCCCAAAGAAGCAGCGATTGGCAAGAGTAATTCTGCGCTTGATCTCGGTACTGGGCCGAGATCGAACCATGGTCCTTCAATTTAGTAGACTTACCAACCGTCAAGCTATAGCAAGTCTTCTGAGCAGACTGAAGAGTGGGTACTTACGTGTTCAGTTACGGATAAGGGTCATGTCCATTCTTCAAACGCAATGTTTCTGTTAAGATCCACAGCAAATCGAAGCCTTGCTTAATTCCAACTATAGTAAACCCATTTGCCGTCTATTTTGTGTTCAAAAACCTAGCATCAACTAAATGTGCGACTTCCAAGCATCTCAATCTCACATTTCTCCCTTTCGTTGCAATGTACACACATACACCATGTGCACCCTGCTGCATTTGTCTCCATCAGCCTCCGCGTTATCACGATCAAATGCAAGCAAACGTCGAGTAAATTTCCAACTTGAGTTATTTTAAAATCTCACCTGCACCGACTACGATGTCGTACACGTGTGCACACGGAGTATTCAGTTGCAAGCGATCTCAGATGGCATTGCATCATCGCTCAGTCACTTGATTACATAAGCACATCGACCTGATGCAAC
The DNA here is from genome assembly GCA_916610145.1 of Eristalis arbustorum. Taxonomy (NCBI): domain Eukaryota; kingdom Metazoa; phylum Arthropoda; class Insecta; order Diptera; family Syrphidae; genus Eristalis; species Eristalis arbustorum. Next base: position 22,539,073 of record OU744319.1, read on the forward strand.
TTAAGACCGAGCAGCAATCCAGCGCTGTAGCTACTGAACTTCAGCGCGGTTAGCGAGTAATGTACTTGTTTATTGACACTAAACATTCAAAGTTGTTGCATCGCAACACGTGAGATGTTCGCTTTTCAGTTTTAAATTCACAATTATTCGGCTTTTAAAAGAAGATGTAACTGCAAGGCATTTGTCCACAAACAATAGGGGACATTTATAAAGCAGCGCAACCTTCGGTGTGTCCTGTCTTAACGAAATACTGCGAGAACACTGAGAGCTGTAAAATTAATTTTTGAAAAGGCGCTTCTGTCTGAGCTGGACATAAGCCTTTAAGGGTGATCACAGCTTAGTACTGAAGCTAGCTTGTCCCTAGTAGGGCCGTTCGTTCTCTATCTTCAGTCTCACAATGCTACGTTTAATTGTATTCGACGACAGTTTGTGTTGTATGGAAGTTGGCCGTAGATAGCTCGTCTCATAAAATTACGACCTCGAGATCCACTGATGATGATGTCTAGGAACTCTTGGACTTGGGGACTCTCCGAAGTAGAATGAATCTTAGAATATTAGAATCGGGTGGGAAGGGATCGCGTGGTCGCTGCTGTTCACGCAGAAAACCTGAGTTCATGATGAATAATAATATAATATGGGTGGCGCTACAGCCAGTAGGGGGCCAGGGCCTAGCTTCTCAGCAACCACTCGTGTTGTGCGTGCTATTGTTCTCTCACGAGTGGAAGGGACCTACAGATTTGTGCCGACTCCAAACGGCCAAGTTTCAGAAGCTTTTTCTAGACAGAAGTACTCTTTCAGCATTGTCAGTGACTCGAAAGAGGTGGGGCCGTGAAAATTGTTTTCGTCGCACTGAGCAGGAATCGAACCTACGACGTCGAGGTTGCGTCGACGCACATACCCACAACGCCACGGGCCACCACATGATGAAACTTGGTATATTTTTGAGTAAACTGGTGGCAATTTTATCTAGTATCCGCCTAGGTATCGATGACGTGTTCTGACTGAAGGTCATTTTTTCTGACGAAGACGAAGCTTAAGCCGAATATGATGGTACAACTAGAAATTGGATTTTGTATATTCCTCTTTGTTTGTTTTATTGGGAGCGAGAAGAGTTTTTATTCCAATTGAGATTTGGAATTTGGCGCTCGACTGTCCAAATTTAAAAAACTACACGAGCAACTACAAGAGGATCGATGACATTGGACGGTTAAGCACACTGCGGATTGTCTGACAGACAATGTAAAGACTCTCCGGTATCTCTATTTCTAGCATAAAGACCATAGAAATCTGGCGTTGTATATGTTTTATTTTCAATTTAGGACGACGTGAAGCCGAATGTATTCACCAAATGCCTCGTAAAAATAAGACGGATTTGAACACTTGCTCCGGACAGCGGTACGACACAGAAAGGCGGTGCTACATTTTTCGAGACGTAAAGTACATTCGTAAATTTTTCTGTGCCTTTCGGCTTATGCTATGTTTTTTTTTTTTTCTATTTTTGTTTTATTTGTTTCGCCAGGAAAACTGGTAAGAAAAACTTGGCTATATGTATTTTAACCACTCGCAAAATGTCAAGAGAAAAAGGTGAAACCCGGTGGATCGTCTCCAACAACACAAGCTTTTACCGATCATTAGACCTTGGTCATCAGGGAATGTATCAGGAATGCAAGCACTTCATCCAGTTTCTGTCTGTGCCGTGGTTATTCAACACTCTAACTCGTCTTACTGCTTGGAATGTTCAAATACGAAAGAGAATGTGGAGCCCGTGATGTTTCAGTGTAGATGCTTTACGAAGGAACGGGCTAAAAAGGATATTCCAGAGAACATAGTCAGTTTCAGTCTAGATTTGGGTCGTCACTGGAGGGAGCCACATAGGTTGAGTGTGTAGAAGGATTAAGAACATACGAGGCAACTTCCGGCGACGCGTAGTAATCCCTAACACCAGTCCTCCGGTGAGAGTGGAGGAAAAGGTCTGAGTGTCGATGAGTACTTGGGGCTTGCGAATCGTGGAGAATACTACACTCATTGCCACATCCAAAGAAGGGTCCAGTTTTACACCAACCTTCTACGACAATCACTTGTGTTGCGCTAGGTGTTATTCTTTCAAGAGTGCCGAGAAATTTGCTTCAAAAATCAAAGCTGAACGCCCATTATAGAAGCCGACGCTGATGACTGTCCAACACAAACAGACAGCAGCACCATTTCTCTTCTTCTTAGTGCTCTACATTCATAGGTGGACCTGGACCAAAGGATCGACCTCGTCCAACATGCATATCTAGCCAGAATGATCTCTAGTCAGCTGTCTTACACCAAGTCAGCTGAGTTCCTCGTTGACTTGTGTGTTCCACCCTGTGCGTGAATGTCCTCTATTGTGTGGTGCCACAAGCTCTGAGTCGAAGATTCTTCGTGACCGCCTAGCCACCTCTCACCGCACTCTTACCTAACAAATCCAATCCGATATTCTCCAGACTTCTAATTCAACTCCAAACAGTTTCCACACCACTGACTGAAAGGCCTTCAAAAGCCTCTGAGGTCACTGGCACCAGAGTGGATCCAGACATTTGCAAATGATTTTGCTGTTGCGTTCCAAATTTCTTTCATTGCTTCGATTACGAGATCAGAGAATTGCTTTTAGAGGCTGTTGATTGCACGCCACCAACTTGACATCTCCCACTGATGTTCCATTTACTCAAAATTCTTCTCATCGTCTAATCGATTCGCCAGATGTTTCGTGTGTGCTTTGGAGAATTGCTGATCAGTACAAACGACCAACTGACGAAGCTATGGATGGCCTCGTTGAAAGTCGACAAGAACTTGTTCAGCTGAATGATGGTCACTTGGAGCTGTCTTCGACGCCTTCTAGTGACACGAGCTCATTTCTTTTCAGACAAACACGTAAGCCATCGCCAGTCACGTCGGTAAACTGGCGTGCTGACAAAGGAAAATCCTTTGAATCGCACAACCAAACGAGCAGTTGGTGAAGACTTCTGCCAAACGATTTATGTGCACTTCTCTTCATTATCGCGCGTCCTCCGTACACACTCACCCCCCAATTAGGAGCCCATTTAACCGAATGCTACCCTGCCAACTGTCGGTTGGGAAAGTACTCATTATCAGAAGTGTTAATAAAAGCCGACGCACACGGCCCCGTCCGACGCACCCTCGCGTGAAATCCGAAGGAATAAATACGAATCCAGAATTAGAAATTGTACTGCATTCCGTGGTGACAACGGCTGGCACGTCGTGGTGCGGCGGTGGAGTGGAGAGCAAAGGAAGCCAACCCAACGCGCATTGTGAGTCATTGAACTCGAAAGCAGGAAGGGGAAGTTCAGAGGACTCGCCATGCAGAGCGGAATGGTAATTTGTGAGCGTGCGTCTGTCTGTCTGTACAAATGTTTCCCGTCACCCCCGTGCGCGATTAACAGGATAAGAGTCTTCATGTAGGTCGCGTTGAATTCGTCAGAAATAACATCCGGCACACGCCCATGTTTGTCATGCTTTCACTGCGGCTGACGGCGACGGCGCACGTTGGACACAGCGTAAGCCACCACCGCTGCTCGCGTGGTTCGTTCAGCTTTGCTGAGCAAACAAGGACATTGTGCAGCGTATCTCTCAACCCCTGGATTTCGCCCCGGACTAGCCGTGTGCCGCGCCGGCCGTGTCGTTGAATTCGGGAAAAAAAATCTATTTTCGTTATGGAAATTGAATGTTTATTAGTTTGAAGTGGGACGCACAGGAAAAGGGACTGCACGCTGCGCTGTGATGTCTTTTCGAAATACGATACTCTTCGGAGGATATTTGAGGTGGGCACTCGGTGTGCCGAGCCAAAGAGTACGAACGCGGAAGGGCACACGTCGCGCCGCCGATGGGTGCTGTAGAGCTGCGGGTGGTGCTTCCATTTGTGTACTCGCACCAAGAAGTGGCCGAGTTCTTACATGGGATTTGACAGGATATGAATTTGACTCCTAACCGTGGAGTGATTTACTCAGAATTCAGTTGAGGGCTCTTCGAATCGGCCGTTTGGTCCTTGTTCGTTCTGCAAGGACCCTTTGCCGTTCAATCTTCTTCTCTGTTGACACACGAAATGCAGCGTCTTCTTCTCGAATTGACTAAGGACCCATTGACGAGGTATTTTCTTCGGCTGTCTGACTATAAGGCACACTTGGCGGTGTAGGGGATAGCTGAAGCAGATCAACTCTTCATCCTTGATGTCTGTGTTGTCAACGATCCATATCCTTTCTGCAGAGGCTATGGGTAGGAAAAGGGGTCTCAAATAGTACACGAGTCGTTGGAGCCTCGAGTTTATGTTGTGAAATGTTGATTTGGCCGCCAAAACTAATCATGAGGCTTCCCGATGACTGTTTTGTATATCAGGCCGAGAGCAAAGCCATTTCTGTGGCTTAAAATAGCTAGATTGAAAAGTGTCTTTTGATGTCACAGAAGGACGTGCTGGCATTTCTCAATAGTGCAGAACTCACTCCCCAACACAAGAGGCACGATGTTGACCAAAGTTCGTTGAATAGCTAGAAATGGTGGACGACATTGGTGGTGGAACAGAAATAGCCGTCAATGAGCCGCTTGTTGGCTAAAGGAGGTCTGGCGGTGAACGAGGTCAAAATAAAGTATATGCTGTCCTCAAAGTACACAAAGCATGGACGCCTTGCACAGAACGTGGTAATGGGCAGCTTTGACTTCGATGTAGTCAAGGACTGTGTCTCTGTGATAAACATACAAACAACATGAATACCGATATCAAATGCAGAATAACTCTTCCCAACCGCAGTTTCCTTGAGCTCAAGAGGAAATTGAGCAACAGACCCCTCTCTCGAAGGACTAAGCCAACATTATTTCAGGCCCTGATCATGCCTGTCCTGCTGTGCTGCTGGAAGCCTGGACTATCTCAAGACCGAATGAAGAAGCTCTTGGTCTATTCGAGAGAAGAGTTCTGCGTTCAATCGTTGGTCCTGTTGGCGTCTGGAGGAGAAGATTCACCCACGAACTGCACGGGCTGTACAGCGGCATTTACCCAGATAAGCGTCTTCGGATCCAACGCGTAAGATGGCTAGGCCATGTAGAGCGCATGGATCAAGCCATGTCGTAAGAGTCCTCGTCTTAGAACCAGTGGGACTACACAATGAAAGAGGACCACTAAGCCGATGACGCACACAAGTGGAGAAGGACCTCTAGGAACTTGGCAGCTGGCTAAGAATCGCGCTAACTGGAGAGGCTTGTTTTCTGAGGGCTAGGTTCACCCCGAACTGGAGCGCCATTAGAAGCAGAAGAGGAAAGACACTGAAGAGAAGTAAGTACCAATGAGCTGTTGCCGTTGGCCCAGTGCACAAGAAAGAAGACGTTCCCCAACGGTTGACGATCGGTAAGTCTTTCTGGTATCAAAAACAAGGTCCTCTCTGACCGCATTAAGCTGTCTATCAACATCGTGATGGATTCTTGTAAGTTGGGCTTCAAACCACGCGTTTAAAGTAAGTTGGGCCTGACGCAGGTTTTGGAAAGGAACCAAGAAATGAATGAATGAAATGGATGAACGCCGACAAGACTTCTTTGCCGGCGGAAACACGAGCGGCCTTTCGCTTGGATGTGGACGCAAGCTCCAGGATCCGATTGATGCGATTCCTATCGGGTGCAGGAAAATGCTTCACAGCCAACGACGGGGACACGCCTCTTTGAAAGAAGATTTAAGGTTACACAATGTTCTATGGGACATTATGAAATTTGACTTCTACTTGGCAGTGGACACAAAATCGGTCTCTCTCCAGTTGATCCAGGGTTCTTGCTTCACCGGTTGACTGCAGACCAAAAACCACACATTTCGAATTTTGTATTGTTTAGCGTGCCACTTGAACTGCATGGTTGAGCTACGCAGCAATGCAGAGATACTTGAAGAAAAGCTGATGTGATGAGCAGGACTGAACCCACATGGTAATCATGCTCTATCAGAAGCAACATGCAAAAGATGGTTTCAACGGTTGAGAAATAATGATTTTGATGTGAGAAATGCAGAACGTGGAAGACCACCAAAAAAGTTTGAAGACGCCGAATTGAAAACGATATTGGATGGAGATGACACTTTGAGTCGAAAGCAAATGGCAGCAATGTTAAGTATTGCACAACAAACAATTTCTGACCGTTTAAAAGCTATGGGAAAGATCCAAAAGTGTGGAAAATGGGTGCCACGTGAATTGAATGAAAGACAGATGGAAAACCGAAAAAACACTTGTGAAATTTTGCTTCAAAGATACGTAAGAAAATCGGTTTTGCATCGGATTGTTACTGGCGATGAAAAATGGATTTATTTTAAGAATCCTAAACGGAAAAAATCATGGGTTCATCCGGGACAACCATCAAACATCGACTGCAAAACCAGATCGATTCGGCAAGAAGACAATGCTGTGTGTTTGGTGGGGCCAGAAAGGTCTGGTGTACCACGAGCGCCTAAAACCTGGTGAAACCGTTAATACTGATCGCTACCGACAACAAATGAACAATTTGAACCATGCATTGATCGAGAAACGACCAGAATTGACCAGAAGACACGGCAAGGTAGTTTTGCTCCATGACAATGCACCTGCACGCAAAGCGAAACCGGTTCAGGATACAATCAAAACACTTGGCTGGGAGCAGCTACCTCGCCCGCCGTATTCACCAGACTTGGCTCCTTCCGACTACCATTTGTTTTCATCGATGGGACACGCATTGGCTGAGCAGCACTTCGATTCCTACGAACAAGTCGAAAATTGGGTGTCTGATTGGTTTGCAATTTTATTGGCGTGGCGTAGTATTCACAAATTGCCGGAAAGGTGGTCAAAATGTGTAGAAATACTTTGAATAAAATGTTTTTACTTTCCCATTAGTAATTATTGTTTTATTTTCAAAAAATACCGGTATACCTGGTAATTATGCTTTCCTTAATTTTTTCAAGAACCCTGGGGGTGCTTCGGTTTTGTCGGATACTGTGCTTCCCAACCACTTCGTTAGTGTGCTTACTCTCCTCCCCATTATACTTTTGCATGTGGCGAGGGTATATCTATTGAGTAATGTTTCTTGGAGTTTGGGATGGTTCATAGATGCTGACGTCTGGACGAGGAATTTGATACGTGAAGCCCTCAGAAGAAGCGACAAGGAAGGTAAATTTGGCAACAACCTTACTGAAGATAGGTTAGATATGCTAGGTTATTTGGCTGCCAGCTAAATTTTCAGCACACTTAGACCGTTGTTGGTCCATTGTGAAGCCCAGGGCTGTTTGATCTCAACGGGAAAAGGTGACTGGCTCGAAAACAACAAGACGCAAGCATATGCTTTCGCTGGGAATCGAATCTTGAACCCCTATAACCAAGGGAAGGCGCTCAAGCAATTGCTCCATCCAGCCATTGACTTACACGCTTACTAGAGGACGGCGATGGCGACAAAAATAATAATCTCCTAAAATACCACCTGATCCATGCCAGAGCTTCGACATCAATATTCGTTCTAAGCTGGAATCAACAAAGCTGCTGGGGATAGATTGCTTGGTTAGAAGCTCAAACAACCAATCTTCGCTCCTCAGCCACCAGAACTTACGTCTGGCGAGTCTGGAGGGACTTTCTAGCTTAAGCCGCGCTCCCTACGGTCTGCAACGCCCAATACAAATTGTGCACCTTCTACAACCACTTCCCGCTCAGTTGCAAAAAACAAACGTGTCCCTCTCCTTTTCAAGCAAAAGTGTCAAACCCACAAACCCCGTCAAACGCATGAGTTGTGTATTTATCTCGTAGATCACGACTCGTAATCATTTAATCGCACCCCGGAATGAGGGACCATAATTTTTTGCAGAAAACATTGAAAAACAATTGAATTCGAACAGAAAACAAACAGAACCGCTTCACAATCCTCAGCATTCACGGGAACGACAAAGGGAAACAAATGAATTATCTCTCGCCCATCCCGGACGTCCATCCTCTTCATTGTGTCAAGCCTTGTCGTCGGCACTGCCAAAGTAAACTCCGGCTCCGAGTCACACATCGTAAATTCACTTGCGATCCTCTTCCAACACGAATTTAATTGCCGTCCCGCTGTGAATGTTTAAGTCGAGTTGCGTTGCCTCGGCGCGATCGCTTGCTAGGCGCGAGGGTAAGACAAAGAAGGCACAGCACAGAGGGAAGAGACTAGGAGAGGAAACGAAATCCTCCCAGTTGCTCACGTACGAGGATTTCTCTTGGCATTGATTCGGTGAGTGCGCCCAGCGCGTTCACTTCCTCTTTCCACCGGCAGGACTCTATTCACTCCTTGTCAGGGAATTACTGTCATGCGGTGTGCATGATGGAGGAACACCACACTGTGTTCGATTGATCCGCAGTGCACTGCTGCTGCTTGAGCGGAGATGGAAAATGGAATCGCTTGTGAAATGCAAGGACGAACAATGTAGCCGGGCCGAGGCGAGGGTAGTTTCAAATATTTGCTCTTGCGCCGGGGGCTGGTGCTGCGGATGTGTCGCCGATGAATGGAATTGCCTACCATTGACTCCTTTGTGACGGTTGACTGACTTCCTCTCCTTTCGCCATAAAGGATGTGAGCTGTGAACGATGCCCGTGGACGGGGGAAATTGGTAAACACGAGGGATTCTGGATTTTACACGGTTTTGCACCCAACCCCTTCCAGCGCGGCGAGCGGAAGTGGCTTTGTTTGATCTGCTTAGAGGCGGCCCACATGTCGATTCGCTGGCGCAGCACGCTCGAGTTGCAAGTAGAGATGAGGAGATTCAGCGAGCTGCATGGGGTGGGTAAGCTGGCGGATGAAACGGGCCACATGGTCAATTACACGCCCTTTCGGCTTCTCATTCAACATGGCTGATTATGGGAAATGTTGGCCGAAGTCTAGCCATCATCTGTCCGATTCCCAAGGAGACCCCTTTAACTGCGCCGCCTGAGGCGAGGCAGACCAACCACAGTCGCGGTGATGAAGCTGCGTCCCGTGCTAATTGGCGATGCCACTCCATGTGCGCGTCGTCGACTCACACCTGAGCCGCGGAGCTCCATTACGCACCGCTCCACATCTCACACTCGGCACACAACGAGGCGAGATCGACTCAAATTAAGACATTCGACCTGAGCGTAACCCGCCAGTTCGTTTTTGTTCTCTTTTTGTAATTCAATTTCCGGTATTTTACGCCGGTTCCGTGGAATCGTTTGTTTGCCAGTGCTCATCGTTCAATGATCCGCTGAACGATCGGAAGTTGCTTTCCTTGTTTCGTGCACCGAATGCGATTATTTTAATGCGGAAGCGTATCATTACTTTTCCGACAATTACGCGCGGCCTCCGTCCCGTGTCCCGCGTTCCGCGTTCGACTGCGAGGGGAGCACTGCGTAATCCAGCGATTTATGTCGGCCGTTTTATGAAGGTGTTAGAATCGGTTTACAGCGTCTATTATGACAGATGTTCCCGTCGCGATGCATGTGTCTAGGGCGGGGATTCACACACAGGATTCCCCGAGGTCGTTCCTCCGTGGTATGGCATGGCCGTGGGCATGAGGGAATCCCCAATCGGTATGCGAGCCCGTATCTGGCGCATCGCTTCCGCATCATTCTTCGATGCGTCGTCAACAGCAGGTGAGATTCGTTCTCGGCTACGGTGTGTAGCCGAGCTGTTGGTCTCTACCTGTTGCTGGCGGAGTGACGAGGACATGCCTCCGTTCGGTAGGGACGCTCAGCTCAGCTCGGCTCAGCTCCGATTTTGTGTATGAACTTCCTTTCGTCCTTTCCCACTTTCGTATTGTGTGAATTTTGTTTTTCGCTTTGTTGTTCTGTGAAGTCATGACGTGTCCTGTGATCGGCGAACAAAGGAGAGGAAATTATTCCGTTTAATCGGTTCTTTGTTGGCTGCGTTGGTTTCCGCTTATCCCGGTGAGAGGATTTTGCTACTCGGAATGAAAGCCGAGAATGTGTTTCATTTGGTTGGTTGGTGGAAGAGAGAAATAATTATCTTCGCAAATGGCTACACGCAAGGTAGGCTTCAGAGCGTTCAGAGGTAGCGCTACAATGTTGTGCTTTAAAAGCCACAATCCTGGAGAAGAATACAAGCTTTTGACTGATGTTGACTATGATCTCGAAGGCAACCTTACGCCCAACTATTGGCGCTCATTCGCTTCGAGAACTATCTAAAGGGGTAAAAGAAGGTACTTTGGATATGTGTATCCAATTACAAATCTGTCAGATATTGGAGCGACAAAAATCGATGTACAGGCGAAAATGAACAACCATCTAACCAGGGCTTCCCTCTTATTCTCTTTGCAGCTTTCAATATACCAAAATATCATCGAATGTGAACAATAATTGCAAACGTGGCGTGTTATTTAGCACGAATTCAGCCCTCATCGGCGAATCAAACAATAAGATTGGCAAACGCAGTGGTGTGGCGAGGACTTTGATGGGTTGACTATCTTTGTCACAAGGCGAAGAATCTGGGCCCCGTCGCCTCAAAAACTCGTTTCACAGTGCTGAAGCTGCAGATTAAATTGCCCAAAGCAAGGGTTGTCTATACGTCGGCAACCGGAGCATCGGAACCGAAGGACATGGCGTACATGGTGCGTTTGAGTACTTGGGGTCAAGGAACAGCGCTTCCAACTTTCAATGACTTCATCATGGCCGTGGAAAAGAGGTACATTAAGCTGGACGATCCACTATATTTCCAACTAACGACTGACACGATTTTAAGGGATATTGGCGGAATGGAGATAGTCGCTATGGACATAAAACTGCGTGGAATGCACATTCCCTGGCAACTTAGTTTTCCCTGGAGTCACATTAAAGATTGAGGAAGTCCCATTATCAACTGAATTCCGAAAGGCTTACGATGATTCTGTGGAACTGGTAAGTACTTTAAGTCCCCTTCCTGTCTGAAGAACTCATTCGATAGAAACAATTTCCACAGTGGATAGAGGTAATGCAAGGTTCATGGAAGCAGCAGAGCTAAGGCTAGTTGCTGCTGCGTTTTTTTGAAAATAAGACACTAATTATTAATGGGAAAGTAAAAACATTTTACTCAAAGTATTGGCCATTGTTTTCTTCACATTTTGACCACCTTTCTGGCAATTTGTGAATACTACGCCAATAAAATTGTTCGTATTTTAAAGCAATCCAATCAGATACCCAATTTTCGATTTCTTCGTAGGAATCGAAGTGCTGCTCAGCCAATGCGTGTCCCATCGATGAAAACCAATGGCAGTCGGAAGGAGCCAAGTCTGGTGAATACGGCGGGCGGGGTAGCTGCTCCCAGCTGTTTTGATTGTATCCTGAACCGGTTTTGCTTTGTGTGCAGGTGCATTGTCATGGAGCAAAATTACCTTGCCGTGTCTTCTGGCCAATTCTGGTCGTTTCTCGATCAATGCATGGTTCAAATTGTTCATTTGTTGTCGGTAGCGATCAGTATTAACGGTTTCACCAGGTTTTAGGAGATCGTGGTACACCACACCTTTCTGGTCCCACCAAACACACAGCATTGTCTTCTTGCCGAATCGATCTGGTTTTGCAGTCGATGTTGATTTTTTCCGTTTAGGATTCTTGAAATAAATCCATTTGTCATCGCCAGTAACAATCCGATGCAAAAGCGATTTTCTTACGTGTCTTTGAAGCAAAATTTCACAAGTGTTTTTTCGGTTTTCCATCCGTCTTTCATTCAATTCAGGTGGCACCCATTTTCCACACTTTTGGATCTTTCCCATAGTTTTTAAACGGCCGGAAATTGTTTGTTGTGCAACATTTAACATTGCTGCCATTTGCTTTTGACTCAAAGTGTCATCTCCATCCAGCGTTGTTCTAATGGCTCGGAATTGAATACTCTTCGGGCCAGAGTTACTATGTCCATCCGCTCTACATGACCTAGCCATCTTAGGCGTTGGATCCGAAGACGGCTAACTAGGTGCATGCCGCTGTACATTCCGTACAGTACGCCATCAACGCAAACAGGACCAAAGATCACACGCAGAACTTTTCTGTCAAAACTACCAAGAGCTTCTTCATCAGCTCTTGAGATAGTCCAGGCTCCCGTGCCAGGACAGGGATGATCAGGGTCTTATATAATGTTAGCTTGGTCCTTCGAGAGAGGGCTCTGTTACTCAATTACCTCTTGAGCCTAAAGAAACATCGGTTGGCAAGAGTAAAACTGCGCTTGTTGTCAATACTGGTATTGTTGTCCCTGTTTACTCCAGAGCCGAGGTAGACGAACTCCTTGACTACTTCAAAGCTTCTGCTGCGCATTATGACGCTCTAGACGTGCTAGTCTGATGCCCAATATGACGCTCTAGACGTGCTAGTCTGAATGTTTAATCGGACCTTACACACATAAAGAACTACTTCATTTAAACAAGGAATCTATACGGCTGCTAAAGAGCTTTCTTACTGGCCAGTCAAGCCTGAACTACCGCCTTAACAAGTTAAACCGGTGACAGGACAAGACTTGTCGACTTTATAAAAGAGCTCATTGGGTCGCAGTGTCGCTGCTTCCATGGCATGGGTTGTATAAGAGGAAACAAAAATAATGCCGCGCCATTTTTGGTTGGGGCTCTCATCTGTCGTGATGTCCAAGGCCTCTATGTGCTCCTTTGATGCGCGCGGTCTTTGAAGTTAAATTCCACGTAAATGACATTCCTCTCTTCATTTGCAGCAGAATGCCCATCCGTGTCCAAAGCTGTCGCGTAACTCATCAAAGCTTCCCTGATGAGTGACTGAACTCCACGCACTAAAGCAACACATCCACGTCTCTCTCTCAGAGGCTGTCAGGACGCTTTTAAGGCCAAAGGCCGTACATTAAACCGAATCTATTTCCTGCCAAGATAAGCACCGAATCCTAAATTAAGCACAATTTATGCCACGCTTCGTCTAAAAGCAACGATTTTCTATTTCCGTCCCTGCCTATGATCGATCATTTGCATACTACGAGTCTCCTTCGGCTGATGACTCGCTCGCTGAGTTCTATATTTGAGTTCCGAGGCACACCTACGTACCGTAAAGCAAACATTATCCATCACCATCTCATGACCTTTGGTTGAGTTCAAAAAAAAAGTTGATTCACTGACATGCGGCAACATGCAAGCTCCCACGCCCTGAACCCTGTTTCAGGCACCAACAATCAACGCCACATCGAGCCCTCATCACTCGCGCCTTCGCTTCCACCTCAGGGATGATTGAGTGCCAGGAAGCGAGCCAATTTTTGGAATATTCAGCATCTCCTCAATGAATCCTGCCGCCGTTCCTCGAAGAAGGGTAAAAGCCTCCAGTGGTTTCTAAAATTAGTCTAGTTTCATCGGCGAGTGTCGGCGTCAGTTTATCAATGAAAAACTGAAAGCAGCCACATTTCATGAATGGCAGCCAGGCAATGATGCCGCAGAAGATACCCACCGAAATGATGGGATTGTCGGGCATCTTTTCACTCCCCTCCATCGTCACCGGTGTGACGTGACGCCTCGAAATGCCGGTCGATTTGTGGGCCAACACAGGATTCAGCGGAACCTCCCGCAGATGTCTACGCAGTCACCTCTTTGGGGGCACGGGCAGTGCGCATGACGCGCCGCTGGATCCCTCTTCATTCATGAAAAATTGGAAGGAACCAGGACGACTGGAGGAGGATGCTGCTGAGCGAAATCTTTCCCCGTCAAAAGTCATGTGTGTGTGGTTGGTGAATGCGTCAGCAGGTTGGGGTATGCGGTGTAGTGAGGGGTGACGTCACAGGAGATAGGAGTGATTGGAAATCGTTCCATTTGAATCCAGATATTTCTTGGGGGGGTGGCACGTTCGAGAGAAGAAGCACTTGCTTCATTGAGAACAATTTATGAATGTGTACATCGTTGCTGTCTAAGAGTGGAGCAGTGGACTGGAGTGCGGGTGTAGAAATGGAGCTCTGAAGGGTGGGGCATTTTTGTAATGGTATACGGGCTGTTCGATGGGTAGGCATGTGTCATTTGATGCGGCGTTGTGACAGGAGAAAACTGAGAGGGAGCTGTGAACAGATGGTGAAGTGGATGATGGAGCTGCCTCTTCTGGAAAATACGTGCCAAGATTAGACCAAGCCATTTGAAATGCTCATCTAGAGGGCCATACAATTTGTAGACTTCATTTGACCGGCTTAGTTCAATCGCAGACATAAAATCGAACTTCCATACGAGATGGGCCTAGTTTAAGGTTTGCCGTCTTACAATAGGGATTGTCCAAACAATAGCGGAATGTGCTTAAATTGTGAGAAAACTGACTTCATAGCTATGTTCGTTAGGTTTCGGGCATTTCGAGCAGATTGCCTGCTATGTACTTTGGGTAAACTTTCAATCCATTGCCGTAATGTACGCTTCGTGGCAATCATTTGTGCTGAGAACGTATGTAGAGTCATCTATTCCAGGCCCCATTTAGTAAACAAGAATTAATTAAACTTAACGAAACTCGACGAAACTTATCGAAATTCAACGAAACTTAACGAAACTCAGCGAAACTTAACGAAGGGGTATTTTTGGTTACAGGGTGCAGTAGTTGCTCTATCGATCAGTCTGTCGCATATTAAAACACAACTGTCGATTTTAAGAAAGGTCTAATGGTCGTCCATCTAAAATTATATTTGCGCAGCTCTCGCTCTCTAACAAGACAATCCCAATTCCAAGTGCGGCAATAAGGGGAGTGCCCTATTGAATGCAACTAACCACTGGTCGATCTAGCTAGAATTGTGTGTGGGTTCCGATCTAAATTCTGCTTATTCAGCTTATTGCTGTCTTGCGTCAATCGATCGTCGATCTGACATTCATTCTAATCTGACTGTTCGGGACTGTACATCAACCAAATATTTTGACATTCAGATGTTAGAGAAAATAGAAGATGAAAGTAATCGCGTCAAGTCCAGGCAAGTGCAACCATGCATCATCATAATTTTTAAACCCGCATTATTCACTAAATTGATCTCGGTTGTAAAGCACGCACGAGAGATCTCCACGCCACTCGATTCCCCATCGAACTCATCAGGCGAGGCGCTTGGCCCAAACAAGCAAGTTCTTGAAAGGGTCGTTCTGCCAAAGGGTCGCCTTTCTGATGGAGTCGCCTCGGAAGACGTGTTGATATTGGCATTTGTGCCACGTGTCCAAACTATCGAAGCGAAGCGAAGCCGAGGTGGATGCTTTCTAGCCCTCAAATGCTCTAAACTGATATGGGACTGCATACAAATGTTACACCAGCTGGCCAACACAAACAGAGTACATCTCATTTGAATACCAGGTCACAGCGCTCTCAGCAGGCCTAGCCAGAAAAGAATCAGCATCAACATTTATGATACCAAAACCATTCAGAGCGACATACCCATCACCACCAATCAGATTCGTATAACCACAGGATTCCTTACTGGACACTGTACTGGACAAACATGTAAGAACCATAACTCAAGATGACACCTGCAGAATGTGTAACGAGGAGGAAGAAACTGCAGAACACATAATGTCACTGTAACTGCCTAGTCCGGAGTCAGAACACGTCATCACAATTCGACGGATACTAGTTAGTTACTAGTTTTCGAGCCATTGCCGTAATGAACGCTTCGTGGCAATCATTTGCGCTGAGAACGTATGTAGAGTCAACTATTCCAGGCCCCATTTAGTAAACAAGAATTAATGAAACTTAATGAAACTCGACGAAACTTATCGAAACTCAACGAAAGTGTGGTGATTTAAATTACAGGGTACCGTATTTGCTCTATCGATTAGTCTGTCACATGTTAGAACACCTCTGTTGATTTTAAAGAGCGGCAATAACACTGAATTAGGATTTATGCAAGGGCCCAACCAATCGAGAATATTTTCTTTGCTTTTGCGAATTAAATTTCACTTATTTTTGACATCAAACTATTTTGACATCTAATGCAATGAACGAACACACGTACCTTCTCTTGAGAGAAAAATTTAACTCAGTAAAAGAGCGTTTTGGTGGCCCGTGGCGTTGTGGGTATGTGCGTCGACCCCAACCTCGACGGCGTAGGTTCGATTCCAGCTCTGAGCGACAAAAATAATTTTCACGACCCCACCACTTTCGAGTAACTGACAATGCTCAAAGAGTATTTCCTGTCTAGAAAAAGCTTCTCAAACTTTGCCGTTCGGAGTCGGCATAAAACTGTAGGTCCCTTCAACTCGTGAGAGAACAATAACACGTACAACACGAGTGGTTGCTGAGTAGCTAGGCCCTGGCCCTCTATGGGCTGTAGCGCCACCCATATTATATTATTAAGAGCGTTTGATTGAGAATCATTACTGAGTACTGAGTACTGAGTTGTCAAAAAAAAAACACGCCTAAGTTCATTCTCTCCTCACAACACAACTGGAAGCCCACCTTATAGAGGTACATAGGTGGCTTCAAAACAGATGAAGCCGTTGGAGCTGGAGTATACGGAGTCAATACCAATACGCATGTATGGTATATCACAGCATGGACATTCACAATTCCGTATTTCGAGCAGACCTATCTGTTCTAGCACTCAAAAGCTATAAAGTCAGCTCTAAACTAGTCTAGGACTACCTACAAATGTTACACGAGCTGGCCAACACAGAGTCTTTCTCATTTGTATGCCAGTTCACAGCGGTCACACAATATAGGAAAGAGCAGACCTAGCCAGAAGATCATCATCAATATTCATAAGCCACGACTGTTCTGCGACGTACCCATCACCACTGCTAA
Organism: Eristalis arbustorum; assembly: GCA_916610145.1. Taxonomy (NCBI): domain Eukaryota; kingdom Metazoa; phylum Arthropoda; class Insecta; order Diptera; family Syrphidae; genus Eristalis; species Eristalis arbustorum. The sequence continues at coordinate 22,555,755 of OU744319.1, forward strand.
GATTGGTGATTGAATAATTGGCTCAAGGACATTAATGGACGCACACAGGCAGGCCAAAATGTTCTCTAAATGGAACGAAACCACTACTCAGACTGACAGGGATTCAAATTCATATAACTTAATGGACACTATTCAGTAAACAAACATCTAAGAGCCATAACGCAAGATGACACCTGCAGAATGTGTAACGAGGAGGGAGAAACTGCAGAACTCATACTGTCGCTGTAACTGCCTAGTCCGGAGTCAGAACACGTCATCGACAACTCGACGGATACTATTTTGAAGCGCTGAACTCAGGCGTCCAGCATGAACCTTAAATGTGGAAAATCACAAAAGGCGATCCCTTCCCATCACCTTCCAATACTCAAATTCTGACTCAAACGGTCCTTATTCAAACGAATAATCGCTGCTAACTTCGTTGACATCGGAACCGATTGTCCAATGAAGACGTTCAAAATCAAATTTAGGCCATCGTGATACCGAAACCTGAATCCTGCTCCAGAACAGAAAATCTGCCATCAATAGCCCGAAAAATGATACCCTCTCCATTAGCCATTCAGATTCGCATACAAAGAACCAGTGCCAGCACATCGCCGTGACAGCCTGCTCGGCAACCACATTCTATCGCACAAACGTAAATATGTTATTTCAGGCCACCACCACACTCCCGATTCCCTTGCGCCTAAGTCCAGGTTCTTACCATCACGACTGAATGCATTCATAGTCAACGACAACGCCTACCAACGCGCACACACCTCGGTCTTACTATTCCATCCTAAAAATATTCCAGAAAATACCCAACGACACACCGTCTCAGTTTCACCCCCATCGCTATGCAACACATTTCGTCCGCACCGCATGTCCTCAGTCCTGCCATTCTGTATCCAAGCTCGGCCATTCATTCCAGCTCCCACGCGCTTCCGACACACCAACAGACCAACACACGCAAGCACACCCCCATTGTCTGGCAGACTCCATTCTGAAGATAAGTGTCGTCGAACAACAACAGTGACTGGCACCATCCGCCAATTCACGGGTAATTTTGTCAATTCGAATTTCCCCATGCAATGACGTCAAGGCCAATGAATTCCTGCTAGCATTTACGCATTTTGCCCGAATCCCCCTTTTCGCTGAGTGGGCAGCTCGCCCCACTGGCATCCGCAGGTGGCGCGCACCTCGCTGACATTTACTCGCTCAGCCGAGCAGACCGACTAGCCCCGTCGCACGGCTGATGTGACAGCAGCCGCCTCACTCGCACCACCATCGACTGGCGCAGCGGAAAAGGAGAGAAGACCGAGTGGAATCTTTTTATTCATGTTCACGTCGTCGTGGATTGTGGTCGACGTCGCGGTTGCCCCAGTAAATTCTCCTCGCGTAGTGGTTTGAAAAACGTTCTTCTAACAAATTCTCTTCGTTTTTTTTTTTGCGTGTGTGTGTGCGTTCTTCTGTCTCGTGTGCTGCCTTGCTGCTCACTCACTTCGCTCAGATTTGACAAGGAAACGAGAAGTGACGAAAAACGAAAAAAGCGAGAATTCCAATCAGATAATTCCGAATATTTGCTCCTGTTTCTCGGGCGATTACTCCACGCATTATCGCTGTCGACCCCACTCGAAAACTGACAAAACAAAAGCGATTCAGGAATCCCGAAATGGAATGGAAGTCCATCAACGAACACGACCACCAGCAGCAGCAGCCGAAGCAGTAACAGGAACCCAACACCGCCCTCGAGTGTTTCTCCGGAATTGATTAATCGAGCTAGACATTCGCAAGGGGCTGCCAGGTACGACAGTGAAAAACGAGAATCATATCGAAACGAAGTGAAGTGCATCCGTCAAAAATCGAAAAACAAGAAAACAACCGAACACATAATCGTGAATCCGTGCGTCCAGATCCAGGATCCAAAGCCTCGCGCTGTTCCTCCTGCGCTTTCCAACTATCATCATAATTATGCCACAGAAACAGTCGTCGATTCTGGGTGATAAAAAAACCACATAAACATCAGAAAACTAGCGAAAACGACGGCCAAGTGGAGGAAAGGCAAGAGAAAAGAAAAGAGCTTAGAACTCCAAAGAATCGCCACGAAAACGGCGGAGGTGGGAGAGAAGGTGGCAAGATTGTCTGTCGTGCTGTGTTGTGTTGTTTTTCTTTTTCCTCTGTGTGTTGTGTTCTTTCACCTCCCATACTCGCGTTCGCAACTCGCAAGTCAAACAACTCACCTTGCCGTGGGAGTGTGCGTGTCCCGTCCGCCCGTGTGTGAGTGATTACGTGTGCCTGTGTGTGTGCGTGTAGCAAAAAAAAAAATTTGCTTCTTGTTTTTGTTTTGGCTTGCGCCTCAACTCAATGTCTCCAACTGGAAAGTGAAAAGAGAAAATCTCCCCCATCGGCCGCTGAAAGCCGCGCGCGTTCTGACAGAGATCATTCAAAATTTCACACAAATAAAATCAAACACATGCAAGCAGCCAGCGAGAACAAAAGTTAAGCGAAATCCACGAAATTTCCCTCGGAATCGGTCGGGAAATCGGTGCTCCGTCTCGCGGTGTGCGCGAGAAGAAAACACCAAAAAAGGAGACAGAAAAGTAAAAGTTATTATTCTTTGTTGTATATTTTATTTGTGTTCCCTCGTCTCTCTCTCTCGCGTTTTAATCGTTGTCGTCATCAACGTCGCTGTCGTGGTCGTTAGTCAGGTTCCCCTTGATCCGCCTGCACACGACCGGACTGTACAAAAAGATAAAAACCACACAAGGTCTCCCTTTTGAGGTCTCCTTCTTTGAGATGGCGTTCTAGTCTCCCCCTCCCTCCCATCGCCCGATCTGGCTGTGTAATGAAAAGAACGGCTACAACATCCAGAGTCGAGAAATTTTCCATACTCCGTTGTTGCGGAGTCGGTCGCACTTGTCCCTGTGTTCTTGCGCCCGATCCCTGAACCCGAACCCGAACCCGAACCCAGTCACCGCCAATGCAGTTTTCCGAAGGAGTGGGAGAACATTGCTTGTATCCTTTGGAGCTGCCTCGTGAGGCGACGCGTGCAGACGGTGGTTTTTTTGCCTAGAGGATAACCACATCACCGAGCTAGCCAACCCAACACCACAAAAGAGACAAAAAAAAGAGAAGAAGAAAAAAAAAACGCAAAAATCAAAATCACAAAGCAAACGAGAAGAGAAACATTCACAAGCAAACATCGTCATGGCTATGAACTACAAGGTCCCGTCGACGTCGAAAATCTCCGTGGACAAACTGCTGAGGGTCGGCTACTATGAGCTGGAGAAGACAATTGGCAAGGGAAACTTTGCCGTGGTCAAGTTGGCCTCGAATATTGTTACCAAGACAAAGGTAAGTCCTTATTGCACTTTTTTTTTTGCTTTTGCTTTTGCGTGCTCTGTCACTTGTTAACTTGGGTTTTTTCTGTTTCTGATGCTGTCCGGATTGGTCCTTGGGGTCAACGGTGATGTGGTTTGAATTCGGTTCGGTTCCCCGTCAGGAATCAGTGTCTCTGCTTCACTCCCACATGCGTCTGGAGCACCTGTTCGATAATCGAAAAGATTTCTCTTAACCCAACGCACACGATTTGCGTCATAACGCGAATTGAAGGCCATTCAGTTTTGTGGCAGCCAATAACGAAGGTTGAAGGTCAGTCGAAAGTGATGATGGCTTGATGGACGAGGCAACAGTTGGTTTCGGACTCGGATTTAATTTCCTACATGCCAAGTTGTCTCCGCTGACGGTTTCTCGAAGCACTGTGCATTGTTATGATCGAGCTGTGTGTATCCAATTTATGCGGTCAATGTCGATTGTCGTTCTGGTGTGCTTGCCATCGGTTTGAGGCAGAAGTTTGCACCTTTGATGAGTGTTGCAACGTGCGACTTAATGATTCATCGTTGGAGGGTGATAATTAGGTGGCGAGTGTGTTTGATGACTGATTCTGTAACGCTTGGAAACAGCCAGTTGTGGTGTAATTCGGTGATGTCAGGTTGGAGTCGTGTGGTAATGGGAGGAGAGGGGTTTCGAGTTTTATTTGTAGTACATTGACTTTTGGACGCAACAAGCTAAAATGCTTCAGGGTGAAGAAACTTACTTATCAGGCCATGAAGGGTCTGAGTCTGAGCAATTGCTGCCTTCCATCGGTGACGGTCCTGGGCACGCTGCTTCCAGTCATCAAGACCTAGCTGCCTTACATCCGCGATGACTTGGTCTTTGTACCGGAGGTTCGGTCTTCCTCTCCTTCTCGAACCAGGAGGCTCGGATTCGAAGACCCTCTTTGCTGTAGCGTTTTTGTCCATTCGCTCGATGTGGCCGAGCCGGTGCAGTCGACGGACTACATCCACATCCTTGTACAGCTCGTAGAGTTCGTGGTTGTGTCTTCTCTTCCATTCGCCTTCCTCGCAGACGGGACCATATATCCGACGAAGGCACCAAGAATCAGCTCTGCAGCCTTACTTAATGTCCAGCTTTCGGCTCCATAAAGTGGGACTGGCAGAATAAGGGTTTTGTAGAGCATGACTTTGGTCCTTCTCGTCAGGAGTTTCGAGCCCAGTTGTTTTGACAGATCGAAGTAGCATCGGGTGCCAAGGGCGATTCTACGTCGGATCTCCATTACGATGTCATTCGTGAAGTTTACATTTGCCCCGAGATAGACAAACTCCTTTACTACCTCGAAATTGTAGCTGTCGATTGTGACGTTTTGGCCTAGGTGGTGTGCGGCGGTCGTTTTTTGCTCGACAGCATATATTTTGTCTTGTCCTCGTTGAACTTAAGACCAGCTCGTTTCGCCTGTTCCTCAATTGCTGTGAACGCTTCCACTATGGCACGTTGGGACCGCGCGATAATGTCGATGTCATCAGCGTATCCCCACAGTTGGACTGACTTGTAGAAGATAGTGCCTTCCGTGTTGACTTTTGCCCGCCGCACAATCTTCTCTAGTACCAAATTGAAGAAATCACACGACAGCGCATCTCCTTGCCGGAATCCGGTGCAGGTTTCGAACGGTTCAGAGGTTTTTGAACCGAACTGCACGGTGCATCGCGTACGTGTTAGCGTGGTGCGACACAACCGAATCAGTTTTCCCGGGATCCCGAATTCGGCCATCGCTTCGAATAGCTCCTTGCGATGAGTGCTGTCGTGTGCGGCTTTAAAATCGATGAACAGATGGTGAGTATCGATTTGAAACTCGCTGGTCTTCTCCAGGATCTGCTTTAGTGCGAAGATTTGGTCTATAGTCGATTTGCCGGGCCGGAAGCCGCACTAGTACGTGCGGTGCAAAACGGCTTTAGACGTTCGTTGGATAGGATTTTTTAGGCGACCTTGAGCAGGGTGTACCTCTGTAGTTGTTTCAAGAGGTAGGATCGCCTTTTTTGTGGATGGATCCCTACCACCTGCAAGAACTATAGAGGTATATCCCTGCTCAAGGTCGCCTACAAGATCCTATCCAGCGTACAAGGGTGAAGAAAGTGGCTGCATTTAATTACAGTCCATTCAAGCTCAAGCAATAGGGCATAACGTACTGCTCATCTCAGATATAGTTCTTAACTGAGCCTCAGCATGTGGATCGACATCCATGGCTGCCATCACATTATCAGTTGAAAGAGTTTTTCTACGAATGCATTTATCTACTGCTTCCCGGGGCAAGGCTGTGCTAGAGAGACGTCCGGTGATGCACACATAGAGGTGGTTTAAGAAAGTAATCAGTTTATGCGAAAATTCTTGGAAGACATTGATGCCAGTTTAGGAAGGTCTGTAGTTCAGTGACTACGGCACCTTGTGTGACTTTAGATTATCCCAGTCATATGATTTATCGACTTCCAGTATGTCATTCAAGTTGACACTGAGTTGTGATTTGTGGTGGCAATCCTTTCATAAGTCTGGACATGGGGCATGTCTCTATGCAACGCCTCTTCTAATGAAAATTCTTATCTGCCGTACTGTGCGAACGCCTAAAGGCATTCATCAACAACTTGGTCGGGCCATACCAGTGTGGCTTTAGGCCAGGAAAATCCACCATCGACCAAATATTCACACTTCGCCAGATTTTGGAGAAACCCCAGGAGCAACAAATCGATACCCACCACCTGTTCATCGATTTTAATGCCGCTTGTGATAGCATTTATAGAGACGAGCTATACAGAGCAATGTCTAGTTTTGGCAAACACGTCCGTTTGTGTAGAATGACGATGGAGAATGCACGCTGCTCCATCAAGGTCGGTAAAGACCTAACCGAGACCTTTGATGTCAAAAAAGGATTCAGACAAGGCGACGCGCTGCCATGCGACTTGAAAGAATTGTTCAAAACTCGAACGCCAACACCAGAGGAACAATTTTTCAAAAGTATTGACATTATCGGAAGAACGCAGCGTGATGTCAATGGCGCTTTTGTGAGTATTGCAACGGAGGCCGCGAAGATGGGTCGGGATGGGTGCTGTCAACGAGAAAGGACACCCAACACCGACGTCTCGGTCAGAACGTCACGGCAGACAGATATATCTTTGAAGTAGTTAAAAACTTTGTCTACATAGGAACCGCTATCAACTCAGACAATGACACCAGCGCTGAAATCAAACGAAGAATAACTCTTGCCAATCGGTGCTTCTTTGGGCTAAGAAAGCAATCGGTAAACAAAGCCCTCTCTCGAACAACCAAGGTAACGCTTTACAAGACCTTAATCGTCCCAGTCCTGCTATATGGCGCGGAGGCATGGCCTCGGTCAAAAGCGGATGAAGCAGATCTTGATTGCTTCGAGAGAGAGAGAAAATTCTTCGGGTGATTTTCGGTCCCGTCTGCATAGATGGTGAGTGAACGACGAACTATACGGGCTGTTCAGCGACATCGACTTAGTCAGAAGAGTGAAGATCATGGCTAGGTCATGTAGAGCGGAGGGAAACCAATGCTCCGGCCCGAAAAGTCTTCGACTCCACCCCCGAGGGACGGCGCAGGTGGCGCACGCAAGTGGAAAGGGACCTCAATCAACTATGCGTGCGGATCTGGAGACAGCTAGCTAAAGATCGAGCTGGCTGCAGACGCTTGTTGGTTGAGGCCCAGGTCCACCCCGGACTGTAGCGCCACCTTAAGTAAGTAAGTAACGAATTCTAATGCAAACACAGTTGAATGTTTTGCCGATTACCAAGATCATCTCAAGCCAACGACTGATAGAGAGGTAGTGTACGTTCCGAAGGTTATGCCGTTTTCCACGGTTGTAGAATAATTGCGATGGATATCTAAATCTATGTCGTCTACCCAGATCTTTAAGACATATCAAAGATATCAGTCTCTCCCCCTTTCTTCTGAAAAGCTGATGGCTGGGGAAACATTTTTATAGAGAGTAACTGTATTCACTGACAGTTTGAAACGACAAGGAGGTCTTCTAACCACAAGCAGTTTGCTATTGCTTGTGTAGACATCCAAGAAAACGTTAGCCAAGTGAAAGACAACCAAGTCAGCACTTAGTTTTACTCTAGATAAAATAGGCTTTTGAGACTGAAAAAAACACCAGCTACTCTTTGGCAGGGCGATCAACTTTAGGCTGTTGGAATTCTGGACTAGAGCGTTCGGTCCGGGTATCTGTCAACCGCTTAAAGCGGATCTAGTACTATTCGCTAGAAGCCATACGGTTGCAGCCTTCGATCCATCCGCTAAAACTGCAAAAAAAATGAGCTGAATAGTCTCATTTTCGATAAACAAACAAGGTCTCCTGTTGCATGGAAGCCATATAATGCAAGTGGGGACTATAGCCTCGCATCTGGGTTCTCGTATGAATAGTCGCGAGTAAGGTTTATACTGATTCGTGGAGTTAAGCAATTAGGTGTAGAGACAGTCGGTTTTAACCCCCCTAACCATGTGGAAAGGATGACTTTAATTACGACAGCGACATCCGTTGCTCAGAACATGTTTTTTAACCCTTATTAGCGCAGTGGTACGACTGAATTCATTGGAATTTTTGACGGAACTTTGTGTACGACACTATCGCTGCTGGTGGTGGCCCGTGGCATCTTGGGTATGTGCGTCGACCCCAACCTGGACGATTTTCACGACCCCACCTCTTTCCAGTCACTGACAATGTTCAAAGAGTATTTCCTGTCTAGAAAAAGCTTCTCAAACTTGGCCGTTCGGATTCGGCATAAAACTGTAGGTCCCTTCCACTCGTGAGAGAACAATAGCACACACAATACTAGTGGTTGCTGAGAAGCTAGGTCCTGGCCTAGCTGTAGCGCCACCCATACATTATTATATATATTATATCCTACCTCAAGCTCATCTTCGAGATTAACCTGCAAAGTAAGTTTAGGTATGGTTAGGCTTGGGAAGGGAAATCACTTCCACTCGAAGGCTAAAGGATTGTGGAGTGCTACCCCGTCATGTCGCGAGGTGATTGAACACAGACCGTACTCTTTACGAATTTTGAAAAGATCCAATATGTCTGCATTCGCTATATCCGTAGTCTTTGTGAAAGATCTTTAGTCCAGGGAAGGTAGGCACCGATTCTGAAGAGCTGGGTAGTGGAAAGCAGATCGTCTCGGTTTCTTCATCGTCAACGCAGTTGCGGCAGAGATTTGCTGGATTCCCGGTTCCCTTTTCGTAGCTAAGTTCCGATAAGAGAGTGTCCTGTGATCACTCCGACGAGCACCTTCGCATTTTCTTTCTAACGCCAGAAGTTTTGTTTTGCCCATATTAAGATTAGGACACGTAACACGACATGATTTTTTACAGCCTATTCTTGCAAACAAAGAGTAGCTGGCTTCTGTAAGATAACAGAGTTAATCTCTCGAAATCCTACTAGATGTGGAGGAGCGGCCTACTTTCACTTACAAAAATACTGCCCTTTCAGGCGAACACGACTGCGACTAATGAAGCTTTGTCTTAACTTAAGAACAATGTGACACCAAAGGCATATGTTGGCATTGTTCCGAAAGTGAGGCTGATGTCAAGTCTGTGTATACATCTTCTTTGATTTATAGACTGGACTGAAGCTGGGCCTTAAACAACAAGCCTTTTCAGAGCAGGTCCTTTCCCCTTGCTTGCGCCCCTGTAGCGTGACCTCAAAGTCTTAGACTAGAAGTTTCTAGATACAGCCACCTCTTAACAAGATGCACCCAGGGTGGGTTCTCACATTAAGGCTTAATCGGCCTTCAATCTTTTGCAGGCGTTGGTAATCGATTTAACGACTACGAGAATATTGTGTCAAAAGCAAGCAATCTTAGCTTTCCTTATGGAAATAAAAGCCCGCGTTTCACAAGTCAAATGTTCTGTCAAATTCTCTGATAGATAGTAGGTCTGTGGTGACCGTGGTCATTCATATCTTTCGCTACACAAAAACACAAGTTCGACAACGTAGACGATGCTTATATGATTCATCAAAACTGGTTTTCAAGGTATAGCCTTTGTGGTTGCATTTCATTAGTGTACACCTCATTTTTTGTGGGTCAATCATAAAACCGTGGATATTCTCGGAGTCGGAAACGTTCCAAAATCTTGAAGTCAGATATTCTTTCGGCCGATTGTCTGAATGAACCATCGCATGTGCTTGGTCTCTGGACACCTACTTGGATTGATGTCACTTCTGATGCCAAGAAGCAGCTATCAAGTTGCTTTCACTAGCGCACGTCTCCAGTTGTGTGGACCACTAGCGCAGGGATGTCCCAAACAAAGCATGTGGCCATTTATCCCTATTATTGTAGCCGTACAAAAAACCAGCTACGAAATTTTGTTCGCATCAAAACAAAACTAGTGTAAACAAAAAATAATGGCAGTTAATGGCCGGTCAGTTTTGCTTCTCCGCACACAATTTTAGTCTGGACCGTCCTTCTGTAGAAGATTGAAGTCCCCCATCTTTTGCGTGCACGATTTTAGTCTCGTCCGTTGAAATTTAGTTCATGTTCCAACTCTCGCAGTCAGAGTTTTGCAGACACCAAGACCCGTCCAACCTGCTTAGAGGTTTATCACAGTTTCGCAACCTGAAACATTTTCAACGGAATGTTCTCCCAAATCGACCAAATGCTACGCCCTCCACTTCTCCACAAGCTACCGCGATAACGATCGGAATGATTTAGTATCCCTTCAATCTATTTCCAAGCGCGTGTTCCAAAAATAGCATCGCTCCGAAGTCCGGCTTGATCGGCGGAATATATTTTTAAAACTCAATTTTCAAGAATTGTTGTTCTCACAGATTGTGTAGTAAGTTCTTAATGGTAGATTGCTCGCTTGCAGATCATTAACCGCCCGTGGCCCATAGTAGTAAACCGGCGCGGTCTATCGGTGTTATCATTTTTCATGACTTCTCTGGAGATTTCTCTCTTTTTTTTGGAGTCTGAGGCGCTGTGCCAGGGTGTGTCGAAATAATCAGTTCGAACCAGAAATTCATAACGATGTTCGTCCCTGTTGGGCTGATAAGGTGATGGATGTCTTGAACTCAAAGACCTCTGCGGGCAGTTGTTTGGTGAATGCGTTCTCAGATATTGAATACAGCTTATGCAAAACCGCGCTTAGTTGGTTGTTGCTTATTTAATCTAATAGCAGACGCATTTAAGCCGAAAAAAAAAAAAACTACCTACCGAACAATTGAAAAACTTTACTCACTCGTTTGACTCACGACCGTGCGTGCGCATTCACAGTGGAAATCTCTTTCTCCACAGTGCATCCATCGATAATTCTCAGAGAAAGGTTCTTTACTTGCGAAATTGCTTCGCATGAAGTCTGATTGACGCACGACAAGTCTGTGACATCGACGAACACCCTTCATAACCCAACGCGTTTCCTATGAGTCAGGCCCACGTTCTGATATGTGAAATGTGGAAAGTCTGTTGATGTAATCGGCTTCAGTCAATCGAGACCTAAACAAGAAGAAATGCACTTGAACCAGTGAAACTCGAGAGGTTCGAGTTACAATTGAAATCGGAGACAATTCAGAGGAATTTATCATCGAGTAAAATAGAAGATCGATTCCAGGCAAATGCCACTGGTCAGCAGAACTCGACAAGATCAGAATACTTAGCTTGAGACGTGACCGATTTGCAGTTGCTGCTGATAGCGCACGTCGCGTTGAACTCGTGCGGAATTACTACTCGAATCGGTTGGCTTATCTGAGTTCAACAAAGAACGAGCATAAGTATGCAGTTGTTTCAAGTGGTGAATACAATCATTAGTCTTAGGTCTTAGATTGTGATTGGGGTAGAGCTGTGGTAAGATTAGCAGGTGCTGCAGGCAGGTGGTCACGTGGTGGGATTGCAGTCTACAGTCGACATAGTGGCTTTGACGAAACAGAGGGAGGTTGGTGCGTGAAAGGTGTCTCCAGATGAAAGAAAGGTTTCTCTTTAATCTGGAGACACGTTTCTCGCACCAACCTCCCCTTCTTTCGTCAAAGCCACAATGACGACTGTAGACTGCAAGCCAATCTTACACAATCTGTCAAAGTGGAATAACGTCAATCAAATGGCTTTGCTGGCGCAGTTTACAGTCGAACTTTGATAAATCGAATGAAATTGATTAGCGTCAAGACTTAATGTACATGACCTTGTTACTTGATATCTCGAAGTCTTGGTTTCCATTCACTCTACATGGTCTAGCATGTTCGCCCACTTTTTAAAGGCCGTTCGGAGTCGGCGTAAAACTGCAGGTCCCTTCCACTCGTGACAGAACGATAGCACGCACAACAAGATTGGTTACTGAGAAGCTATACCCGGAACTGTCGCATGCAATAATTTAATTCTGTCACGTGCAAGTGGCATCATCTCGTTGAAGCCACGCATTGATCACCTCAATATCATACAATTTCGAAAGAAACGACTGTTTACAAAACGTCTTGTTTTTGAAAAGTGTGCTTAGTGTCTCCAACTGATCCAGTCTCTGATAATTTTTTAAAGAATCTCTTTAGTCTTCTTAGGGCGCCACAGTTTGAGGGGGTTCTGGGCCCGAGTCAACACGATCTCTTCCCAACTGCCTCCAGTTCCACCAAGCTGGCTGGGGTCCCTCTTGACTTGTGTGCGGCACCTTGGGCTTGGATGTGGATATCCTCTGTTGCACGCTTATAGTCGATGAGCTCTCGAAACGTGCCCGATGAACAATATTTTTGAGATATGTGTGTAATGAAAACACGTTGTTGTACATGTGCTCTCCATTTTCACTAACCCCAAACTATCAGCTCTCAAGTCGTTTTTTTCTTCTCAATAATGTCAATAATGCACAAATGGCAGTGAATTCGTTACTTTTGGAACACCCTTCACTTCTCTCACTCAAGTGATCGAAATCAAAAACCAGCGCGAATTCGCGATTCGCTTGCTTCTTCTTCTAATGGCGCTACAGTCCGGAGTGAATCCGAGCCTCAGTCAACTATTCTCTCCAGTTGACACGATTCTTAGCCAGCTGCCTCCAATTTCGCACGCTTCTTTCCTTTCCACTTGTGTGCGTCATCGGCTTCGTGGTCGTCCCCTATTGCGTTGTCCCACTGGTTCGGATTTGAAGACTATTTGGGCTGGACTCTTCGCGTACACAGTGCAGTAAAAACTCGCGACCCTCATGGCTGCCAAATGTTCCCTGCTGCCGTCTCCTGAGCCAATTTTTTCTTCTCTAATTTGTTCTAACTATAAAGACGTGCCTTCTGTGGAATCCCGAGATGTCGCACGAACACGTACGTCGGGACATTGAAAGTGTTAAGTGGTTTCCTCGCTGATAAACCAGTTCTGTACAGATGTTTCTCTAGTCGGTAATGACTTGTGTGGAAGCCATTTAACAGATGGATTAATTTCTAGTTAGCAGGAGGAGCTCAGACGTTGATTTCGAGTAGTCACGATGCCGTGAGCGTTTTAGCTGCTTGATGCCTTTGATTAGGCTTCGATTGGACAGTCTAGCTTCTTACTTTGGAGATGGAGAGTACTTCACCGCGGAATGAATTTAGGTTCTAATCTTAACCATCTAGTTTCTACAGCAATGGCTCATGGTGCGACGTGTTATAGTTCTCTCACCAGTAAAGGGGGCCCAATTTATCACAATGGACCAAAAACGGTCAGAGAGTGTTGGCTACTCTAATAATTTAAGGGAGCCTCCAATTTTGCATCGACTCCGAACGGCCAAGTTAGAGTTTTGTCTAGATAGTTCTATTCTTTTGTCAGTGACTCTGAAAAGAGGTGAGTCCTGGAACATTTTTTGTCATACCGATTCTCAAGGTCAATGCAGGTTCAAGGGAGTAGGAGTCGACGCACAGACCCAGAATTCCACAACCACCAAATATTGAATTAACAACTAATTATACATAAACTAATGCCTGTCGTTCTAGTTTTAAGCAATATTTCATGTTTATGTTGACCACTACTACGTTTTAAGCGGTCGATGCGGAGAGTACAATTTTAGTCAAGTCTGTAACGCACAGATTGCAGTTGTCTCCGATTAACCAGCAAACGCAATTGATTGTGTTAAGTTGTCAAATCGTACGATCTTTCTAGCCGAATGCCACTGGGAGATAAATTACTCGCCGAATCAATATCTCAATTGGTACATCAATGCGCGTGCTGTGTGACATGTAGCGTCGGCTTGTTGGAACCACATGTCGACTAGGTTCAACTCGCACGTTTTGTGCAGATAAGAGTTCGAAATCATTGAACGATAGCAAGCCCCGTTCACGATAACATTGTTCTCACGGCCATCTTTGATATGGCCGCCATACGGGCCAATGGCGGATGATGAACCAAACCATAAACCGCACCAAAGTGGTTTTTCAGAGTGCAACTGGTAGCGTTTTGTTCTATTGGAATTCCACTCGAGTCACTGACCACGTTATATACTAGTATTCATTTCGAGGAATTCTAGAAGCGCCAATATTTATTTCAGAGCTCTGTACGGGCATCGCCTTTGTGTCCTACTTTTAAAATAAAGTACTGGCTGCTGTGCAGGACTGTCCAGTCCACGGTATGTAATATGAAACTTGGGTTCAGTTGTGATATCCATTTGGTTGCTTTAAAAATGCTCGCTTACGGAATTTGGGTCCAGAGTTCAGAATCCAATCGACCGGCAGTAGTCTGCGTGCTCTTGACGAGGAATGTATCATTAAAAGTTCGACAGACAAAAACCCTAGCACCACAAAAGAGAACTTCTTCAATTCGTGCTGAATTATAGTCATTGTATGGCGGACGTGGGGCGTTGGAAATAAGATAATAATAATAATATAATATGGATGGCGCTACAGCCCGTAGAGAGCCACGGCCTAGCTTCTCAGCAACCACTCGTGTTGTGCGTGCTATTGTTCTCTCACGAGTGGAAGGGACCTACAGTTTTATGCCGACTCCGAACGGCCAAGTTTGAGAAGCTTTTTCTAGACAGGAAATACTCTTTGAGCATTGTCTGTGACTCGAAAGAGGTGGGGTCGTGAAAATTGTTTTCGCCGCACAGAGCAGGAATCGAACCTACGATGTCGAGGTTGGGGTCGACGCACATACCCACAACGCCACGGGCCACCACCAACAGTCATCCTTAGGTAGACTAATATGAATGAATGAATCTTCCTTTCCGACGGACTATGTCACATCTGTCAGTAAAGGCGTAATCTTGTATACATCATTCTTGTGAATAACTTCCAAATGTCAGCTAGATCGCTTTTTTTGTTTGCAAAGCGACCATGGCTTTCGAGTGTAGAAGTACATACGCGTAGAAGTACACACTGCTGGTTCTGGTTGGACAACAATTTTTGGTTTTGCAGCAGCACTGAATAGACTCTTCAGATTGTACTTAATTTCAAACAATCAGAGCCGATTATGTGATAAATTGCAAGAGACTTCTGTCTTTTCTGAACAAACAACTTCAACACAGTCAATCAACCCCAACCGGACCTTGAGATTCTTGAAAAAAAAAAAAAAAAAAAAAAACTCTCACTTCAAGTTCCTCTTCCTCGGCGAGTGAAAGTGTGCACAAAAGATCAAGGTCGCGTCTGCGTTGAAATGACAACTGTGAGTTGACACTTTCATCCAAGTTCAGCTGCTCTTCTCTTTAATCTTCATTGCGTTAGGAACACACGTATATCCGCCAGAATAATCTTCCTCAATTCAAAGGTTACTATTCAAAAATGCTTCAAATTCCTTTAAATGTGTGTATGACCTAAGATCGTGAAGATTGACAACAACTGACAACAACCGTCAGTGCAGTGTGTGCTCGGCGTAGCCTTGAGCCGTCTGTTGCTGCGTCAAGATTGATGCGGAATTCTGATAAGAAACCATAAACACGTTAAACTTTAGACCCGACCACGCTGGTGGGCTTATTGAAACAGTTGCAAACTATCAGTGCAATCTTCTCTGTGCCTATCGATGTACAGTCCGGAGTAGATGTTCAAAGGGCGCTTGATTGTGTCTAGTCTGATCAGATAGGACTGGTGATTATGGGTTGAAGTGCTGGGGTTTCCAAAGTTGGGGGTGGTGTTATTCGTTAAATGATAGCACATTGGAGGTGCTTCTGCTCGTCGTGGATCCAAGTCAAAAAGATGGGCCACCCTTACAAATGAAAAGACAAGCATTAGTATCCAATTTAGTGAGCAACACTTTGACGATCTCTCTCCCAAACGAGAGCGAATCCGATCAACCGCAGATATGTCTGACCACATTTTTGCGTAACAGACTTTGTTGTTCGGAACATGCGGTGGTAACCCAAACCATGCACTGCCTTGGGTATGGCGAAATGCAATATCTGCATGGGAAAGAATAGTTTAGCGGGTTCTACCAGACGAGTTTTTAAGTTATGCCCGTGGCCATGGGTTTATTCGAAAGGCATTTTTATGTCATTCGAGTGTTTCCGAATGTGCGCGAATCACGTGACTGACGCGGCTGCTTTGAGTGGAGGTCACTGCCTACGAAACAGCGGTGTGAGAGATTTCACATGAATCATGAGCTCAGTTGCCACTTCCTGCGATGATTTGCTAAAGTGCTGGTTTTTAAGTAATTAATCAAGTGTGACATATGACACAGCATTTTTTTTTAATTTTTGAGTCGATGATCTTCCTTCATTGCCGAAACAAAAAGGGTTTAAGACAAGGCGACGCATCGTCATGCGACTTTTTTAATACCATTCTCGAGAAGATCGTGCGGAACTCAGACGTCTACACCAGAGGCACGATCTTCCACAAGTCTGTGCAACTGTTCACTTATGCCGATGACATTGACATTATCGGAAGAACTCAACGGGCTGCCAGTGGGGCCATCGAGAGGCAAGCGACTAAGTAGGACCTTGCGAAAAATGAAGGTAAGACAAAGTACATGCTGTCTACAAAAAAAGGCCTATCAACATCGACATCTTGGACAAAGTGTCACAATAGACAGATACAGCTTCGATGCAGTTAAAGACTTTGTCTATCTAGGCTCTGCAGTAAAGTCCGAAATTTCCAACACACCGGAGATAAATCGAAGGATAATCCTGGCCAATCGCTGCGTCTTTGGACTTAGGCGACAATTGAAAAATAAATGCTTGTCTCGGAAAACCAAGCTGTTTCTATATAAGACCTTGATGGTCCAGTCCACCTGTATGACACAGATGCATGGACAATGGTCAAATGAGGACGAAGAGGTGCTTGGTCGTTTCGAAAGGAAAATCCCTCGGTCCCGTTTGCGAAGCAGAAGACTGAACGACGAACTCTACGAGCTGTAAAACGACATTGGCCTAGTCAAACAAATTTGAATGTCTCAACTCCGATGGCTAGGACATGTAGGAAGAAGGAACACCAACGCTCCGTCTCGGAAAGTCTTTGAGGTCAACACTTATTCGGTAGAGGAAAACTTCGCCTACGATGGCTTAACCAGCTGGAAAGAGGTCTTAATCAGCTGCGTGTACGAAACTGGAGACGCCTAGCCCAGGATCTCGCTAATTGGAGAGGAATGCTGACGGAGCCCTTGGTCCACACCAGACTGTAGCACCACTCATAGAAGAAGAAGAAGCTCTTCCATTCAATTGCAGCAGGTTTGAGGAAACTTGTGGCAATTTTTTCAGAAGTCAATAAGGCACGACAAATAGTGGCAAGATTCAGGTGTAACGACATCTGGATAAATGCTTGAGGACGTATGACGGCAAATGTTAGCTTCAAAGTTCTTCAGCGTCTTAATATGTAACTCTTGAATTAACGTAGCCACTTAACAAGTGGTACTCTCGCACATTTTAACTCATTTCCTATTTTGATCCTAAAACCACACTGGCGGGCTCAGAATAAGAAATTGCTGGTAGGTAGCTGGTAAGATAGCGTTAGAAACAACTATCCAATGGGTACAAATACCGGACAGAAGCCTGTCGAAACGAAGAGGGACAACTCGTAGTAGAGTCGCGGTCGATACTGAGAATCTGGAAGGATCACTTCTGCAGACTGTTTAACGGCGAAGAGGACACCAATACCGCTGTCAGGCAGAATGTTCCACTCCACGCAATGGACGACGATAGAAGAGAATTCCGTCCCCCCGATCTAGACGAAGTCAAGGTAGCGATATCGAGACTGAAGTCGAACAAAGCTGCTGGAGCGGATGGATTGTCCGCGGAACTGTTTTAGGCAGCTGGAGATGATCTGGTTGGGCGCATGCACCAGCTAATCTGTAGGATATGGTCGGAGGAAAGCATGCCCGACGAGTGGAATCTTAGTGTCGAGAAAAAGAAGACCCCTTTGACTGCGCCAACTATCGAGGGATCAGCCTCCTTAACATGGCCTACCTATCAGTGCGGTTTCAGGCCTGAGAAGTCCACTATCGATCAAATATTCACATTACGGCAGATCCTCGAAAAAACCCTAGAGATGCAGATCGACACCCACCACCTATTTGTCGACTCTAACGCCGCATATGACATCGTGCATAGAGACGAGCTATACAGCGCCATGTCTAGTTTTGACATTCCTGCCAAACTCGTCAGGTTGTGCAGGATGACGATGGAGAACTCTCGCTGCTCCATCAAGGTCGGTAGCGAACTCATAGAGACATTCAATGACAAAAAAGGTTTTAGGCAAGGCGACGCGCTGTCATGTGATTTTTTTCAACATTGTACTTGAGAAGGTCACACGCCAACACTAGAGGCACGATCTTCCAGAAGTCCGTTCAACTGCTATCATACGCGGACGACATTGACGTGATTGGCCGAACTCAGCGAGCCGTCAATGAGGCGTTTGCTTGTATTGAAACGGAGGCGGCAAAAATGGGTTTAGCGGTGAATGAGGGCAAAACGAAGTATATGCTGTCATCAAGAAAGGACACACAACATCGACGAGTCGGTCAGAACGTCACCATAGGCAGCGACAACTTCGAGGTACTAAAGGACTTCATCTGCCTTGGCTCCCAAGTAAATAGTGCAAACAACATCAGTACCGAGATTTAACGCAGAATAACTCTTGCCAACCGCTGTTTTTTTGGGCTCAAGAGTAGCAGAGCCCTCTCCCGAAAGACCAAGCTCATATTATATAAGACCTTGATCATCCCGCGGAAGCTTGAACTATCTCAAGAGCGGAAGAAGACGCACTTGGTCTCCTCGAGAGATAATTTCTGCGTTCAATCTTTGGTCCTGTTTGCGTTGAAGGTTCCTGGAGAAGAAGATTCAACCACGAATTGTACAGGCTGTACAGCGAAATAAGTCTAGTCAGGCGTCTACGGATTCAACGCCTAAGATGGCTGGGCCATTTTGAGCGCATGGACACCACTGCTCTAGCCCGAAGAGTCTTCGACTGCGAACCAGTGGGACAACGCAATAGAGGACGACCACGAACCCGATGGCGCACTCAAGTGCAGAAGGACCTCAACCAACTTGGAGTGCGAAATTGGAGGCAGCTGGCTAAAGATCGTGCCAGCTGGAGAGGATTGTTGACCGAGGCCCAGGTTCACCCCGGACTGTATCGCCACAAGAAGAAGAAGAAGAAGCAAGTGCGTTAAGGGGCTTCTACACCAACCACTCATGTTGTGCTTGTTATTGTTCCCCCATGAGTGGAAGGGAGCTAGTATTTAACGCCGACTCCGAACGGCCAATTTGGAGAAGAAGTCCTCGAGCATTTCGACCGAGGTGTTGCCGTGTAAATTATTTTTGTTCTACAGACCAGGGTTCGAACCTAGATATCGAGGTTCAAGTGCATTGGGGTCGTCGCACATGCCCACAACGCCACGGCCCACCACAATAACCACCCCTAACACAACCGTCTCTAAATTCAGTCGACACGCATGATCATTGCAGATCTCTGGAATAAAACTTCAAAACTAAACAGACTACTCCCTGAAATGAGCAAAAATGGACACACTCCCGGTTGGCATGTCTTCCACCTCGTCACCCCGTGCATCAGCTTATTTTGAAACCAGTCCACAATCAAAGTTCACTAATTTGTTTATCGATTTTGTTTTTATAAACAAATTAACCCCCGGATTTGTTTTCCTTTCGAAAACAAAAACTTTCTTCACCCGTTCATAGCCATCGGTCATTGTGAAAGTTTGCGCTGGCCTGGTTCATTTTTTCCTTCATTTTCTCAGCGATAAGGAAACCCGACAGCAAAAAGCAACTTAGTCAAATTAAAAATGAAAAAATGAACCGAGAGTGAGACGGAGAGAAAAAAAAAACACTGAAAGTCATTATAAACACCGGATACGTTTGTATCTGCTGTTTTCCTGCATGTATGCGCACACGTTCACACGGCTATCTGTCGCATGAATCATTGCCTTTCGGGCTGGCGGCTCAATCTAGTTGCGTCGCAGTGAACCAGTTCCCAGGTGATTTGCTCACACTCAAATGCCACCAGACGAATTTTCATAATTACCCAAAAATTAAACTTTCAAACAAAACCCCAATCCCGATGTGAGCCCCGAGTACAGTGAACCTTTGGTTACGCAGTACGGCGAGGTGTACTTGTGCATCCACCAGCGTTGTTTACCTCGATATCGGGTCTACACGTGGACGCTGTTTGTACAGACCGTTAAGAGGCTCATGTTTGAGTTAGACACTTGTGTCTATTTGCATGTCTATCATGATTCATGATTCATCTTACGAATGCGCTGCACGCAATGGTGGCGTGCGACCTTAAGGGATTTGATTTTGTTTCGATATTCTCGTTTCTGAGTTAATTAGATTTATTATGATTAATTACGTGGGACTTTTCAAGGTTCAAACGATTCTGTGTGTTAATCTTGGATTCCAGGCGAGAAAGTGTGTCCCTCGAAGATGATGACTCTTTATGGGTGGCGCGTCGATGGTTGGGGCGGGGAAAAAGACGTAAATCCATCAACATTTATCCTGTGGATGTGCCCTGATGAAGAAGAATGACACAGTGGGCTATAGAGGTGAAGAGGGTTTTTTTTTAAATCAATCTAACTTGTCGTCTGCAAAGCTTGGTGTCAATTAAATTCACCGAGAGATGATGAGACGTATTTTCTTGGGGTCAACGACATCGCCCAAAGTCTCAGCTCGTGTGTGCATCGGGATCCAATGCCTGGGGGCCTCTCGGTTGGGGGTTGTGGATTATTTTAAAACTGCATGCACAAACGACGATTTTTCTGCTGACAACCAACGAAATAAAGACAAAGACTTTTAATTATGTACGTGAAATGCTTGTTCTCTTAACAGACCACCTGCAGCCCATGAACTCCCAACCGTGGAACATACACCGCCGCAAAACAAGAAGTGCGCTGGGGTGGACCGGGCTGAAAAATCTGCTTGCATATTTAGATGTGAATTTGTTGCTCCAGTACCGAGAGCGCAGAATTACTCTTGCCAATCGCTGTTTCTTTGAGCTCAATTGAGTAACAGAGCCATCTCTCGAAACACCAAATTGACCTTGTATAAAACCCTGATCATCCCAGTCCTGCTCTATGCCGCAGAGACATGGACGCTATTGAAAGCGGATGAAGAAGCCCTTGGTCTCTTTGAGAGAAAAGTTCTGCGTACGATCTTTGGTCCTGTTTGCGTTGATGGCGTTTGGAGGAGAAGGTTCAACCACGAACTATACGGGCTGTGCAGCGGCATGCACCTAGTTAAGCGTCTTCGGATCCAACGCTTAAGATGGCTAGGTCATGTAGAGCGGAGGGACACCACAGCTCCGACCCGAAGAGTCTTCGACACCGAGCCATTGGGACAGCGCAACAGAGGACTTCCTCGCACTAGATGGCGCACACAAGTGGAAAAGGACCTCAACCAACTTGGTGTGTGCAAATGGAGACAGCTGGCGAAAGATCGTGCTGGCTGGAGAGGCATGTTGGTTGAGGCCCAAGTCCACCCCGGACTGTAGCGCCAATCAAAGAAGAAGAAGAAGTGTTGCTCGAGACAGACTTGAGGACAAAATGTTTTAAGGTCGGACTTTCAACAACTGCACAGTCACTGATTCGTAACAATTTGCATGAAGGATAAATTGGGTAACATACAACTTCTTTCCACTCTCGAAATTGTCCATTCTAACAACAAAAATGCTTTTTTTACTGGTCAGTACTTAGATTAGTAAGAGTTTGCAGGAGAAGCAAAAACAAAACAACTTACTGAGTTAAAACTACTTAGTAAAATGTCACTGTCATCACTGACTAGGACGCGTTGAACAATCTCATTCATAGATGGTGCCAGAGGAAACTATTTGTTTATTAAAGATTGGTATCACTCGATTATTTTACACTTGTAAGTGGTTACTTGTTTATGTTTCTTGTGCAAATTTATAAAATGTCAAATCTAGTTCTGTATTTTCACCGCTTTTGAGAATTAAATTTCACGTATTTTTGACATTATACAATTTTTGAATTAGAGTTTTTTGACATCTAATGCAATGTACGTAAGCACACGTGCCAACTTTCAGAAAAAAAATGAACTCAGCAAAAAAGCGTTCTATTGAGAATCATTACTAAGCCGATTACTGATTAGTCAAAAAAACGCGCCTTTTATTGATCACGTAGAAAGGACATACGATCATTAAGTCATTTCTCCGGTGATACATAATCTCTTCAAGGCAAGAATCAACTTCAACTTTTTGTCGAGTGCCGTCAAGCTTAGGTATCTATTAAACGGCTGGGTAGATGGACCAAAATATGAATGAAAGCATTCGAATTAAGTACACATCAAGATTTGTGGGGATTTAATCGTTGACACTGTGACAAATTTGTATTCTTTTAGTCACTTATTTCGACATACGTCACTCATCCGATGATCGTGTGTATTTCCTTAGTCAGATTTCATGACAACAAGTGAGTAACAAGGGAGATAAAATGTGACAGATTTTGTCACTTGTATTTTTGTGGTGACGCTGAAGGACTTGTAGAAATAAACATTTGGTAGTTTTCAAGCTGGCAACCATTTGAGTGGTAGCCCGTGGCGTTGTGGGTATGTGCGTCGACCCCAACCTCGACGTCGTAGGTTCGATTCCAGCTCTGAGCGACAAAAATAATTTTCACTACCCCACCTCTTTCGAGTCACTGACAATGCTTAAAGTGTATTTCCTGTCTAGAGAAAGCTTCTCAAAACAAGGCCGTTCGTAGTCGGCATAAAACTGTAGGTCCCTTCCACTCGTGTGAGAACAATAGCACGCACAACACGAGTGGTTGCTGAGAAGCTAGGCCCTGGCCCTCTATGGGCTGTAGCGCCACCCATATTATTATTATTATTATTATAACCATCTGAGTGTATGGTCGCTTCAATAAGGATAATTTAACCATTGCATCCATACATTAAATAAAACCTGAAAACCATTCATCTTAAAAGAACAAAAGGTGAGTTTGCCTAATCTTCTTTTCTCGATTGTGTAGCTGCGATATTTTCTGCAAAATCGCTGTGCTCTCGACTGCGATTTAAACTGATCTTACGTTCCACACTGCGATCACGTTCCAAACTGCTCATTTTTGCAGTCACACCTCCCGCTAAGTTGCTATTATTCTCACACTCATGGATGGTGATTTGCTCAAGCCATATTTCATGCCAACGATCGAATCTGGCTTGAACCAGATGACCCTTTTTTTTTCTTTGTATAGGCAATACGTTTTTTTTTGTAAAACCGCTGTTGAAAATAGCAGTTTAAAATCAGTGCGAATCGCCTGCGATCGCAATCGCAGTTATATGTTCCTGCGATTATAAAATTGCAACTTAGCTTATCCCTAATTTGAGTTGTGAAAAACTGAAGACAAACGATTACATCCAAGACTCAATTTAATATCCAAGTTCTCCACTAGAAATATGAAAAACCTCTATAAATGAACTGGAAAAATCCTGCAAATGTTTGGTAGATACGCGAAGTTTTGTCTCTGGGCTGAATTTTCTAGAGTTGAGGATTAGTATGGGCTTATGTCGCACCACTTACGTTCAAAAATACACAAAAAATGTGGCGTAACAATTCGTCAAAGAGGATGAGAAACTTCCTCTGATGTGTCCATCAGCAAAATCAAGAGGTTATTTATTTTCCGTTCCAACTATACGGACGAGATCTCTGTAAGACCATCCAGAAATTGATTCATTTGCTTTTGTTCGTTTAGACATGAGCCAGGCGACTGAAAATTAAGTAAATTTTGACCAGGCGCAGTTGACTTTCAACTATTTTCTTCAGCTGGATGGATGAACCGGTTGGGCGCCTACCCTGGTTATTTGCATTTCATTTATTTATTGATTTTATATCGCTGTACCTTAAGAATAATACATGTATTGTTTTAATAGTACAGGAATAATTGCATTAAGCATACGATTTTAAATGACATGTTTTAAATTCCATACAATTATTATTAATATGTTGAAAAAGTGTAAGTTTGCAAAAGTTATTTTAAAGGACTGCACACAAATGCATACAAAAAAGAACAAAAGCAGAAATTTTGGGGAATTATTTCAGTTCGGACTAGAGAAATGGGAGAAACAAGCGTTACAAAATTGTCTGTACTCGGTCTTTGACCGTACCTGTGAAGGTAGGTGATTCCAAAGATGGACAGCGTGAATGAAGAAGTTCCTGCGTGACATTAAACAAGTATGAATGGAGGGCCTTAAGGTAATGTTACGACTCGATCGACAGAAAGTGATCTTTTGAGAAAGATAATTTGGCTGTTTCTTGTGAATAATTTTGAAGAGTAATATGCAAGATCTGTAGCTTAATAATGCTTCTAATTCGCATCCTAGAAGAATACGACGTTTTTGCGAGACATGTTCATACCTGCGTAGGTTAAAAACATACCGTGTAGTGGCATTGATTGCTCTTGTCAACTTTTGGGAAGAAGAGTAATCACAGTGAGCCAACAATTCGGATGCATATGGCACTATGAGTGCTCTGGCAAGTTAAAGTTTCACATTGAGAGGGAGAATATATTTGCTGATAGACAGGCCTCTTAGGGACGTATATATCTTGGAAACTAAGCTATCGATGTGATCAGTCCATGTCAATTCACTATTGCACACTATTCCAAGGTTTTTTTTACGCATGTAACATGGGTGCCCGTGGCGTCGACCCCAACCTCGACGTCGTAGGTTCGATTCCTGCCCTGTGCGACACAAATAATTTTCACGGCACCACCTCTTTCGAGTCACTGACAATGCTGAAGGAGTACTGCTGTCTAGAAAAAGCTTCTCAAACTTGGCCGGTCGGAGTCGGCATAAAACTGTAGGTCCTTTCCACTCGTGTGAGAACAATAGCACGTACAACACGAGTGGTTGCTGAGAAGTTAGGCCCTGGCCCCCTACGGGCTGTAGCGCCACCCATACAACATATTCTATTATCGTGGAATTGAATTCTATTGGCGGGAAAATGGATAGAGAAGGATTATGAAAGCAAAAGTAAATATGTATGCTTTTATCTGTTTTTCAAATCTGGTCCAGTCACCATTTGCCGTTGTGATCAAATTAACCGAACACAATGAAGCAACAATACTAAGTGTGCTGGCTAACCTAACCCATTCTCCAGCAAGAAAAGTTCTGCACTCGATTATTTATTAACGAGTCCACGAGGCAATTATAGAATTTATGCGAACTCCGAATCATACGACGCTTGCAAGTCATTCGATAGAGGCGCTCCCATTAGAATGACTCACGTGAGCAGGATTTAACGCACTTACCCTCTGCGTCACGACGACACGGCGCGGTTTTATCAAATTCCTCATCATCTAAAGAAGAGTGTGATGTAAAGACTAAACACTACACACTTACAGCAACCACGTAACAGATCTAGTGATAATTGGATTCTAATCAATCAGCCACCGCAACCTGTTGAGCTGTATTCTCGAGACACTGTCATTGACTTGAGATAATTAGTGCCTTGGCTTGAAAATATTTGGTAGTTATCACAATAACAAATTAACCTAGACCCAAAGAAATGTGACGGCGGTGGCTGACGACTGTGCCTTGTGACCGTGGGGCAACAGCAGTAAGGTCCCCTGATGGTGGTCATTTTTCTTCTTCTTTGTAGAGGGCCACTCTAGGGGGGACGACCTCTTGTTAGATGTCTAGTACTACGCATGACAAGTTGTTTGGTGTATGTCCTTGATTTTGGAAAACGTTGGTCGCAGTACGTCGTCGCTTGAGTTGTCTTATGTCGGAGTTGAAGACTCTTCGAGAGTCAGTCAAGTTGCTTCCCATTAGTGATTACATCCATGAACTCTAGACGCGCTGTAAAGTTCGCACACTCCTGCACTTGTTTTATTCCACTTTTCTGTGGACTTTTTTTTTATAATTTGCGCGTGCCCAAGAGGTTATTAATACCCTTAATTGTCCGGGGTCAAGACACAGCACGGGCCGAAGGTATAGAGGGAGAGAGAGAGAGGAGGTACCTGTGCACATTGGTCTTAAACATCTGCGGATTGTAATCTATTGAGCTGGGAAGAGCATTCCATATTCGTGTAGTGCGGCTAAAAAACGAGTCTCTAAATTTCACTGTGCGCCCGAAAGCAGGCTTAAGGGTAAACTGATGTGCAATCCTGGCGAGACGTGTATTGCGGGTGAATTCAAGGAGAGGAGGAATGCAATTGGCTAGCTCACTTGAGCAACGTTTGTTAAAATAAGGATAACACACGGACAGAGAAGACACGGTACGTCGATGTTCAAGCGAGTCCAATGAACTCGCGATATCGTTGTCTCCTACAAGTTTTATCGCTCGCTTTTGGATTCTATCTAGTAGGTGCAGGGTGGTCTTTGGGGGCACCGAACCTGACATCTGCGTTATACTCGAGCTTAGGGCGAATATACGCCTTATAGATTAAAGCCAAATCAGAGGGGATGAAGTATTTCTTGCATCGATTAAGGAAACCTAAACATTTCGCAGCATTTTTGGCGACCTCGAATATGTGATCGTTCCAACTAAGTGTTGTGTTGATGTACATACCGAGGATGGAAAGTTTTCCGGTTTCGTCGATACAAGCGCCATTCATGGATAATGGCTGATTATCAGGGGTTCGCTTTAGAGACAGCAGACAGCATTGAGTTTTGGCAGCATTGAATGCCACTCTGTTGTTCTTACCCCAGTTAATTATGCTGCCCAGATCGGAATTCAATATGCTTGACATACGCTGCCGTTCCAAGGGCAGGGTCGTGAATTTCGGAACGAAGCTGATTGTGCTGTCATCAGCGAAGGAATGGATTGGATTAGAAGTGGCAGACAGGAGATCATTTATAAAAATGAGAAAGAGTGTCGGAGACAGAACAGAGCCTTGGAGGACACCAGCATTTATTTTGTGAATATCAGACTTGAACCCATCCAAAAACAACTTGGATTGAACGGTTCGAAAGGTAGGACTGGGACATCTAGTTGTTTTAAGGTGCGCAGAGAAAGTTGGTTGAAGCTCGTCTCCATTTATGAGCCCCACCAACAGCATCGGGCGTACTATGCTTCGTTGTTCTTTAAGCTTCGTATCGATGACTCCTCAAGGCGGAGCTCTACGCTGGCCACCCTAGGCAGTTGAGCCCTAGAGGCATGGCTCGACTCATTTTGGTTGTTGAAACATCTCCTACAGAACCGTCAACCAGAACCATCATTCATCCTTGTCCCTGCGATCCCTGGATCAGTACAGGAACTATGCAAGTTTTGTATAAATTTCACGTCTGTACTACGACAGCTGAACAAGACTCGACATAGACAACGAACGTCAGTCACTAATCGAAAGTACCTACTGCCAACTCGGAGGAACACTTTCCATTAATTCCACTTAAGCTTATGTCACTTGTGTTGAATAGGTTCTCCTCAGTCAAGTGCCACGCGTTGCAACTTTAATCTTTTTTCACTTTTCCCCCGACAACCACATAAACGAAAGTAATCATTTTCATAAGTAAACCTCTGAGCAACTGTACCTGTTTACCCAATCTCAGTTTCGGTTTCCTTCACATCTCCGCTCGCATGGTGTCTAGCTGACCACATCCAGCGGCGAGTCGTCTGTCTGGTTTGGCTCTTTTCTTTCCACTCCTTTCGCTAGAGAGATTCCGTCCACACGATACGTCTGTGCGACATCTCAATGGTTTCACGGATATTCGGGACCATTCCACAGACTTCTGGCCCAACGCACACATTTCGGTCAACAACTAGACCATCAATCGTCATCATGCTAATTGTTTTACGAAAATATGTTTCGCGTTGGTTTCAACTGGAAACGACCGGTTCCCCGAAAGTGTCAATATGTAGTCGAAGACAAAACGAACAAAAAAACAAACAGAAACACACTCAAACTACGTCTCGGAGGTTTGAATTGTTTTTATGCTGCCTTCGATATCATAATCTCTTACAACGTGCTCGTTTCGGGCTGGGAATCAGACTGAAAATGCACGCCTGTGGTTGGCCAATCTCTGATAAGAGTTCAGCTCTTAATTTTTGGGAATTTCTGATGAATAATTTGCTTGATTTTATGGCTTAAATGGGTAACTTGGTCAAGAGACTGGCTGTCACTTTGATTTCAGTGCACACATACGTTCGCCTCGTGGTGGACGTTGCTTTGCTTGGATGCACGTAGTCGAGTGGCACACAAGCTCATGGCGGCTTCCTATCGGGTTGTGCATGTAATTAAATTTAAATGCGACGTCAAGGTCAATTATCACGTTGCAGTGGGATTTCAATTTGGATTCCCCAGCTGTTCTGTGTGGAACTGGGAGAGTATTCAAGTGAAACGTGGCTGCACTGACGACTAAGAGGCGGAGACAAATTGAGTTTTGGACATTTTGTAGAGAGGGAGGACTCAATAAGTGCCTGTCAGGCAAAGGAGATTTGGACTCCGCTAGTTCCTTTCTGCCTGAGTTTATTTGTCATAACCTTATCAGGCCTTCAACGCAGATTCGAACCCCATCTTCTCTTCACCAGTCCCCGATTTCGTTCCAACATTCCTTGGTGTACCACAAACAACTCTCTGAAGCGGCGAGTCATCTATTATTTGATTTTTGAAACAACAGCTTGTGGTTTACGAAGTCATGAATATGAATAAAAAAACACTCATGACTTGAGTTTCGAAAACAACTCTTACGGCAGGCTCTTGTTCGCAACTTGCCATGCATTCCGAGCTCAGTGAAATGTTCTCCTTTGGAGCTCTTGCAACATTCAATCGGATTCTCGGTACACTTCGGGCAATAACTTGGACATAGCTTGTCAAATCTTCGTTTACAGGGCGTCAACAGTCTGTGGATTGAGTGTATAAACGCTAACTTTTGTCTTGTTCCAAAAAAATAAGTCAAACGGCGACAAACTGCACGATCTTTTTGTTCAATTCGCATCAGTAACTCGCCCGAGAATATTTCTGTTGCATGAAAACATAACAGAGGTTCCACGTGCGATGTGGCCCCGTCTTTTTGAAGCATATTTGATCTCCCGTGTTCACCAATGACTTCATCAAACTAAATGACCAACATTGGAGCTAACTCTCTTAACGTTGCGATCACCGACTCCGAATTTCGTTAGAAAATGCCCGTCAATCGATGACTTTTTGTGGATCCATCGGTCTTTCATGAGTTCGAAGTCGTTTTTCACAGTGAACACCGTGGAAATGCGACTCATTTCTGAAGAGGGTACTGTGTGAGCATGTATGAGGTTTAAGGCCCAAACGGGGTCTTTTTTACGCATTCCGCGCTCAGGTGGCAATTGGCATTTGGTTGACAAAGCACTCAAAACGTTGATTATTTTTGCATGCGTCGCAGGTGGTGCTTCGTTGAGGTTTCGATAATCAGTCCTGTCGCAAAATCCATTCGTAGCAAATCGTCTAACGACGAACCAGAAAATTCGAACGGAATTACGAACTCCGTCGTAGAAAACCATACAAATTTCCAATTTATTCGTATTCAATGATCTTCACGAGATTTGTAGTAGATTTTTCATTATGATTCTGAATTCTGTGATCGATTTTTCGGAGTTCGTTTTCATTTATTTTTTCAAAAAAAATTAATATAAACAATTTGTAAACGTTGCCTGTTCATCATGAATTGCCAAATCAATCTAACCTCAAAACAACCCCGAGAACTGTCAAATCAGCTGTCACAAAAAAACAATGTTGCCAATTTTAAGTTGTCAATGTCTAATAAAAAAGTTATCTTTGAAGGCCCAAACCCATACATTATATTCCATTGCGTCATGTCAAAAAATTGACAACTTATAAGACCTAATAAGAGGGAGCGAGACAAAGAGTGTGGGCTACATGTGGAATGCATCAGAACGGATGAAGTTGACGAACTTTTAACTTTTGTTGCTTTTGACAGTTCAGTCTAAGATAAATGCAATCAAATATGTTCATCATTTTGCTCTCATGTGTCGTGTGGGGTTGTATGGATTTCGGACGCAACGAGCGCAATTGTTGGGCAGCTCTTTGGAATCTGGCAAATACAATAGTTGTGTATTTCAACCGCAACGGATTCTATGGGCTGTGACCTTTAATGAATGTTTTTGCATACATGACTTACAGGCCTTGTTTTTTTCCCACACCTCCTACGCCAAAGTTGGCTCTGGCTAAGCTGTTAGTTCAGCTCTCTGACTTATCCACGTCATTACTTCTTAATTGACCAAATCGGATGCAGACTGATACATTGCTAAACGTCTTAGTTGTGAACCCAGAATTTCTCGAACGCGTATGAGCGTCCAGACACGCTAAGTATATTCCAGGCGGAACACGAAGTTGTTCTACTAGTTAGTCGCTAAATGAAACAAGATTGAAGCAGTGCTAAGAGTGAGGGAGAGAGCATAGCTAATTTCGCCGGCAACAAAGCTGCGATCAAATGGATTGCATTATTTGCGAAGAATGCGAAGAGGTGACCGGGTTAATGACAATCTGCAAAGCTTTACAAGGTATTCCACACATAAACCAATAGCAGGGCTAAAAGATAAGTTGTTGAAAAAAACATTTTTTCTTGATCTGTGGCAAATATTTGAGCTGGCCACTGAACACTTAGTAAACCCAATTTTGGATTAAGTAATCATTGACATAACTTTTACTTACATACATAGTATGTAGGTCTGCTTCTTCATTTCTTTACTTGCTCAATTTGAGGTACATAATGTCAAACTGTTTTCGCAAAACGAGTGGTCATCCAGCAAAGGCTCGTTCGTTTATTTTGCCTGTCATTCTTGACGACTCGCCTAGTCCGTATGAACTTGTCCGCTTTCGAGAAAAAAAGCGAGAGATGATTTTTCCTTTGTACAAAATTGCAGACAGATCAACATGCACTCTGTAGGAGATGGCTTAAAAAGCCACAATATTCCAGTAAGATTTCATTCCATTTCGCAATATATGTATATAAATTGTTGGGATAACCTCCAAACAGAACAATCTTCTAAACATTCAAGTACTCGATGTAAAACGCAGTTATCACTCGCCGA
Source organism: Eristalis arbustorum (assembly GCA_916610145.1). Taxonomy (NCBI): domain Eukaryota; kingdom Metazoa; phylum Arthropoda; class Insecta; order Diptera; family Syrphidae; genus Eristalis; species Eristalis arbustorum. Next base: position 22,586,425 of record OU744319.1, read on the forward strand.
TTTCGACAAAGTTGAACTCAAGAAAGATTGTCTTCAACAAACTGATTGTGTCGAGCAATGTGAGGCATTATTTGATGAAATCTGAATCGGAACGATAAAAACGCTCCCATCGTGACGTAAACAAATCAGAGATCATTGGTGTCCTCTAAATCTACTCTTAGACGTATTTGGTTTTCATTCATACACAGAGTTAATCTAACTTGCTCTAGCTTGAGCAGAGATTAAGCAGCTTACTACAGCTTACTATTGAAAATACTATCGGTTCATAAAGAAATTCATATGCACCTATTGACCGAACGCTTTGAAGAAATGTGCGCTAGTTACTACAGCAAATAGTAAAGCAGACCAAAAAATCATCAGGTCTGCATGAAAGATTGTGGATTTTCGTTGACTATGCATGAATACACATTACTTTAAACGAGCTATCCACCAACAATTCAATTAAATTTTATGTGAACAAACACTATACAATTGGTCTTACATGCTAAAAGCTTAAGCTAGCGAAATAGGGGTTGGCTCAACAATAGGGGCCCAACGGATGTACAATGCTTACAAGGTTTACAATGTTGTTAATTATAGTATTTAAAATTTATCAATTATGAATGTAGATCTTTAACATCGGGGTGTTCAAATCCGTGTATCCTTGTTGCTCCTCTAGGGATGGGGTGGTGGAGAGGCGGCTCAATTAGCCGCGATGGTGGCCGCTATCACTGCTTTGATAGAAGTGATACAGTCTGTTGCTTAGTGTCCTTGGGAATAATGTCTGCTCATCAAGCAGATTCAGGGCGTTGAGGAATCGTTGTCTCTGATAGCCATGTTTGGGTGGTTGCGGATGTCATGTAGTTGTCTCTGGAACAGTGTCACTAAGTACTCTTGTATGTGGACGATGCGGGCTTCCTCGTAGAGTTTCTTGTTGCTGGGGTAGTTCTGCCGGTCCCTGTCATAGCTGAGACCGATGCATATTCGGAGTATCTTCCTCTCAAATATCGAAAGCTTTTCCATGCTGGTCTTGGAGATGGTATGCCATATAGGGAACCCATGCGCTATGATTGGCCGAATGAGTTGCTTGTAGAGTAGCAACTTGGTCTTCTGGCTTAGTCCATTTTGTTTCCGCATGAGCGGGTAGATGCGATGAAATCCGAAACTGGCTTTTTTGAGAGTCAGCTTCGAGTGGTTGTTAAATTTTAGTTTCTCCGTAAAGGTTATCCCGAGATACTTCACCTTGTCAGTTGGTGTTATTGTCGCACGATTCTGATGCTCCGGCTTTCCGCTAGTGATCTGCATCTACCTCCGGATAGTCTTCTGAAGCACATAAGTACCGATTTCTCCGCATTTATTCGGATACCCCACTTGGTATAGTAGCTGTACTTCTTTATTTCTTGGTCTTCGACTCTCCGTGCTGCGATTCGTGGTGACATCGATGTGGCGTATGTTAGTAAGTCATCTGCGAACAGACAACATTTCACTGTACCAGCTAGAGCTGTATACACCAACAGGCACAGAGTCGTTTGTTTTAAAAGAGACCCACACAAGTTTACAGAAACAGGGTGGGTCAGTACCACACGGATAAGGCAGTTTTACACCCGACAGCTGTCAGTGGCAACATCTTTTTGGTTCATCGGTCTGTTTCTTGGTTACTCCTCGCCAGCGTCGGACGTGTCCGAAAAATATACATCTGCATTTTATGTTCCCACATAAACGTAACATATACGTTCATAAGAAGACAATGTCAAGATTTCGAGAAGGTAACAGTTGTCAGTGTCAAAATAACCGCCGATTAAAAAAAAACACTAGACGGTCCATCCTGTACAAGTCGCTGTTGTTAAATAAGCTGTCACTACGAACAGTGCTGCCAAGTTGAGAAACAACGCTTTAAATAAATGAAACTTTCTTCCACACAGTCCATGGGAAAGACATTGTTTTCATTCCACACACACGTGATTGTATTTTTGCCAACATTTCATTAAATGGCTGAAACGTCAGATTACGTGATTTACACATGTTTCTTGTTTCTGAAAGATCGTGCACAATTGACTCGATTTTAATTGCATGAGATTATGTCAGACGTGCAATAATTTACCTTCGATGACTAAGCGTTTGTTATCGCAAGAATCATACGAGATTTTGGCTGCTCTGTCTCATCCAATGCATGACATGAGGTTGTGTACGTACATTGTGTATCAGACATTTATAACAACATCTTAGTGACCATAGTTGTAAGCAACAACTAGTTAAGTGCTAATTTTGTCTGCGGAGTGTTTGAGATAAAAGAACGAGTGAGTCAGCGCCTTTTGTGATTGGAATGCCAAGTCTTACTAAATTTTTCGGAAATACCAATCAGTTCGTTTGTTAGATATGCAGAGTACATATTTATCACAATCAGCAAATATGACTTTAATGAGTCAATCCTGAGTCAAATGAAATGATCATGAGTCAATCAGAAAGGATTAATACTAGCAGTGCTGGTGTCAGTTCTTTAGTCAGTAAGGACCTAAGCATTCGGCAAAATCCTCGCTTAAAATTGTACACGTGTCGATTTAAACAATTTTCATTGCTGCAAATAAAAATGCACGATCACCAGTAACACTAGCGAGCCAGAAACAATATAACTATATATAATTAACTCGTAGTAAAGTTGCATTCGATACTGAGAATCTGGAAGGATCACTTCTGCAGACTGTTCAACGGCGGCGAGGACAACAATAAGTCTCTCAAATAGAATGTTCCCCTCCACACAACGGACGTTGATAGATAAAAATTCCGTCCCTTTGATTTGGAGGAATTCTAGGTCGTGGTAATGAGCACATCGACGCAAAAGTGGAATCTCGGTATCGTTTGCCCGATCCACAAGAAAGGAGACCCCTTCAACTACACCAACTACTATAAGGTCTTCTCTGCCGTTTTGTGAGAGGTTGTGGAAGCATTTGTCAATATGACGGGGACTCCACCACATCAGAACAACGACTGATCCTTAAAAAAGACCAAGAAATGTAGACCGATACCTACCAGCTATTATATGATCTTTCAAAAGTACAACTGCTACAAAACGTGGACAATGCTGTCGTAATTGAATGAACTTGCCGCGGCATTGGTAGGCATATGCGACCCCTGATAAGAAAATTCTTCATTGCGGGCTGGAGAGTTGATGTCGGGATCGGCTCAACTATTCTTGCAATGGATTGCTTCAATTAGGTCAAATTTCTTGTTTTCGTTTTGTACATCACATGCGTGATAAAACCCCATAGTCTGGTTCAGTCAGAAAGTGGAGTTTCTAGAAATTTACTTGTTTTTTAATTTTCTTTGGAGCTCCGCCATAAGCGGTCTGGCTATGTGTGCAGTTCCTCCATCTTGCTGAAATCAATTGCTTCTCCCAAATCCTTCTTCGGTGCAGTTCTGGGTAAAAAAAAACTCCCTTAACAGCTTTTAATACCGGTCTTTGTAGCAAGATTCTTGCGCCACCCTGTACATGATCATCGAGAAAGGACGCACAACATCGACGACTCGATCAGAACGTCACTGTAGCCAGCTATAACTTCGAGGCAGTTAAGGACTTCCTCTACCTCGGCTACGGAGTAAACTGTACGAATAAACCAAAGCTACCGAGACCAAACGCAGAATAACTCTTTTCAACCGCTGTTTCTGTGGGCTCAAGGGGCAATTGGGTTGTAGAGCCTTCTCTACATAAGACAGCTCATCCCAGTGCTGCTGTACGGTGCGTCTTTGGACAATCTTAAAAGCGGCTGACGATGCCTTCGGTCTCTTTGAAAGAAAAGTTCTGCTTGCGATCTTTGGTCCTGTTTGACGGGATCTAGAAGGCAAGATTCAACCACGAATTGTACTAGCTATACAGCGAATGAGTCTAGCTAGGCGTCTACGGATTGAACGGCTAAGATGACTGGGCCAAGCGGAGCGTATGGACAATGTTCCAGTCCGAAGATTCATCGTTCCCGAACCAGTGGGACAACGCGAAAGAGGACGCTCTAGAAACAAAAGGCACTCCCAAGTTTAGAAAGACTGCAACCAAACAACTTGGCATGAGAAATTGGAGGCAGCTGGCGAAAGATTGTTCCGACTGGCTCAGGTTCATCCCAAACTGTGGTGTCATTAGAAGAAGAACGGTCTCGAAATAGGGGTGGAATTGGTGCAAACCTTTGTCACTGACAAAAGTCAACTTGTGCGAGAACCATTTTTCAAAGACCACAAACCGTTGTAATTCAACAAGTTTTAAGGTTTGTTCGAGGCTTCCATCAGTTGGAGAGTTGGCAAAGTTGACACATGTCACGAACCATGCCTGAGCTGTCAAAATTCGGGCACCAAAGAACCAAACAGTAATCAAATTACCCTTTTCTATCAAAATTACCAAACTGTCTGTCAATTAATTTGACACATAGAGCTGTCAGAAGTCAGAACTGCGTTGACAAACAATTCTTAGTTCTTTCTCTCTTTCTCCTGTCATTCTGTGTCGTATGCAGTCTTAACCCTGTCCTCAGCAATTTAATTATGTCTTGACAAGTTCGGCATCATTCCAAATGCCAGAATGTTGCTTAATTTGCAATCAATTTGTCGTATGACCTTTGCGTTGAGCTACGCAAAATGTTTTCCCAGGATCCCCAAACCACAACTGACACGTCCTCGTACAATTCCAGTAGAACAGTCACTCGAAGAGGCGTCTAAACCGAAACCACTTTCAACTCCAATCCAATGGCATTTCAGAGCCATTTCCGTGGCATGACATTCATCCAGATTCATGCACGTCCCCTCAGCCCAGCGACTGAGTCAATGAGTCTCTCTCTCGTTTGATTGAAATAAAAGGTCAAGTCTTCCGCATTTGGTGATGTATTTATGCCCAGTGCCGCATTTGGTGCAATTAAAAATAACCTTTCGGAAATTGTTGCCACACTCTCGCCGCCCAGCTCGTCTCACATGTAATTAAGCGAAGTGTGACTCCTCAACTTGTCATTAAGTCCTAATTACACGCAAACAAATTCATTCGAATTCGAATCGCTGCACTCCGAGCTCCGAGCTCCGAGTGGGCAGGCATTCACTTCGATTGGCGTGCATTCGAAGCGCGCAGCTCCCCTGCCTTTGAGTCGGTGCCCCGAACAATTAGCGAGTAGTCAGCCGCCAGTTAATGAATCCGAATCCATTGTCGTGTACTCGTATTCACGCCATTTCTGTATTTGTTTACCCGGTTATCGCGGGCTTATCAGCTGGGCCAGGCATTGCGGCGCGGCGGACGCACGAACGACAGACGCTCCGAGTGCTGGGTTTGGTGTTTGAAAATTCGATTTGCACTCGTACATCTGACAACGTCCAGGCTTCGGCGCTTCAAATCAGTGCTCCCGCCAGAGGATGTGTAAAAGGGCAGACAAGGCCGATTAGACATGACATCAACAGCAGCAGCAGAGCAGGTTGTTGTCGCGGCCGGCGCTCTCCGGGCGGAGAGGCACGAGTTGGCCACGTGAGTTGGTGGTCTCCGATTATCACATGAGTGGCATGGCTGCGTGTGTTTACCGAAAGGGTTTGCTCTAAGATAAGCGGACTTACTGTGCCGCCGCTTTGGGCAAATGAGCGCTTCGAAGGCACAGTAAACGGCTGCGAAAAATGGGACCGGGACTGGGTTTCATCTTTGTTTTCACTCGTAATTGCGACCGGTGTTGTTGTCGAATGTTTGCGAGCATAAAACCGGGCTCTCTGCGGGCTATCCGGTTCGGGCTGGAAACATCCGATCGGGCCGCTCCAGAGAGTGGTCTCGCTTATCGCGGTTACACTTATGAGATTTCCGTCGGTTATGGCTACGATTTTCGGCTCTAGGCGTGCGTCGCTGGGCATCTGTGGGGGCAAGCGATAGTCCGGTTGATAATGAAGGGATGACGCTGTTGGAATGTAATATGTTTCAAGGTTTTTTTTCTCTCGTCATGTTGACACGTTGATGTGTTGCGGAAATGAAGGGGAGATTGCCATCAAATCATGGTCAAGGCTCAGTATTCAGAATTGGCTTCAAAACAAGATGCGTGCTCATTCGACGAGTGGGTTGAAAAACGACAAGTTCGGCAGCTCCATTAAGACTTAGTCTTTTCCCAACACAGTGCCTCCGATGAGTTGTCTAGCATTTGCAACTCTTACATTCCCTTAACGCGATAGAGTTCTTCAAAAGCAACAAGAATGCGAACCTTGCCGACGATGGCAATTTAGGCCATAGTCTAAACTCTAGAAAGCACCCACATTCAACCAAAAGGCTGGCGTGTTATATTACGAAGCGGATAACTAGAGCTATAGTATCTAGTCTGCATCACGAAGGGTGTCCATAGACATGGAGCAAACACTCAGCAGCAGGTTCAAAGTTTGATGATGCTCACGGCTATATTTTGATCCCATGCTGTGTCATGAGTCAGATCTTCGCGTGAAATACATTCACTGATCTTTTCAAACCATTCAAGACTCTGTTGATAAGACAATTTATTGTCTTGTGGAAGATTGACTGATAGCGCTCTTAAATTCTATTTCTTCAAACCATATTCGGATGCTCGGCGTTATTTTGCTTTGGGAATGGAACTTGCGTACTCCTACGTTGGTTTTAGTGGCTACGATGATCACATGGTTATTCTGTCATCGATCTCGTGGATTGCCTTTTCTCCATTGCTGTATCACCAGGATTACGAGACCAATCGACAAGAAGCGATGATTATGGCGACAAGAGATTAGTTTTCAACCTGAATCAGATGACATTGCGACCCTGCGATGCACATTCTCAGAAAGAGCAATGTCAGCTCTATTCCAGTTAAATTATTTAGCATTCAGAAAGTGCTGGCGTTACTTCAGCGAAACATATTTAGAAGTTTTTGCGGTTTTTCATCTAGTCTGATGACGGTGTTAACCCATTAAAGACCAACCCCCTAAAATATGTAAGCAGTTCAAAAACCTTTTAAATACTGTTTATTAAATGGCATACGAGTAAAAAATACAAAGTTTAAGAACAATTTGTATCAACTTTGGGCTTTAGAGGGGTCCACCCAATTGAGTACACTGGCCAAATGTGAATACACTGCTACCTTAGCTATAAATGCAAAGAGTAGTTTGGCATTTCTCACAAGTCCTGCGAACTCTGCTGTGGCCAATTCTGCAACGTAGCTGTTTTTTTTAATTTTTTGGGGGAAGTGCCCACCCTCGCTGCTTACTAAAGGCGTGGGAACTTTGGGTTTATTGGAGTTATTTGGTTTATTGGTAAATAAGTCCTTTTGTACGTACAAAATTTAATAGACTTTGATTTCCGGTTGTTTTTAAACAATGGAGTCTCCATGTATTGACCACCATTGAGTTTATCATATGTGTGAACAAAGGCCACCACCAATTCTGGCCCTTTATATGTATCCGGTAATTGTTCACGAACTGGTCATGAAGGTCGACCCCACCCATACCCTTTTTGTATGCAACTAATGGTTTTGGCTGTGGAATGGTAATTTTTTCTTTCTCTGTCGTTGACCATCTTTTCACTTTACCCAGTGGTTCCATATTGTCAAAATTAGTTGCAACGGTTACAACAGCGTTATCTTCGCCGCGCGAATAAAATGTTGTTGTTTTTATCAAATTTGTGGTGAAAGTAACCACGTTTCGCCTTCATTATTGTCTTCAAAGATTGGAGTGGGCATTTGTTTGTTCTGTTGTCTCGAACCGTACCAGTTGCCCGAAATCCTTTCTTTCTCAAAGTAGTCATAAGGTCATGGCTGGTAAAATACCACACGAGATCCAAGAGAGTCTATCTCTTAAGCTGCATAAGGACTTTATGCGTTGGATTGACATTTTTGGCACCGCAATTCACATCAAAGTTATAACAATATCCATCGCTACTGCAAAGCATCCACTTTTTGAATGTCTACATTCGGTGGAATAGCCACTATTTCAACCTTCTTCCCATTATCTGGGATATCATTAACAGTCATATAGAGGTTTGGGTAACGTCGACCATAAAAGCTGGTGCAGTTTCTTGATAAAAAATCAATTTCCCTAAAATTTCAACAAGAACAGATATTTATCATAGTTTTGGCCAGTGTACTCAATTGAGTACACCATCTTAAAATTCCACTAAACAAGAATACTTTTTTTTCTTGTTTTGTTTTTTGATATTTTATCTAATCAAAACAATTGATTATTGACAATTTAGGCAAATATTTGCTTCAAAACATAACTTTTATTTTTAGTGTCACACAAAACCGATAAAATCAAAACGGGCGACAAAAGCTAACAAAAGGATATGAATGAATTCCCTTCAACAATTTTCTTTCTAGTAACAAAGCACATGTCTATGATTGATTTAAAATGCAGAAACATTTTAATCAAAGCCTACTTTTTTCAGAAAAAGAAAATCAAATGTTCAAAAAAGTGTACTCAATTGAGTACAGTGGCAGGTAATGGGTTAAGCTTGTTTTGGTTAAGGCTGGATGTGTAAACGTCTTTTGACAATACCTTTGTTACGATGCACGATCCACGGCAACCTGATCGCTGCTTTGCGTAGGTTAGGTTATTGGGCTGCCTGGGAAAATAGCAGCACACCTAGACCATTGTTGGCGAATTATGATGACTGGATCAGATTTGAAAACCAGATAAAAGCAACACTTGCTTTCACTAGGATTCGAACCTGGGGCCCCTATAACGGAGGACACGGTTTATCAGCTCGAGTTGACCCATCTCTAGTAATTACTGACAAATAGGCTGTCACTTTTCATATTCGGAACAGCTGACAGCAGATTGATGTTAAGTACTGCATATGTACATACATGTGCTAATGTCGCGTAGCTCGGTGACTATTAAAGTAAGCACTTAGATGTCTTTCCTTGGGGTAGTGAGGGCATACTATTCAAAGCAGCTTCTTCAGAAACCATTGCATATAGAGTCTATCCTACGGACGTGTGTGCCGGTTGCGCAGTCCAGAGTAACATATTAACTAGCTGGAGCTGTTCTATGGTACTTTAAGTGTTATGCAAACATTTTAAGTCATACTCTCTTCATTTCATTCGAATTTCTGGCATGCTTTGGCTCCTCCTAGGATACCTTATTTCTCTATCTCGAGAATATGTCTGTGAAGGTATTTATAAGCAATGCTTGATTTAAGACAAATTTCGAAATATTAACATTCATGACGACTGTTGTATTCTACTCCTATCCCACGGAAAGTTGGTAAGACTCCTCTTCCGAAAGGCTGACTATTTGTGAAGAAAAAAATCAAATAATAAGTCTTCTTTAGCACCCGACATTCAGGTTCAGATACGTCAATCAACTTAGTTTATATAAATTCGATAGCACCCGTAAAACTTCCTGCTCGATAAATCGACTTAATGCTAAACATTGATGTGCTGGCAAATCACACGATCCAACAGTAGTATCCAATTGATTCCTTTAAGGTTCTTACTAGCGATGGGCAATTGCGAATAAAAACAACCGAATAATTCGATTGTTCTAGCAATCGCAATTATTCGAATTCGAACTGAGCGGAGTCGATTGTTGAATTTCGATTCTTGTAGGTCCGATTCCAATCGCCAACAAATATGTGTATTCGTCGATTCTTCAAGTCAGAGAGAGATCACTAAATTGTGTCTATTCTCCGATTCTCGCAATTGCGCAATTGTCTTATTGGAGACACTGTCTTACGCTGATTTTTTACACTGACACCAACATATGAATAAATCAAGGAATCAGTACCCGGCATTCTGTTGGTTGTAGTAGGTACTGAGAATAATCGATTCGATTCGATTATTATTCGATTGTTTTCTGATGAGACTGAATAAATCGACAATCGAATTCAAATTTTAACAATTGGCAATTTATTGGATTGTGAATTTCATTCGCAATCGCCCATCGCTAGTTCTTACTAGAATGACTCTTCCATCGAAATGGTAGATGTGTTCCCAGAACAATTGCGTACTGAATACAATCATCTTCGAATGAAAATAATTAACTAGCCCATAAAATCAATTGAACAAATGAAATTCACTTGTTTGTGCAATTCAATATTGGGCAGCTGCATGAAATGCTTCGTTCGTATTGCGACTTCCGAAATGTAGACTGATTGCGTCCGGGACATGTTCTTCTTTTGATCAATTCACTAATTGATCCCACACAGTTCGTTCACTCACGTAGTATGCATACAAAATCATTTTGTTTCGACAGAATAGTGTTTTAGTCAAAGATTCCGCTCGGATGGCACCAATGTTGTTCGCAAAAAATTTACTAGCATTGTTTCAGCAAGTGAAATGTGAAACTACGTACACACCGCACTTAAATCCAATATTTCTGCTAGTTTCAACATTTCAGCTCAAATGTTTAGCATTTTCCAGCAATACGTCGCTGCATTTGCAAGTTCGCCAAATCGAACAAACCTATTTCTTAATACAGCACGTCATTTATTGACATTTCAACCCGTTGACAAGTCACAATGACACAATTTCAAGTCACAATTCATCAAGTGATAATTGAAACAAAATTAATATGCAATATATTTAAGAGAGGCGTAGAGAGGATAGATAGAATGAGAATAACATCGCGAATACAAGCTGCCGAGAAGTGCTGTTGCGGGAATTACTCGCCGGGACTCAATGTCGAGCAGATACATCTCCGAACGAAAAGATCTATGCCTCGATGGTTTGCACTAGAGGTCTGCACGAATGGACTCGTTTATTTCTCTAAACATGTACAGTACTTCATGTTTAACATGTACCAATTTAACTGTTAATAATACACCGAGAATACTGAGTGAAATGAATGCATTCATTCAAAATAAACGCAGCGGGTATTTGAATTGTAGCTTTAAGCAAATGAAGACAAACATTTTGGTAACCAAATTGATGTGTAATGTAAGTTAATTTTATTTTGCAAACATGTTCAAGAAATTCTTATTCAAAAGACGATTCGGATATTTCAATGGCCAGCCATTGACCATTGTTCTCTCACGAGTGGAAGGGGCCTATAGTTTTATGACGACTCCGAACGGCCAAGCTTGAGAAGCTTTTTCTAGACAGTACTCCTTGAGCATTGTCAGTGACTTGAAAGAGGTGGGGTCGTGCAAATTGTTTTCGTTTCACAGAGCAGGAATCGAACCTGCGACGTCGAGGTTGGGGTCGACGCACATACCCACAACGCCACAGGCCACGTATATTGAACGTTTATTTAATAAAACATGCACAATAGTATTATTCAAAGTATTGCCCATCTGAAGCTTTGACCTAGCCATCTTTCTGGCAATTTGTGGATCGTATCCCAAAAAACTGAGCCCGCTTGGCAGCCAAGAATGAATAAAGCCAATTTTTGATATTCTGCTCGACTCACTCTCACTCTCACTGTTTGAATTAAATAGAAGCTGAAGACTACCCGACTCTTCATTTAACAGCTGTTCATATTTATCGCCAGTGTTCTGCTTCCTTCCTTCTTCAATGAAGAGGAAGTAAAATGTATCAAAGATTAATGTAAAGGTATCACAAAAACATATGCCAACGAAATAAGGGAACATGAAGATCAAGAACGATTTTTAAATGAAGAGCTGGGTAGACTTTTATCAGACGATAAAGACTTGTTTCAAGATATCATTCCACCGGTGGAAGTTATGAATTCTTCAGATAAAGCGAATAAAGAGTTATTCATTCAGAATTATGATGGCTTTAATGTCTTACAATGGTGGCGCTTGCACCAAATAGAGTTTCCGTTGTTATATAAGTTTAGCTGCAAAATTCTATCTACTCCAGTGAGTAGTGCTGTCTACAGAGCGAATATTTTCCTCGGCCAAGTAAGTAACTTTCGGCCAGACAGTTAATATCTGAAAAAAGAAGTTTAATTGGTTCCGACCCAATATTAGTGAAGCAAATAATGTTTTTACATTCCAGTGTTAAGAAAAATGATATTCATAAGGATTTGTCAGAAAACATACATTTCTTTGAAAACAGTAAAAAATTTGAATCCAATCATTGTATTGAATGGATTGAATGGATTGAATGGATTCATTACACTCGGTGTACTCAGTGTTGTGTACTCATTCTTTGTGAGTACACTGAACTAAATGCTTGGTTGCCAGTGGGTACAGTGTTCAGTGGGTAATCAAATATCGGGTGATGTATTCATTTTAGTTTTCAAGATATGAGTGGAATGAATAAGGTACTCGAAAAAATATGAAACCAGTTTCAAGACATTCATTGCAGACCTCTAGTTTGCACATAGCACGAATTAGGGCGATTTGCGAATGAATTTCACAATCGAATAAATTGACAATAACAATAAAAATTGAATTCGATTGTCGATTTATTCGGTCTCATCAGAAAACAATCGAATTCCACAATTTATTCTCAGTACCTACTACAACCAAGCGAATGCCGGGTACAAATATGCCATTGTAGAAATGTATGTATGCCTCGATTTATTCATATGTTGGCGTCAGTGTAAAACTCAGCGTAAGACTGTTACTCCAATAAGTAACTACTATACATTGGGAATGGAAATACAGCCACCATACAAACCTATGTTATTGGAACATCCGTAAATCGAATTTTCTACAAGTCAAGCCAAATTTCTGAAAAATATTGGTTCCAGTGGGTATTTGTATTGTGGAAGTTCGACATTATTCTTTATCCTCCTCGCCCAATTACTTAGAGGATTGTACTGTCGCTCTCATAAATGTAAAGTTTATATTGTAGTAGTGAAACGAAATGAAAAAGAGATGGGCAATTGCGAGAATCAGCGGATACACACAATTTAGCAATCTCTCTCCGACTTGAAGAATCGGCGAATACACACATTCGTTGACGATTGGAATCGGACCTACAAGAATCGACTCCGCTCAATTTGAATTCGAATAATTGCGATTGTGAGAACAATCGAATTATTCGATTGTTTTTATTCGCAATTGCCCATCGCCGAATATCTCCATTATCATGTCTTGCGATGCGTGCCTTAAATGCAGGGGTTTTCAAAGTTTGTTCGAATTAGGGAGAGTTCATTGTACTTAAGTTATGTAAGAACTGTGTACAGTAGTAAGATGACTGACGCATGGCGGATTTACTCTAGACTGTAGGCATAAATCGCACAGTCTGCAGACAGGTCTTATTGTTTTTACTCTCTCTCTTTTGATAAAATTAGGAATATTTTGTGTAATCGACGGCCTAATCCGTTCCTACGCTGGAAAGGCCGATGGTTCGATCTTGGACAAGAAACCAAATGTTCTGACATTATTCAGAAAGATGCAGTGTTCCGTGTGTTCCACTCCAGGGCGCTCGATCTTTCGGCAGCGACTCTAACGCGACATTAGCCATCTGGAACCTGGAGAATTTTTAAGCGTAGACCTACCACCTCGCTCGGATGGAGCCGCGGTCAAGACACATCTTGGAATTCGTGATGGTGGGGACAATGACCCATTGAAACAAATGAAACATTGTTTAGGTGGCTACCCAGCTTGAGCTCAAACCGGGTACAAGTAGCGCAGGTGAGCGCAGTTTTGGTACCGCACTTCGTAGGCCAGGGTTCAGCCTGTGGAGTTTAGGAATTTAATTATGTGTGAAATGCTTTGTGTACCGATCTCGGATAGTTCACTAAGCAGGGGGTTTCCCAAACGCTACATATCTTTGTCTGGGTAGTGGCGAACATTTCCAGAGAAATTGAGGCAGACTCTCCCCTAACTGGGTATCGAGGCATGTGCGACAGTGGCAACTGCGACACAGAGTCTAGCAGCGTGGATGCCTATGAGCAAGAGACCCGTGCTTGCCGCCACGACTCTATTAAGGAGGTCTTCAGTTCTAATCCTCGTCCATTGCAGTGTTACTCACGCTATTACGGCATGTGGTGGTGAAAACTTCACAGCACCACGAAGGAAATCTCATCTTGGCAGCTTCTATTCGTGAAATTTGTACTTTCGGTGATTACCCAAATTTCATGAACGTAGGTGAATGTTAGAACAAATACTCTTTAATCCTTGGTTTTGCTCGGTTAAGTTTGGTCAGCTTAGCCAATCATACGGAGCAGCTCAGAATTATTCTTCCAATAACCTGCTGCAGTGGGTCTCCACAAGCATGTAGATTGCATTAAACAGCCGTTTAACCTTTGTCTCAGCATCAGCACGCACAACTCAAAACGTGTAACTGTTTTGAGGACTCTTCTCAAACAACCCACGATTCGAAGCACGGCATTCAGTGTTACCACAGGGACTCTATAGAGTCAAAAGCACTCGGGGATTCATCATTTTTTGATTTGACTCATTTTTTAACAACAAAATTACTTTCTTTTACCAAATTTGCAATATGTGAACTACGCTTTAATATTTCCTGAACGCGTTCATTTAAAATGCTTGAGCACATACCAGCACTGCACCCAGGAATGGCTGTGGCCAGACTTCGAGCCAGGAAAAGAATGCAGTCGTCGATGTAGACGACTCAAGAACCGATAAAGGTCCGCTGCTTTCGTGGAAGGTTACAAGATTAGACTGCATACATCATTAAGTGTCAGTTTTCTAAGCGGTTACCTATCCCCAGCAAACTATATTTGAATGCGACCCAGGGTGATGGTTGGACCTCTCTAGAGCACTATCATAGAAGGCATGACTCTCCAGAATGTACCCAAGCATCCAAACATTTGGTCCAAATTCAGCAGCATTCTTGTTGTTCGTTGATAGAAGAGACTGCAGACGACTTACCATCGTCACTACATCCTCTGCTTAAAACTTAAATGTGCTGGGCTTAAGCGAGGATTCCCTCTGCGATGCCTGTGGAGAGGACGGCTACACGGCAGACCACTTAATCTGTCACTATCCCGTCTTTGGTTGGATCAGGTGGCAGGTCGTCGGCGCTAATGTGGTTGGAACTGATTCTGTAGGCCCTTGCCACCTGGTAGTACAATGGACCAGTCTTTAGTCTGACTACTCCAGTGTAGAACAAAACAACAGGGTGATGAACGCTCCAGAACAAGTCGTTTTCACAGGTTCTTCCTTCTCCAAACAAAAGCAATCTCGTAACCTGCAACTAGCTCATATCTAGCACAGATTGTGTCTTATCCTGATGTGGCTTTGACGTTTCGACGGACGTCTGTAGATTCACAGATAAGAGCGAGAGTGCACGCCAGAGCCCCCGCCCACTTGTCGTCGTCTTCATGTCACGGGCTGATGCCCGTGCGTAAACAAGTACGGCTCGCTGACGGACGTGGGTCCAAAATAAACATGCGTATCTTCGTCGAGCCGAATTATGTGATTTTGTTTGCAAGCTCCATTCGCCAGTCGGAACTGCGCAGTGGTGCTCTCTCAGATAATCGTTCTCCGTTTGTGTTCTATTCACAACAACAGCGCGCAAATGTTTGCTGTCTTCCAGCGGGGCTTGGGTCGCCTTAGTTCAATAATACAGTAAAGTAAGCGTCGAGTTCGCTAACAAATTGCACGTGATACCAATCGCCAGCAAACGGCGAGCCGCGGCTGCGAGTGTGTTGTAATGTGTCTCGTGTGGCTGTCTGTGGCTGCTCGAATTGCCATTCCCGGTTATGCTGTGGCATTGTTTATTTACATGCCCGCACACACAAACGCACACTCGGTGTGTGTGTGTGCCTCGCTAATTAAGTTCCATCAAGTGACACACACCCACACACACTCACGCGCACGGCGAGTGGGGAGATTGCGATAACGATAGGGTGTGTGTCACGGTTTGGGGCTCAGGGGGTTTGATTGATTTTTTGTCTACCCTTCGATCGGCCCGCTCATTTGATCGCTTTTCCTTATCCGCCATTTGTGTTTTGGGGGCACGCACAAAAGCAAAATGGAGCCCAAGATGGTGTCTTCTTTTTGGCCCCGGTTCCCGTGCGCAAACTGCCATGACACGGCCACGTGAGCCGCCAACCCTTTGGGTGGCAGTTCCTGCACCCACCGCGCCATGTTGTCCATTTCGTATTGCGACTGGCGCTGCCAGCCATTCAGCAGTTGTGTCAACATTCCATGTCTGCCTTGGCTCCACAGCGAGTTGATCTGTCAGATAGTGATAAGCGAGAATTCACAAGTGTGTAGTTCGGTGATGGCAGGAAGGCGAAACGTTATCTCTGCGCCAGACCGCTGCCAGCAGCCGGCCGGGGAGTGTGGGAAGACCTATGAACCCGCAGCCGCACTCGGGCGAGGGGAGGGATCAAACAATCGTGTGGTGCACACACAGAATGGAGCTTAATTTTCCTTCTTGACGGTGGACAGTGGCGGTCGTCGTGCATCCACATGTCCGTGCATAAGACGCGGGGGACTGTGTTAATCAATTGAAGGGTAGTTTGCGGGTACTTAAGAGCGACTACTTGGCTCTGGACGAGCACTGGCCGTGGGATTTGATTAAGGGAAATTAGTCGCTTCAATGTGATTTTCTAAATTTCCTGACACACAGAGGAGGGGGCGGAGACGGCCTTTTGTTGCGGGCCTGGTCGCCCGGTGGAGATGAGCAGCTCAGAGTGCCGAGCTGAGTCGACTCGGACATGAGGTATAATCTTACGCATGTCGGGATAATCTGATTAGCATAAGGGGCCCTGCTAATTACATGCTCGTTAGCACATATTCCGTGGAGTGACTGAGTGCGATATTTACAGGTTTTATGCGATGTGGATTTCGATAAAATATTCATGGGACTTGAGAAGTGGGCTACACACGGTTATGGATGGCAACGGAAAAAAATCGATTTTACACAATTGGAAGCTTGCTTGTCTGTCTGGCGGAAAATTCTCTGCTAAAGTGCCTTTTGTTTGGAAGGGGATTCGACGAATGTGTGGAAGATCTAAAAAAGCACATTTCTTGATGCATTTTGAAGTTGAAAGTGTTCATCAGAACAAGCAGAAATGGGCATTCACTGAGAGGCATTTATTAAAGCTGCATTCAGGATTCGAATGACTTACAAACTCTAACTTTAAATGGTTCCGTCAAGTAAATCACACCCCGCTCTTCAAATCCGTGTGATTTCGAATTGAGCCCGTTGTCTAAGTAGGTCGGCAAAGGTTGCTTGTTTACATTGACTGCCACGAAGGTGCACGGTACACATTCCGATCGGTCTACCTTTAAATCAACGTATCCGTAGCCGATGAACTACGAAGAACTTGTTTCTAATCAAATCATTTGGTTTTCTTACCAAGTCACCATTCACAAGACGTTAAAAGACAATTTGGCTACAAAACCGAAAACGAAACAAAAAGGGTGCTACTTCCATCTGCAACCTGCGCACAGATCAGCTCCTCTTGAAGATCATCACACTTCGGGCTGGACGGAAGCTTTTGGAACAGATGACCAAAAGAAGACCTCCGAAGAAGTTACGGCTTTAATTCGTTTGTTGCCAGTCGAACTACAGACCAAGCAGATCATAGTGACCAGAAAGGGAGTGTTGGATCCGCTAGAAGTGCATTTGCTTGATCTGCGCAACATTGTCATCATGGGCTCAGAATTGCGATTGTAGCTTTCCAACGTCAAACTGTTTTGGTCTTGCTCTACTCCGTTGTTCAATCGATATCCGAATTCTGACCTTGGCTACAACACTGGAGGAGTGTCTGACGTCGATCGCAATGTGATATATCTGGTTGGCGGTTGATTGATTAGGGACCGCAAGGTCCCTTTGTGAATGTTGTGGTGAGGGAACCGCGTGCTGGCTTCAGTGAGGTTTCGCCCCGTCACGAAGTCCAACAGCCTGAGTCCAGCCTGTGTTTTCCGACGACTCTAGCAAAGATTTCTTCCTTGCCCAGCTTTGCATTAAGAACGATCTTGGTGTCGTAGCTGGGGCATTGATCGTATGTTCTCTCTAGGAGATCATAGAAGTCATCCTTGCTATCATCGTCTTTGTACTCCGTTGGGGCGTGGGCGCAAATTAGGCTGATGTTGCCGAATGTTGCCTTGATGCGGATTGTTGTGAGGCGTTCGCTTATGTATCTAAAGCTTAAGACTTCTTGCCAAGTCTGCCTAGAACAACAAAACCGCATCCAAACAAGCGCTGCCTTCGCTCTTTGTAGCAATCGCCGTAATATATGTCGCAGTTTTTCATCCTCTTTTTGCCCGGCCCATCCCATCGCACCTCCTGGATGGCGGTGATGTCAGCCTTATAGGCTTCTAGGGCCTCCGCAAGTTCGTCGGCTGCACGTGGTCTGTTAAGTGACCTAACATTCCACGTGCAGAACCGAAAATCGTTGTCCTTGTTTCGTTATCCATGGTCGTCAGGAGGAGGGTCATCCGTATCCGAGGCTTGTTGCCGTCTCTGGACTAGACTATATTTTACACGGTGGGGAAGTTAACCCCACACGAAACCCCCGAACCTGGAGGACCGATTCCTGGTTTAAACCCCCGGACAAGGGGTCGCTGCATACATTGGTTCACCTCTAAGCGGCTGCAGTAGAGGTTATCCAGAGGGCGCCGCGAGGAGGCTGTATGTCAACTTGACCTGTGCATTTAAAGGGATCTTTGCTGGCATCTCGCCAAGTTGAGAGCAATCAACAACTTTGCCCTGGATGCACAGGTCCATGCTCTGGTCAGAGCCTTCAATAAACGTAGTAGCCATCAGGCAAGTCGCGGATTATCTGTCATCTGCTTCCGAACAACAACTTGTCCTTGCAAACGCATCTCCCACCCCGATCGCGTTCTCCGCAAAGATAAACTACAAGATATCCCTAAACGAGAATAGACGCCATATTCTCATTTCCGATGTCTGTGAGAAAATCAATATTGCAAATCGTTTAAAATTCGGAAATGACTTTACATAAAATTCCGCAGGGAGAACCTCCTCTACTTCGCCGAGCATTCGCCCCAACCGACCGCGAAGCGAATTCCAATGCCAAAGACCTTAATGATTTCCCCCGGCCTAGTGGCGTGGTGTGCCCTGCCTCAACACATCATTTCAGCGTCGTCCTCATAAATGAAAATATTATTTTCAGTCATCCTGTGTCCTCGCTGTGGCGGCGGTGGCGTCCTTAGACGAATGCAAATGGATATTGAAATGCTACCATCTCCACTCGCACACAGGCACGAGGGACGGCGAGGGGGACCATTGTAAAACCATGTCCTTTCAATTCGACTTAAATGCAAACCTACAAGCCATGCATCATTAGGGTCTGCTGTCTTTTGTCCGCAAATAGTGCCAGCCGCAAATGCACGTGCGTTTGTGTCTGCCTCGAGCGAACAGCAGCAACCGAACGAATGTGGGCTGGATTGGTGGGAGACCTACACTTTAACCTTAAAATGTTTAATGCTGTCCTGAGTGTGCCTTGAATTCGCCGTACTATTTTAAGTGCACACTTTCAAGTCAAAGCGACGGGAAAAGTTAAAAGGACACCGCACCAGCTGTGTAGTAACTGTTTGCTGCCATTTACAAGCGCAAACACTTCAGGGAGTATTGATTAAACGGCTCGGGGTACGACGCTGGTGACGAAAACAACCCAACAAGGACACAGCAACGACAGCGACACGAAGCAAAACGACGTCAATGAGTATTCGGCCTGGCAACACGTTTGATTACGTTCAGTAAATAAGAGGCCAATTGCAAAGCGAGTCACATTCTCCTCAAAAACCACGAGGGCTTTCCCCCCAAACAATAAACAAAGGACACACCACACCAGCACCACACCAGCAGTCTCGGTGTGTAACCTTAAAACAATGAACGAGCCAAAGGAGAAACTTGCAAAGAAGTCCTCCACGACGATTCTCTGCGAGCTGACACGTTTGAAATCCCAACAAAAGTACCTCGAATGCAGCCAGGTGAAACTGAATCCGGAGAGCTTCGCCGACGACGACGGGGACGGCGGCAGTGTGCAGGCGACGCTCCGGGAAATTGAGGACATAAGGATCACGTTAGATTTGCGACTGGACGAGCAGGCGATGGCGGCCAAACGTGACGTGGACAATATGTGGTTGTTTGTCAATGCCATACGTGAGGACGTATTCGATCCGCAGCGCTTGAATAAGTTCACCGTCAAATCGATTGAGGAGAGGATTCTGATGATTAACTCCATGCTGGGCAAGATGGCCGGGAAGAGCCTGAAGATGCTGCACGAGGCCCAGGAGGAGCAGCAGAAGCTGGAGTGCGACCTCAAGTTGCTGGTTTGACTCGTGTGCCGGTGTGTGGATGGTGGAATTGTGTTTCTAAATCGAAATAAAATGTTCGTTTTTTGTGTACTCGTGCATTTGTCTGTGGCTTGGGGGTCTGTTCAGAAATGATAAATGGCTGGAGGGTAGTCCGTTGGCACGGCGGAGGAACCGTGCGCTCTTGGGGAAGATTTGCGTCTGCGATTAATTGCTTCGATTAGTGATGCTTTGAGGTCGACACGCGGTGAAGTGATGTGCTCTTGAAGGGATTGTGCAGTCGTGAAGCCAATTTTATTTCGATTTCTACGAAGCACAGGATGCGCGGAAGGTGAAAAGTGAACTATTGCATGGCGCGCCGGTAGAAAGGTGTTTCAGAGTCGAAAGACTCACAGAATTAACATAGTTTGGTTGGGTTACAGTGGCAGTGACACCTCAGCGAGTACATTTTCATTATCTTACCACTCTTGCTTTTGTTTTAAACAGCGATAAAGGTGGCAGGCACCAGTGTTACCACAGCGACTCTATAGAGTCAAAAGGACTCATTTTTTTTAGCCTGACTCGGGGACTCATCATTCTTTGATTTGACACCTAGTATACCGGTATACCTGGTAAAGAACCGTGACCCTCCTAATTAAGCCAGCTACAAAGGCAGCTCCAGTCATCATGATATTTTCCCATCAGCCTCTAGTTGCGCACACCAAGCTGGTTGAAGTCCTTCGCCACTTGTGTGCGCTTTTGTCCTGTTGTCCCAGTTTATCGGCATCGAAGTCTCTTCGGGCCGGAGCTGTGGTGGTGTCCATCCGCTCTACATGACCTAGCCATCTTAGGCATTGGATCCGAAGACGCACCTAGTTCATGCCGCTGTACAGCCCGTACAGTTCGTGGTTGAATCTTCTCCTCCAAGCGCCACCAACGCAAACAGGACCAAAGATCGTACGCAGAACTTTTCTCTCGAAGAGACCAAGTGCGTCTTCATCCGCTCTTGAGACAGTCCAAGCTTCAGCGCCATACAGCAGGACAGGGATGATCAAGGTCTTATATAATGTGAGCTTGGTCTTTCGGGAGAGGGCTCTGCTACGCAATTGCCTCGTGAGCCCAAAGAAACAGCGGTTGACAAGAATTATTCTGCGTATTCCTCGGTACTGATGTTGTTTGCAGTATTTACTTGGGAGCCAGGGTAGATGAAGTCCTTTACTACCTCGAAGTTGTCGCTGGCTATGGTGACGTTCTGACCGAGTCGTCGATGTTGTGTGTCCTTTCTTGATGACAGCATATACTTTGTTTTGCCCTCATTCACCGCCAAACCCATTTTTGCCGCCTCCGTTTCAATTCAAGCAAACGCTTCACTGACGGCTCGCTGAGTTCGTCCAATCACGTCAATGTCGTCCGCGTAAGCAAGCAGTTGAACGGACTTCTGGAAGATCGTGCCTCTAGTGTTGGCGTGTGAGTTTTGCACGATCTTCTCCAGGACGATGTTGAAGAAATCACATGACAGCGCGTCGCCTTGCCTAAGACCTTTGAAGGTCTCGGTGAGTTCGTTACCGACCTTGATGGAGCAGCGAGAGTTCTCCATCGTTATCCTGCACAGCCTGACGAGTTTGGCAAGAATGTCAAAACTGAATAAGGCGCTGTATAGCTTGTCTCTTTGCACTCTGTCATATGCGGCCTTAAAGTCTACAAATAGGTGGTCGGTGTCGATCTGCATCTCTTGGGTTTTTTCGAGGATCTGCCGTAATGTGAAAATTGTATCGATAGTGGACTTCCCAGGCCTGAAACCGCACTGATAGGGACGTATCATGTTGTTGACGAATGGTTTCAGGCGCTCACACAGAACGGCAGAGAAGATTTTGTACGCGATGTTAAGGAGGCTGATCCCTCGATAGTTGGCGCAGTCAAAGGGGTCTCCTTTCTTGTGGATTGAAGTCTTAATTACGACACAATAAATGCGTCCGCTTAATTTTTGTCCTTAACCCGAAGGTTCGCTCTTCCTTTCCTTCTCGACTCTCGGCAGAGTAAGAGTTGTTTCAGAGCATGATCTTGATGATCTCAGTTTTATGGACAAACCAAAGTAGCAGCGGTTGTCAAGGACGACTCCACATCATTTTTGGAATTTGATGTTTGCCCCGACCACCGAGGTAGACTGCCTCCCAATTGCAACTGCCAATCCTAATGTTTTGTCCCAGGAACTGTGCGATGGAGTGATTCTCAGTTCGATTAGTTTGCAAGTGCCTTTCAGCTTATGAATACTTTAGAGTTTAAAGGGAACGATGTTAGGGATTTATTAACGATGGCACAGACATCGCGGGATATCACCTTCCTCCTCAACTAGGAGAGAGCTTCGCTAATCGCTATTAATTCTACTTTGTAGGCACTGTAGTGATTAGGTAGATGAAGAGATTTAATGTGTTCAGAGAAGACTCCATTTCCTGTTCCATCTTCCGTGTTGGATCTGCCTGTGTAAAGGCAGTACCACAGTCAACAGGTCGATTTCCGAAATCAAGGATTCGCAGTTTCTGACTGGGAAGTCAGTGTAGTCAAGGTTAGGTATGTACGGCAGGTACGGGTAGACGCATTGTGACAACGTCTCACTTAGACCCTATTGGACCTATTTTGATGTCTTCAAGGTTATTGTGGGCAATAATCTCATAGAATGTGCAAAGTGCAGTCATGCCATTGGGCGCATGCCTTTAGCTGTATTCCACAGTTGGCTGCTTCTTGCTTACCAAATATGTCTCAAGTCAATCTCAAGTGCGTCCATAGGAGTAGTTCTCAAGGCTCCACTTGTATACATATTGGTTTGCCTTTGTACTTTCCATAAGACGTTGTGGTGTGTACCGACGTTGTGGTGTGTCTCGACGTTGAGTATGAGCCAACAGACTGCTTGACCGCATAGGAAGATGGATGTGATCACTGCTGTAAAAAGTCAGTGTGCCATGCAGGGCCTATTTATGTCCGATGGTTAACTTTGTTCATGTTCTGCTGCATTGAACTACCAGTTTAATTAACTCTCCAATATAAGGCCAAGGTATTTCGCTTTCGTGTTGCATTAAACTACTCAGTATTTAGGGGTATTTCCCCGAGAAGGCAGTTGCGACATCATCCGTCTTGCAGCACATCTTCGCCAGTATTTGTTGCAGTTTATTGACTGCTAGGTTCCAAAGAAGAGAGGATAATACTCCTCCCTGAGGCTTACCACTTCTGGTTGAGCTTTTCGAGGAAGCATTACCTAGAGTAACGTTAATCACTCTACTTGTGAGCAAAGTTGTCAGGTTTCCAAGAGAAAAATTGCAAAATTTTCAAACTTTCGACGCCATAATCGCAAAAAAAAAAAATTAATTATGAAGAAACAATTAATAAAAAAATGTTAAATACTAGTCAATCCTAACTTACTGGCCTTCCACAGTGATTAAGTTATCAGACGAGATTATCGCTCTGGCAGTAAGACCTCGAATCAACTTCACTAAATCAAGTTGTCCCTCTTGTGAAGGGCCTTATTGGACTAGAATTTTATGTACTGGGACTCTGCCGTTCTGTAAAGGCGAAGGCAAGCCCTAGGACAAGCACTCTCAAAAACCCATCAATCTTGCACTCACGTTGAACTACACGGGACAGCCATATGTTAGCATTGGCCGCATGAGGGCCAAAAAATCGCCAAATCGCACTAGAGACGTTTCCACGGATCTTGCTTGCAATCCGTCTAAATAAGGGCTACTTTTAGAAGCCCTTCTGAGAAGGACAAGAGGCTCCTTGACGACAAGTGTAGAAAGTCGTTACGGAGATGTTTACAGAAATGAATCGACAATTGTAACTGAGAACAGATGCGGTTGAACGAGGAGGAGTTTATTAAGTTTCGTTGGGTTGAGTTCAACAGATGTACGGTATGGGCCCCCGAAATTGAGCACAGTGCTCTCCTTGTCATTTCCTGCGAAAAAACGATGCAATTTGTTGACCTCTTCCACAAGAGGGGTATCGTGTGTAATCTCTGTTTGCATTTCCACACTCTGTCAACTTGCCATGACTTACAGCAATCTTGAGTTTCGATCTGACTCCGCGTCATTTGCTAATATTCTCGTCACGACAAGTGTATTTGCACTGAATTGGTCATTTCCACGGGAGGCTGCTGGCCAACGTAAAACCCCTGGGAATCCATGACTTGTGCGGTATTCGAATTCCACTCCAGGCAACTCATTTAAAGAGCAAAATTTCGATTACTCACTGGCATGCGCACAAAAACACGTCTCCAACGTCATCATCACGATCATCATCATCGTCGTCGTCGTCGTCGTCGAACTGCCCGCTCAGACTCGAATGCGCTGTCATCGGGGGAGTCTTTGACCCCGAAGAATGCGATTACGACGGCGAACTCCCCGCCTCGAATTATGCACATTCGAAGAAACCGAGTTCTTTGCAATACGCATGGGTCACTTACACTTTTTGTTTGTGTTTCCCTTTGTCATCGTCGCTGTCACGCGAACCGGTTCAAAACGTCGACTGGTGTCGAAATCTGCCCAAAACAAGTCATGAGCAATTGCAGGCGATTTTAAATACTGTTAATTGACATCACACGTACATACCATTCGCACCCGGCTAATGTGACTTCCGTCTTTTTTCCTTTCAGGTGGCAATAAAGATAATCGACAAAACATGCCTGAACGAGGAGTACTTGGCGAAAACATTTCGGGAGATTGCAATACTGAAGGAACTGCACCACCCGCACATCACGCGTCTGTACGAAGTGATGGAATCTCAAACAATGATTTACTTGGTGACAGAGCATGCGGCTGGCGGCGAGATTTTCGATCATCTGGTCGAGAATGGACGCATGAAGGAACCGGAAGCGGCGAGGGTATTCACCCAGTTGGTGTCCGCTGTGCAATACTGCCACGCCAAGGGCGTGGTGCATCGTGATCTCAAAGCAGAGAATGTCCTGCTCGACAAAGACATGAACATCAAGGTGAGTCCTAGCCCAGTCCTCAGATGGTGGATGTGTTTGGTTAAAGTCTTGTTTTCCATTTTAGCTTGCCGATTTTGGATTCAGTAATCGGTACGACGAAGGAACGCCGCTGAGGACGTGGTGTGGATCACCACCGTATGCCGCGCCGGAAGTGTTTCAGGGTCTGGAGTATGACGGGCCAAAGGCTGACATCTGGAGTCTGGGAGTTGTGCTGTACGCGCTCGTGTGTGGAGCGCTGCCATTCGATGGGAAAACCCTGCTGGACTTGAAGAGCAGAGTTGTTCTGGGAAAGTTTCGAATACCGTATTTTATGTCACAAGGTAAGCTCAATTGGAATGTGTGATGGATGCTTTGCATACCGTCATGTCTGCGGATCAGGCTTCAGACATGAATTTATGTAGGTTCTAGGCAAAGTCTCCGATGTTTCATCGCGCAGTGTTGGGGTCGACGCACATACCCACAACGCCGCGGGCCACGTCGGCATGTAGTCCCCATTTAATCGACTCAATACAGGCTACCGTATATTTAAGACTGGTACTGGGAAGGGCTGGAGCTCGAAGTCAAAATGAGAGGAGTTTAAATTAGTCAGCCCAGCATGCGAGTATAAGATCTTCTCTGCCGTTTTGTGTACCTGCCTGAAGCCGTTCATTAATAATCTGATAGGTTCATATCAGTGTGGCTTCAGGCCAGGAAAGTCCACAACAGACCAAATCTTCACACTACGGCAGATCCTGGATAAGACCCAAGAAATGCAAATCGACACTCACCATCTGTTCGTCGATTTCAAGGCCGCATATGACAGCGTGCATAGAGACGAGCTTTGGCTCCCAAGTAAATAGTGCGAACAACATCAGTACCGAGATTAAACGCAGAATAACTCTTGCCAACCGCTGTTTCTTTGGGCTCAAGAGGCAATTGAGTAGCAGAGCCCTCTCCCGAAAGACCAAGCTCACATTATATAAGACCTTGATCATCCATGTCCTGCTGTATGGCGCGGAAGCTTAGACTATCTTAAGAGCGGATGAAGACGCACTTGGTCTCTTCGAGAGAAAAGTTCTGCGTTCAATCTTTGGTCCTGTTTGCGTTGAAGGTTCCTGGAGAAGAAGATTCAACCACGAATTGTTCGGGCTGTACCGCGACATGAGTCTAGTCAGGCGTCTACGCATTCAACGCCTAAGATGGCTAGGTCATGTAGAGCGGATGGACACCACAGCTCCGGCCCGAAGAGACTTCGATGCCGAGAAACTGGGACAACAGGACAAAAGCGCACACAAGTGGCGAAGGACCTCAACCAACTTGGAGTGCGAAATTGGAGGCAGCTGGCTAAAGAACGTGCCAGCTGGAGAGGATTGTTGACCGAGGCCCAGGTTCACCCCGGACTGTAGCGCCACAAGAAGAAGAAGAAGAAGAAGAATAGAGACGAGCTATACAACGCCATGTCTAGTTTTGACATTCCTGCCAAACTCGCCAGGTTGTGCAAGATGACGATGGAGAACTCTCGCTGCTCCATCAAGGTCTGTAACGAACTCACCGAGACCTTCAATGTCAAAAAAGGTTTTAGACAAGGCGACGCGCTGTCATGTGATTTCTTTAACATCGTCCTGGAGAAGATCGTGCGAAACTCACACGCCAACACTAGAGGCACCATCTTCCAAAAGTCCGTTCAACTGCTAGCATGCGCGGACGACATTGACGCGATTGGCCGAACTCAGCGAGCCGTCAATGAGGCGTTTGCTGGCATTGAAGCGGAGGCGGCAAAAATGGATGTAGCGGTGAACCAGGGCAAAACAAAGTACATGCTGTCATCACGGAAGGACGCACAACATCGACCTCTCGGACAGAGCGTCATATTGGGCAGCAGAAACTTCGAGGTAGTCAAGGACTTCGTCTACCTAGGCTCTGGAGTAAATAGGGACAACAACCCCAGTACCGAGATCAAGCGCAGAATTACTCTTGCAAATCGCTGGTTCTTTGGGCTCAAGAGACAATTGAGTAACAGAGCCATCTCTCGAAACACCAAGTTGACTTTGTATAAAACTCTGAGTCCTACTCAATGGCGCAGAGACATGGACGCTATTGAAAGCGGATGAAGAAGCTCTTGGTTGTGTGGAGAGAAAAGTTCTGCGTACGATCTTTGCTCCTGTTTGCGTTGATGGCGCTTGGAGGAGAAGGTTCAACCACGAACTGTACAGGCTGTACAGCGGCATGCACCTAGTTAAGCGTCTTTCGATCCAACGCTTAAGATGGCTAGGTCATGTAGAGCGGATGGACACTACAGCTCCGGCCCGAAGAGTCTTCGACACCGAGCCATTGGGACAGCGCAACAGAGGACGTCCTCGCACTAGATGGCGCACACAAGTGGAAAAGGACCTCAACCAACTTGGTGTGCGCAACTGGAGACAGCTGGCGAAAGATCGTGCTGGCTGGAGAGGCATGTTGGTTGAGGTCTAGGTCCACCCCGGCCTGTAGCGCCAATCAAAGAGGAAGAAGAGTCAGACTAAACAAAATGAGTCCTTTGACTCTATAGAGTCCCTTTGGTAGCACTGAAGGGCAACCAATTACCTACCTACACTGCCAAGGATTTTGGTGTGTCAGTAGGTGTAATCGCACCAACAGTACGAGTTCACTAGACGCGCTTAAAAAGAACGAGTATTCAGGAAGTGCAGAGCCGGCGCCATGTGCAAGATGGCCATGGGCTTGCTTTTGAATCAGCACACCGTTTGGCTTTGTTCAAACATGGGTTTATAGGCTGAACCACCAGAATTTGCAAACAAATCGACATTATCGATGCAATTGTGACGTTCCTCTCATATGACAGGTGCTTCGTTTGTTTACGTATACTTCGTCTTTCTCTTAATCGATCTATCAGACAGTAGCGACTAGCGTATGTCAATGTGAACTGCAATTGAGGAACAGGCGAAACGAGCAAGGTCAACGAGGACAAGACAAAATATATGCTGTCGAGCAAAAAACGATTCGCCGCACACCACCTAGGCTAAAACGTCACAATCGACAGCTACAATTTCGAGGTAGTAGAGGAGTTTGCCTACCTCGGGGCAAATGTAAGCTCCACGAATGACATCGTAGTGGAGATCCGACGTAGAATCGCCCTTGGCAACCGATGCTACTTCGGCCTGTCAGAACAACTGGGCTCGAAACTCCTGACGAGAAGGACCAAAGTCATGCTCTACAAAACCCTTATCCTGCCAGTCCTACTTTATGGAGCCGAAAGCTGGACATTAAGTAAGGCTGCAGAGCTGATTATTAGTGCCTTCGTCGGATATATGGTTCCGTCTGCGAGGAAGGCGAACGGAGGAGAAGACACAACCGCGAACTCTACGAGCTGTACAAGGATGTGGATGCAGTCCGGAAGGCAAAAATCCGTCGACTACACTGGCTTGGCCACATCGAGCGAATGGACAACAACGCTCCAGCAAAGAGGGTCTTCGAATCCGAGCCTCCTGGTTCGAGAAGGAGAGGAAGACCGAACCTCCGGTACAAAGACCAATTCATCGCGGATGTAAGACAGCTTGGCCTTGATGACTGGAAGCAGCGTGCCCAAGAGCGTCACCGATGGAAGGCAGCAATTGCTCAGGCTCAGACCCTTCATGGTTCGTCTGCCTGATAAGTAAGTAAGTAAGTAAGAACTCAATAATAGTCGTTTGGTGCCAATGGAAAATGTGAGGCTTGTTAGACTGATTCGGAAAGGAATCGCATTCTTTCTGGATTGTGACCATCCGAAATGAGGAGCTAACGGTGGACAGCCAATGCCAATAAGTGTTGAGTTCGAAGGAGAGTACAATTCGTATTGTTCTTGGTGAAAAACCAGACATTCTTACACTCATTGCATCACATTGTCAGAATTTCACAAGACAATAGTCAACATCTGTTCGAGAAAAACAAGAAAGACATCTCAAGGCTTTGTCAAGCTCTATATGCAAGTGACACTTCCTTTATACAGCTGTCACAGCTGGCAGAAGTTTTACTGAATACGTCCTCAACACCATCCCTGTAAACAGCTGGCTCAGATTTGCCTTTCCCAATTTCAAGTCAATGCCCAGGAAACAAAAGAAGAGAAGATCATGCATAAAGCTCTGTCGCAACCAATGAATGCATTTCAAAGCAAATAACCATCAAATTAAAACCCCTTCCCTCTTCTATTTCAGATTGTGAGCATCTGATACGCAACATGCTCGTGGTTGAACCGGATCGACGTTACACGCTTAGGCAAATAATCAAACACCGATGGCTGAGCGAGTGGTCGGCCGACGTTGATGCAACCTCTGCCCGCATTCAGACGCTCAATGAGCCGACAAGCCTCGATTCGACAGTGATGACACACATGCTGCAATTGCCCGGCCTAACGGCCGACATGATTGCCCAGTCCGTGCACGAGAATCGGTTCGACAACATCTACGCGATATACAATTTGCTCTACGACAAACTGCAAGAGAAACGAAGAGAACAGCAAAGACTGCAGCATCACGCCAATTTGGCCTACTCCAGGTAAGATAGCCCACGTCTGTGACAAAGCCAGCCTCCCCCCCAAGTTGGACACCGATTGAACCGGAAGCGGCAACAAAGCGCGCTTTCAGTTAGTTTCTTTGAGGCCGAGTGTGCGGTGACGAGTGGCTTTGCTTTGTCTTCACCGAACTATTGTTCGATACGATGAGTGCTGCCAGTGAAGAGAATGTAATAAGCGAAAGGTCACTCGGACATGGTAGTCATTGGAAATTCATTTTGGGGTGCATTTTGTTGAGTTGTAGATGAGCTGGCATTTTGTAATGTTAATGAATGGCCGCGCATAACTTTGCACAGTGCGCTATGTTTGATTATTCAGCTCTTTCATGTCTGTAAACTTTTATGTAAACGAGGAAACTTTCGCCGTTGTAGGTCGCGCAAGACAAGCATCACGACGGGCGTTGTGGACAGATCGGAGCCCATTAAGCAAGAGTCCATCGACCGACTGAGTCCTCTGACGAATGCCACATGCCCCGGCGCGAGTCTGCTGGGCTGGGCCGATGTCTCGGTGGATCTGGAGAAATTCGGCGAACTGGAATTGGAGTGCCTGGCGCGACCAAACGAGGTTTGTTACTCTTTTGTTCCACCCAGGTCGGCATTCTCTCACGTATTCCTTTCAAAGCAGCAGGCAAACAATCAGAATCAATTGAGTGTGACCAATTCGGGCGGAACTGGTGGCAACACACGCCGGCACACCGTCGGCCCCGGTGACGTTGCCCACGAACAGGCACTGGCAAATCCGAACACAATCAACCCGATCAACTTCAAGTGCCCCGAGAAGGACGGCCCCTATCTGCCAATCAATTTGCCCATGCTGCAGAATCAACCGCTGCACAATCTCACAATTAAGGATCAGCATTTATTGAAGCCACCCACGGTGATGGGTGCGAGTAAGTTGCGTCGCCGATTCAATTCGATGTGTCCTCTGACGTGTTCTGTTTTCAGCTGGAGCATTTGGAAGGCGTGCCTCGGACGGTGGAGCCAATCTTCATATATTCTATCCGTCGTCAATGAACAACGTACAGCAGCCACAGACGCAGCCGCAAATGGAGGGCTACTATCCGAACTCAAGTATCGCCGGTGGAGTGTGCGGTCCTGGTGCAGATCATGTGGCGGTGGGTCAGGTTGCTTGCGATCAACAGCAGCAACAGCATCAGCAGCAGGTTCACGCCAACATGATGGGCGAGGCTTTGCTGAATCAGTCCGCGACAGCGGAAGTCAATGAGGAGTCTAGTGATGAGATTCAGAGGTAAGCTCCGATTGTCTTTCTTATTTCTTGTGGCGTTTTGTTTCTGTGGTGAGAATATCTTGACACTGAGAATGCTACTGCCTCTGGGGTTTAGGCGGTGCCTTAGGTGCAACGACTGTCATCACGATTTGGTCGTGCATAGAACCATAGCGAACGTGTTTAAGTTCTGGATTGAAATGTACTACTAATGATGAGTTCATACTTACTCACTTAAGATGGCGCTACAGTCCGGGTGAACCTGGTCCTCAATCAACTAGCGTCTCCAACCAACTCGATCTTTAGGTATCTCTCTCTAGTTTTGAACGAATAGTTGGTTGAGGTCCCTTTCTACTTGCGTGCGCCACATGAGTCTTCCCTTACTTTCTTCGCGGACGGATTAGAAGGTTTTGTAACACGGAGCATTGGTTTCCATTCGCTCTACATGACCCAGAAAACTCAATTGTTGGGTCTTTGCTCATCTGGTTAAGTCGATGTTGCATATAGTTCGTCGTTATATCTCCTACTCCACTTACCATCTGTGCATTTGTCCGAAAATCACCCGCAGAATTTTCCTCTCAAAGCAGTCAAGACATTTTTCTCGCTGTGTCAAAAAGTCCATGCCTCTGAACCTTAAAGCAGGACAGGCCGTCCCTTATATAAAATTTACTTTGGTTTTTCGAGTGGGCTTTGTTTATCAATTGCGTTCTTATTCCAAAGAAGAAGCGATTGGCAAGAGTTATTCTTCGTTTGATTTCAGCCCTCGTGTCGTTGTCTGAATTGAGGTAGGCATCTACGGACCTAGTCTTTGACTACCTTACCTACCTACCTTTGACTACCGTTACGATCGAGCATATGCTTGGTCTTGGCCTCAGTTGCTCTTAAAACCACGTTTGCGGCCTAGCAATACCCTTAAATGTACCTTGGCATCAAGCGGTTTTCTCTCGATAATATCAACATCGTCTGCATAGGCGAATATTTAGTTGAACGGACTGCAGACAGACTGTTCCTCTGGTGTTAGCGTGCGAGCTTTGAACAAATCTTGCATGAATGATGTTGAAGAAGTCGCATGACAGCGCGTCGACTTGTCGAAATCCGTTTTTGATGTCAAAAGTCTCTGTTGGATCTTTACCGACCTTGATGGAGCAGCGTGCCTTCTCCATCGTCATCCTGCACAAACGGACGAGTTTGGTAAGGATGCCAAAAGTAGACATTGCTCTGTATAGCTCGTCTCTATAAATGCTATCATACGCGGCCTTAAAATCGATGAACAGCTGGTGGGTTTTCTCCAAAATCTGCCGAAGTGTGAATATTTGGTCGATGGTGGATTTTCCCGGCCTAATGCCAAACTGGTCTTTGTATTTTGCTTGTATTCAAACGGAGGCGGAAAAAATGGGTTTAGCGGTGAATGAGGGCAAAACAAAGTACATACTGTCATCAAGAAAGGACACGCAACATCGACGACTCGGTCAGAACGTCACCATAGGCAGCTACAACTTCGAGGTAGTAAAGGACTTCGTCTACCTTGGCTCCCAAGTAAATAGTGCGAACAACATCAGTACCGAGATTAAACGCAGAATAACTCTTGCCAACCGCTGTTTCTTTGGGCTCAAGAGGCAATTGAGTAGCAGAGCCCTCTCCCAAAAGACCAAGCTCACATTATATAAGACCTTGATCATCCCGCGGAAGCTTGGACTATCTCAAGAGCGGATGAAGACGCACTTGGTCTCTTCGAGAGAAAAGTTCTGCGTTCAATCTTTGGTCCTGTTTGCGTTGAAGGTTCCTGGAGAAGAAGATTCAACCGCGAATTGTACGGGCTGTACAGCGACATGAGTCTAGTCAGGCGTCTACGGATTCAACGCCTAAGATGGCTAGGCCATGTTGAGCGCATGGACAACACTGTTCCAGCCTGAAGAGTCTTCGACTCTGAACCAGTGGGACAACGCAATAGAGGACGACCACAAACCCGATGGCGCACTCAAGTGGAGAAGAACCTCAACCAACTTGGAGTGCGAAATTGGAGGCAGCTGGCTAAAGATCGTGCCAGATGGAGAGGATTGTTGACCGAGGCCCAGGTTCACCCCGGACTGTAGCGCCACAAGAAGAAGAAGAAAGCCAAACTGGTATTTACCGACCAGGTTGTTGACGAAGGGTTTTGGCGTTCACACAACACGGCAAGCAATATCTTGTAGGCGATGTACATCAGACTGAAGCCTCTATTGTTAGCGCAATTTAGAGAGACTCTCTTTTTGGAGAGGTGGTTGATTATCTCACAATATTTCTGAGTATATTGGATTTTCCTGGATTGCCACTTGGATTGAAAGTTCCTGTAAACCGTGTTGTAGTTTGAATTCAAATCCCATAAGCATTCAACAGGCGAAAGACCAGTTTTAGGGAATTGGTATGATCAACTTTTCCAATATTCTCTCACGGACAATTGTACGTGGCTTGTTTACGTGTCGGCAGTGTCGGCAGCTTCACGTGCCGCTGATCAGCTGACAAAGGCGCTCGGGAGCTTGGCTCAAGACTCAAGGGCAGCTTGAATACAGAAGCAACAGCTAGCAGTCTCATTAAACTGATGGCCGCATGCGCTTGTCATGTTTTTCTTGCAATGAATACTTCCTATCCAGCTTTGCCGCCTATTTTGAAAGTTCTTCGAACGTTTGCTGGTCTCCTTGTTATGTATCATATAAAACATAATTTATATACTCTGCTAAGCATCTTCAGCAGAGATTCGTTTTTTTGTTTAGTTATAGGCGATTTTACTACTAGTTTCGTAAGGCAATCACTTTTCCAGATTTTGAATTGATTCTTAGTTTAATTCATTCACACGCTCCCTTAATCTTCTCTTCAAAGGTACATGCAAATTCGAGGTTGCACAAAACGCCACACAGTAGGCTGCACCGACGATCTCTCCGTGTCGCATCACTCCGAAGCTGGTGGTCTGGAGCAGACGAACCTCTCGCACTCGCCAGCGCCGCAAACAAGTGGAGGCCGCACAAGGCGTACAGGTCTTCTGACCGTGATGGATCGCCCGCCAGGTAAGCAAACTAGACCACAATTCGACCAGCATGTGCTTGCACGAAATTCTTACAAGCAGTAGAGCCAGCAAACACGTTTGCACTAAAAACAAAACCTAGCTAAACCGTAATTTCTGTGTTTTTGTTAATTTATTTTTCTTTTTACTTTTTTTTTTTCATTTTTGGTTTTTATAACATTTGATTTAATGCTTGGATGTGTGCGACAACAAATGTCAAACCAATAACTACCGCAACGTCCGCAAACAATACCTTATGTACACAACTTCCATTGCTCCTCCTCCGACTTCCTCTCCCCCTCACCGTGACAATCCACAGTGATTAGTCCCGAACTGATCAGAGAAGTAGAGTCGCGTATGAATCGCAATTATCTCCCGCCGGCATTGAAAATGCAAGGCTCGAGCGGTGGACTGAGTCAGAGTCCGCCGACTGGCTCACAGTGCGCCTCAAATCCATCCTGTTCCCCTGCAATTCCGCCAACGCCACCGGCCCCAGTGCCCGTGGCTGGCGTTAACAATAGACGCTTTGGTAGGCCATGCAAGTTGTTGCCTACTGTACAAGAAGTTGGTAAGTTTTATTTTGAGTTTATTTTTGATTTTTTATTTCATTTCCGTTAATTTTTGTTCATTTTTTTGTTCTTCATTTATGTTGTGTATTTTTTTGTTGGTTTCTTTTTTGAGTGTGGTTTAATTGTTGTTTTGTATAGTTTATATGTTTGCTCGTGTAAGTGTTTAGATGCAATTTCCTTAACGTGTTTATGTTAATTACTCCTTTCAATACGTCCGTACCCATGTGTATGTTGTATCAACTTGGGGTTCTATGGCGAAAAGAGAATTATTGTAGAACAACACGAGATTTCTGGCCTCAGGCCCAGTGCATGCATGCCTCATATTAAAGCCTCGTCACCGCCTTTGCGTCTCAAACGTACGCGTCGAAATGACGTATGTGTGCACCGGACCTCTGTCCTACAAGTTGGGTTAAAAATTGGTGCATAACAGCTTTGGAAAAACAAACGATGACATGATCAAAAATTCATGTGGTGATGATTGATGGTCCTTTAAACTAACTAGACTCGCCCGTCGTCGCAATTCGCCGATTGTCACATGCACGTCGACACTAATCCCTACCATTTTTCCTTTTCTTAAACTTTCAAAGGCGAACAGATTTAAAAATGCTATGCGTTTTCTTCTGTGCACATCTACGTGAAATTACCTTTTAAATGGTGTCGCTATCATGCTATTCGGTTAAGTAGCACGGTGTATATGCGTACGACAAAAATGGGCAGCACGTATTTATATACAGATGGAGTCGAATTCCGGACACTCATTGTCCCCTTGTGATGATGGGACAATGCTTCAAATTCCCTTCCGTTTGAA
This sequence comes from Eristalis arbustorum, assembly GCA_916610145.1. Taxonomy (NCBI): domain Eukaryota; kingdom Metazoa; phylum Arthropoda; class Insecta; order Diptera; family Syrphidae; genus Eristalis; species Eristalis arbustorum. Next base: position 22,621,571 of record OU744319.1, read on the forward strand.
GAAGCAAGTGTTCAACAGTGAGTTCCTCCCGCATTGTCCTGTTTCTCACTCTCTCACGGTACATAACATCATCGACAGCACTAAGAAACCTCATCTCGGCAGCTTGTATTGGAGATCTTATACTTTCGGTCATTACCTTCATTTCGCGCCCATTAGTGACATTTGGACGAAAGACTGTTATAAATCGTCTCATATTTGGTTTCCATATAGTCTTCTAGCCTGAAGCCGTTCCATATCGACAGTGGAAAACGATAACGATCAGGAATTGCAGTGTCACAACCTTGACAGTGTGTATTGAGGCGAGCTTTATAGCGCCTTGCTTAGTTTTGGCAAACCTGTCAAACTCGTCAGGATACATTGGATAATGATAACAAAGTTCTCACCGACCACGATGGGTAACTAATCAACCGATAAATTCGGCCATCGCTTCGAATAGCTCCTTGCGATGAATGCTTTCGTATGCGGCTTTAAAATCGATGAAAAGATGGTGAGCCATGGTAAGCCATCTGAGCCTGCGGCTTTGTTGTTCTTCAGCCTTTTAATGGCTGTACCGACTTGTTCGAAGCTCGGTGGGAGGACTACTTCGTCGACTGGAGTTGGGATTTCCTGGTTCCCTATCACTCTCTCCTGGTCAGGCCCGCTAAGCAGCTGTTGGAAGTGCTGCTTAAACACATCCACTATTCCCTGTGGGTCCGTAACTAGGTTACCCTCGCAATTTCGAAGAGCCTGGATGGCTTTCCTAAAGCCTGTGACCAGGATTTTGGCTTTTGTGTAAAAGGCCCGTATTTTTTGTTTGTCCCTAGACTCTTCGATATCCTTGAGCTGGGAGGTTGCGAGGTTCAGGCGTAGAAGCTTTTTCTCCTCCCGTTTTCTAGCGCGGTAGCTCTGTAGCATTATACAAATAAGAAGACGTGAACGTGGTATTCGTAATCTTGTCTGCTATCAAACGTTGTGAACTAAGTAGCTTCCTTAAACAGATGGCCACATGCGGTTAAGTCGTATTTTTATGTGTGCATCATCGTTAATCTAAAAATCGGTTTCGTCATCTCATCGTCGTCCTGTGATGCCTTGTTCTGTATTCCAACAGCGATAAACTCTGTCAATTTCTTTCAAGGTCAGAGAACCTTTCAATCAACAAACGACGTCTGATCCTTCTCTCGCCTGTTAGTGTATCACTCTTCGTCCATCTACATCTCTCCTGTTCTGTGTCACATCACATTCTCCTCAACGTTTTGCAAGTTCTTTTCTAATCCCTTTCTAATTCAACAGGTCGCTACAGTCCAGTACGCCGAGCATCGGAAGGATCAAAAGCACAATTCCAAGGACCCCTACAAGAGTGCCAATATCTACAAAAAGGTATAGCACAGAGAAACTTATTGGTTGCTCCAAGTCCACCGCTTTTAGAGAATTCAATTAGCTTGCCTGGTAAGATTTAAAACAAATTGGACATTTGCTTTATTATTTCATTTCTTTTGTTTTTTTTATTTGTCTAACTGTACAAGTGCTATTTGACAGCACTTTGACGTTAGATTCTAAATCATTGTATTTTTGCTCTTTGTATTGAATTTTGTACGGATGCTAGCTAGACCTCTTAAAGGGCGCCACGCAGTGGATCATTTGTCACTCTAAACCTCTGCCAGAACTGCTGGCTCTTGTGGTCTTCAGCATCCATTGAGCGGCCTTCCTTTTGTCGCTCACTGTATGACGGGTCGTAGCTAGATTGAGTCCTCCAGCTAATGGCTATGTAGACAAATATGAGGCATCCACCCCCACTCTTGTGAACCACGTTGTGGTCTTCTTCTGTTGCCTTGTCTGGATGGTCCCAGCTAGCATAGCACTTGATGCTCTGACGAGATTCATGTCACTGTGCAGTCACTGCAGTTCATTACACGGTCATTCCGAGTGCCTTATTTATTTTGCAGCTCAATGATCACAGCTTAGAATGAAGAGTGCCCGCCGACATTCATTCAATGAACGCCACAAAATTCATTCAAGCCATACCCCACACGTCCATTTTCCTAAATCCAATGAATCCCACAAAGTTTTAACGTCCTCTTTCTTCTTTTTTTAGGCTCCCCAATCCACGGCAAGCCAGTGCTAAATACGATGCATCGTGGCCAGGACGTTGAAGTGCCACAGGAGGTCATGATGAATCTAGTCCCGGTCATGAATCGTCTGGTCAAAGAACACCGCATAAGTGGCGAAGCAGCCAAGAGCATAGTCTCAACGGGCATCGTGCCCCTGGAGCTGGCACAGTTTCTAGGTCTCATTGCACATTCCGGAAATCAGAATCACATGCAACAGATCCACAGCTACAGTGTGTCGCCGCTGTCCATGGCGTCGACAAGCAACACTGGCGCGGGACCAGCGGCAACGAATCCAGGTTTTCCCAAATTCATGATGGGCCCCCTAAACGCACCCAACTTCGGCAGCCTGTCGCAGCACCATCCAAGTCTAGTCGGACAATTTAGTAATATCAACCTGACAACTGGCGGCTTCGGCAGTGGCCACAGTAGCGGCTGCCAGTCACCGGTGTACAATAGTTTTAGTGGATGTTCGTCGCCAAATCCGTATATGTTCAATGCAGGCGGCGGGGCATCGCCGATGCATCAGATCACGAAGGGCATAAGTGGCCTGACGACGAGCGGAGGAGGGTCGATAACAAGAGGCACGTCAGCGGCCAGCGAAATTGCCTCCAACCAGCCGCTGGACTTGTCGATGGACGTGTGCTCGTCAGACGCCATGTCCGCGGATATTTTCGCATGCCCACAGCAGCAGCAGATGCCACCAACCTCGGCGAACTGGTTCATGCCCGCATCGTACTACGATCTGAAACCGCTCAACCTGTCGCCCGCGCAACCAGTTCGGATAGTTCCAACACCTCCCGCTTCGCCAAATCTCTGCATAATCCAAGAGGAGAACGCCAATGGGCCCGTGAGCCACGTGTTTACCGGTGGCGTTCCGTACAACGCGATGAGCTTCGCAAACGAAGACCTCTCTCCATGCCAGCCCTCCCATCCGCAGATCTGCCTGACCGATGTGCAGGGCAGTGAGATAACACTGGTTGCCCTGTCGTCGGAAAACAGCCGTGATAGTGACTGCGACTCCCTGGAACCGCACACGCCGTCGCTGGCGCTGCAAGGTCTCATCATTACGGAGCCGTCGAGTGATATGCCATCGATCACACGAGGTGTGGGCCGCAAGGCGAGCCTCGAGAGCGAGAACAACTCAAGGCTCGACACGGAGCCCACGTCGTCCGGGTGCGGTGGCACCAGCAGTTCCAATCGCCGTGGCAGTGACAAGTCGTTGGGATTCAGTGACGACAGCCTCAGCAACGACTCCAACAACCTCTCCCCGTGTCAAGAGCCCTCCGCCAGCTCCGGCTTCAAAAGCGACTCACACTCCGAGATCGGCGATCAGACCGAAGGCCGCATCAGTCCCGATTCGATTTGTGACTCCCGCATGTCCGACGAGTGCTACGAAGTGCCATTACCGCATAACTGTTCGAATCTAGACTCCACGCGGATCCTGCAGATGGTCAAGCAGACGATTGACTCGACAATGCCGCCGAAGGGGTTCGTCCTCAACAAGGTGAACATGAGCGAGGGATGCGGCGAAGGAAGCAGCGCAAAAACGAGCACCTCATCGTCCGGCAGCAGTGGCACGAGTCTGAGTCTGAATTCAACGACATGCGACTCCGACATGCCTGTGGATATATCCAATCTTAGTCTGGAGTACTCGGGAGGACTGCAGATCGAGCTGCAAGTCTGCGAGGGCAGGAACAAGGACAACAAGGGAATCAAGCTGAGGCGGATATCAGGTGATCAGTTTGAGTATGGTAAATTGTGTCAGCAATTGATAAGCACGTTGACTGTGTAAGAGGCATGCGTGGGGTACAGTGGAATGTTGCGTCACTGTGCAAGTGGGTAGAAGTGCTTCGAAGTTGCATAAGTCGGCCGGAGGAACTTTTGATAGATGTGTGTTTGCTGGATGTGCCAGCTGAGCGAGTTGATGGTTGAAGCCATGGATTGATTATGTGTTTCCCCTTCTTTGTTGCTTGTTGTCAATCAAGACATGAAGTTATTACGAGACGGTAATTCTTAGTTAGTTAGACTTCTCTTCGTTCTCATTTTACTTTTTTCCAAGACGTGTACTATTTCTGCCGTTGGGACAGTATTCAGCGTAATGGCGATTAGTTTGCAGTGTACATCGAGTTTGTAGTCTCTATCTCTAATTTTGTTCCCAAACAAACGAGTTTATTTTAAGTTTTCACAACAGCGGGCACAACCTCGTGTCCATCTTCCAAATAACCAAAAAACTTCCACCGCATCGCCTTCGCGAGCAGCTTTCGTAGCCTCTCTGCGCGAGTTATGGTAGCTTCGCCTTCGTTCACCAATCCACAATAAAACTCACGAATTTCACAAATACGATAAACTGTTAATAACTCAAAATGAATACAATATATAATTTATAATATTAGGCTTTATTGCCACGAGGTGTATACTAGTTCACTTTCACTCATAGAACGACTTCTCTCTTCTGCTTGTTGTCTTCCTCCGATTGGTCTTCACTATCGGCTTGTCAGAACTGTTAGCTCTTTGACGTTTGTCAAGCGACGTCATATTTGTTAGTCAAGTGGCGTGATGTTAACTGTTTACCAAATGGCGTGGTAAGCGTTTATGAAATGCTTGGTTCTTGTATGTAGCTGATATATGCACATATGTGGATGACCTACATGTCTGATACAGATATGTAACGCGCGCACGCTCAGTCCACACGGTGTTAGATTGATGAGCAGATTGCGAACGTTCTTGTAGAGCATGTCAATTCCATCAGCTCCTCGGGCAGATGCGGCAAATGGTGAACATTGGGTAGCTTTAGACTGGTCTGGTGTTGCTACATGCTTTTGTCTGGGAATATACCTCTTCTTTCAGAATTCGATGTGCTTTCCAACTCCTATGCAGTTCCTCATTCCTAGGGTGGTTGTTGTCTTGATTGATTAATAAATTTCAGCGGTGCTCAAAGATCAATTTAATTCTTGTGACGTTCAGTTATTCGCAAAGTTCTTGGAGGTCTTGAAAAGCTGAACCATCTTACCTTCCTCTCTTAGAACAAACAGAAGCCAGCCAAAATTGGCAGACATTGTTGCTTGAACAATATGGGGATGGGGATATGTTTGGTCTGTATTTGTGATGAATAAACAATACTTAGTTGCTCCTACATACTTATCTGTAGAAATTGGGTCATTTTCTCATTTTGTGCCAGTATATGGTCATATATATGTGGCTACAACACATCGTTCCAGGCAGACATACAGTGGCGAGCATTGGTTGTTTCCCCGCACGTTGAAAAACTTCGAAAACAAACCGTGGAAATGCAGATGCAAACTTGCGTAATGTGGTTGTCTTTGGATCCCTAGCAGTTCTAACCTTGGTCTACATGCCATAAGTGCCAATTAGTCTATTTACCTCTTCCTGGGCAGATTAACTTCATGTTTGGCGTATTCTTCTTATATTTCCACCTCTGATACAGAAGAAAGCACTCATTCGTCAGCAGAAGTTCCATTTGTACCCTTGCTGACTAAGAGCTTTTAAAGCTCAGTGGGATTGAAGCCATTGTTGAGGAACGCAGTTATCATCTCCTTAACAGTTAAGGTCCGATCTCCTTGTCTTAGGTATTGAGTTTAATAGACGTTTTTTGCAAAACGAAAAACACAGGCGAACATGTCTGAGTTCTACGATCAGTTACAGACTCTTTTTTTCTTGTCATTTAGGTCTATCAGAACAATTTGCCCATCAGACCAGTCCATAGACAACATGAACATATACAACATTAGAATCTGACATTTACGTGTACCCACAGTAGTGTACAAGTCAACGTGAGATTCTTGTCTACATGAGTGATTTTTTCCAAGGCTTTGGTTAGATTCTTGGCTGATACACACACGTTAGGTAAGTGGGTAGACGCGGTGAGGCCATGTCTCGCTTAGATCCTATTGGACCCATTGTGATGCTGTCCATCGAGCATCTGTCCTACTACTCGATGACTGTTGTGAAGGCCTCCGATTTACAGATGTTGTGCTGTCTCTTCCAGCCATCCGGTGGTCTTGGCAAACTTGTAAATAGAGATTAATGCTATGCCTTGGAAGTTCTGGAAGAAGAAACCTTCCAGGGTTCTCTGTCTCGATATGCAAAGATTTTGGTAATGACAATGGTAGTGGGACGTATCCTCAATGTCTTCTTCGTGGGGTTTTTTGAGATGGGCCAGATTCGTCCCCTTTTCTAGCAAGTTCATCTACTACCTCATTGCCGGTTATACCCCTATGCCCCAGGACCCAGCATAGAGTGATCGAATGCTGCAAGCCAAGAACTTTGAGATGTTCGCGGCTGATATACTGCCTTTGTTAGTAAATTTGAAGCTTGTTTCTCAGCTCTTCGCATGAACTTTCACGGAGAAGGTTTTACAGTAGATGTTATGGAACTCTTCTTCTTTGATTGGCGCTACAGTCTGGGGTGGACCTGGGCCTCAACCAACATGCCTCTCCAACTAGCGCGATCTCTGGCTAGCTGCCTCCAGTTTCGCACGCCAAGTTGGTTGAGGTCCTTCTCCACTTGGGTGCGCCACCTTAAACGCGGGCCTCCTCTGTTGCGTTGCCCGACAGGTTCGGATTCGATGATTCTTCGGGCCGGAGCTGTGGTGTCCATACGCTCTACATGACCTAGCCATCTTAAGCGTTGGATCCGAAGACGCTTAACTAGGTGCTTGCCGCTGTACAGCCCGTACAGTTTGTGATTGAATCTTCTCCTCCAGAACCCGTCAACACAAACAGGACCAAAGATCGTGCATAGAACTTTTCTCTCAAAGAGACCAAGGGCTTCTTCATCCGCTTTCGACATTGTCCATGCCTCCGCGCCGTCTTCCCGCTTCTTTGATCTCCTACTTGGAATCCTTCTAAAGCTGAACAGATCTATTTCCAGACACGAAACCAACATGCCTCTCCAGCCAGCACGATCTTTCGCCAGCTGCCTCCAGTTGCGCACGCCGATATAGTTGAGGTCGTTTTCCACTTGTGGCGCCATCTAGTGCGAGGACGTCCTCTGTTGCGCTGTCCCAATGGCTCGGTGTCGAAGACTGTTATGGAACTCTGCAAATTGATTAAAACTCAACTGACAACACTCAACAAACAAAACTTTTTCAAACAGTTCGTGCCCAAAATGGACCAGTGGACATTTAATAGTTATGTTTATGGGAATCCCTTTGGTTTGTCTTATTGTTTTAAAGAAGCGTCTTTGTGTGCCTTCTGCGATACAAAGATCAGTTTATTTCTCGTGACACTCAGGTTCTTTCTTTTAAACAGCAAGATTTTTTCACAAGAACTAAAGCATAATCTATTCAGGTTTCTCAGTGACTTGCGATGTATGTCTTCGAGATTCCCATGAAGCGTCTGATCCATACAACACTGTGGGCATCGTCTTATTTGAGCGTTATTTGAAAAGTGTTTCAAAATGATATACTTTTCCCAGATTTTGAGCTGTTACGTAGATTTGTTTGACATGGCACCATTTACAGCAAAACTTCCTTCTTCCATGGCCTGGATGCATATGTAATTAGAAACATAAGTACATGCCATGTGTACAGTGCAACACGGCTAAACAAGCGCTACATGAGTGCGTACAATTTGAAACTGTAGTACAGTGCACTTCTCCTTAAATACAATTGTCACGGGATTTCAAAATTAGTTTGAGCTAGAGGATGATTGTTTGTATAGTAAATTGAGGAGAATACCAAAATATGGTGAACAAAAGATTCGACTTAGTCCTGCACTGCACATCTATTGCTTGAATCAAGATTGAATTGCTGTGAAGGATAACATTGTATTGCACTTTGTCTGTCAGGGTAGAAGGGTTTACGGAACGGGTATAAGGCTGCTTTCTGATGCTCACGTAAACCAACGAGATGGGCCCGCTGCACTGCAACAGAATACTACTAAACGCTTTGTTGGTCTTATCTTTGTCATGAATGCATGTTCTAGTCTTACTTGTTTAAAATTTAGTCACAGCGTGGAATATATGTAAACGGTTTCAGGAAAATATTGATTTCATTTCTTACTTTGCAAAAAGTAGCCTTATTCTGTCTCTAAACTATGTACACATCGTCAGATTTATTAGTCACGAGGAATAACCTGAAAGTCTGTTCCATTTTCTTCCACAATTGCATCCAAGCTCATTTTCAAATGCTTTGGTGGCCAGTCAAGATCAGGCATGATCAACTCCTTGCTGATAGCTCCCAACGTTGACATCTAACTAATGTGTGACAAAATGTTGCTCGTCTTCTGTGGAATGACACAGCAGAAGACGCTGGCGTCTGAGGTGGAAGATGTGTGTTTCACCAATCAACTGGTGTGATCGACTGGAGGCAGCAAGTTAAATATCGAGCTGGCTCGAAAGGTTTGTTGCACGTAGACTGTCTGCCCAGATGAATTCAATAAGATAGATACAAAAAAATAGAACGCATTGCCATGTTTACAGGACAGCCCATTCAAACCCCTTTAAAAGGACGATAGCAATGAACATTGCAATGCAAGTGCAAGTGCGAGTCAGGCATACAAACTCCTTAATCACACAAATGTAAAAACACCTGCTCGGGCTTAATGGAAAAGTGATCAGATACTGCGAGGCCTGCCATCTGGCGCTGCTCACAGGTGGTGCAGTAGGAATGTAGTAAAAGTGGGAGGGTTATGATCCCATTATGAAGCAACTACTAACTATTCGGTTGTGAGAATAAAAGTGAGTGTTTATTTGTCTAAAGCTATGACCACTAGAAATTATTTATTGCTTTGCCACCTTGATTAGTGTAGGAAAATGTTTATACCACTGACAAGGTCGCCACAAAAAAAAAGGAGAAGCTGAGTATTTTTTCATGTTATTTTATCACAGAAGGTCCATGCCTGCTAGTCTTTGCCATCCAATACTTGCTTCAATGTTGTCCTTGACTCCCAACTCCCAACGAAATGTAGACATGTTCCGCCGGAGATTAAAGTGAAATACAATACTAATGCTCATCAGTTTGAAGGGAAACCAGTGTTTAAGATCATCTATTCATTGCACGGCATCGCCTCTGAAAATGCCGTAGGGGTAACGATGATCAACGTGCATTTGGCATGATGCCGTGGCATTTGTTGCCTTTCTTTGCCTTGCTTAGCCACAGCCGTCGGCGTCGATGACATTCGTCTTTTCACCCTCTGTCTCCAATGAACTTGAGTGTGTGAATCATTTTTAATTTGTTGAGTTTACGTATGGATGGTTGATTACATTTAGTTCACGCGGATTGACGATTCCTCGAACTTGACAACACAACAACATGAACCACATATTGAGACCAAAGTTTGACAACACTGTAAAAGACAACTGGCAGTCCTGTGCTATGAGGTCGGCTGCTAAATGAACGTCCAGAAGAATTAGGGTCTGCTCGCAGCAGAGCTGTATTTAGCTAAATTTGAATTCGGTGCAAATTGCAGCCAGCTAATCAATCCATGGAAACGATGAAAGCTCTATCAAAAGTTTCAAATAGAATTTCTCATGCATTCCTTCGAGGAAAGATGAATTACGAACAAGAACGACGAAGGTATCCTTTCGTTTTTGTGGTTAATTATTGTTTCTGCAAATAATGTAGCCTCCCGCCACCCATAAACCTAGTACTAACGTATTCAACTAAAATCTAATCACACAATTAAATACTGACTGACATTTTGTATGTTTAATAGACTAAAGTAATATTTAACAATTAAAGCTCTTTTTTGTCTTCACTAAAAATTAAAGTTGTTAATAAGATACAAAGGAGAGAATCCGATTGCGAATATGATCTGATGACGCACTGATGAGTGTTCATCGAGAGTGTGTGTATTATAGCATGTAAAACGAATTGAAAAACAAAACAAAAAGAAAATATGCTTAAACTATTGTGTCCTTTCTCCTCTTTCTCTCTCCTTCAACAATTACTGATAAAACAAACAACAACAAAAGAAAAAAAAGACAATTTTCGTAATTATATTAAGTGAACAAGAAAATGTGGAAGAAATACGATCCAATTTTGCGACTTTTTAATTGTAACATTGTATTTTAGACGAACTAGTTTGTAGTTAGAGAAATCAATCCTTACTGATAGTAGACTTTAAATGCATATAAACTAAATTACATTTAAGACGCGTTTCATCTCTTCTCTCTCTCTCACTCTGTTTATTTGTGTCCCTTTCCTTTTTCGAATTTCGTGTAAATGATGATCAAAAATAAAAGAAAAACCAAAAGAATTACCCTATATCCCTCAGAGACAGACATCTCCTGTGCATGTCTAGACAATTTGGTGTCATTTTTGTATCGTCTGATCGGTGGTTAACGGTAACTTTTTGTTTTTCAATTACTCTAAATACTAAATGCGTAAATGTACTAGATAATTTTGTAATTCTCTCATTCCGGCTAATTGAAATTATTGATAATTAATTAAAGTGCATGTTTCAAAGAAGAGAAGATGCGATGCGATGCGAAAGCGAGTAATAAATAATCGGGAGTGAAGTGGAAAGCACTCGATCGTTTGTATATCTGATTGTATTCATAAATTTAAACAATTTCATCATTCCAATAGAAAAAATGTACTCCTTGTGGACGAGGAAAATATAAGTATAATACATAAATATATGAATAATGAACTCCTTTCCAATTAATAAATTTAACGTATGACTGTAAAATACAAATGAAGTCAAACTAAATCAAAGTTTAATTCAAGAAATAAAAGAAAACAAACAAAACACAACACACAACACACTGAAGCATGGAAACTAAGCTCGCCATAAAATATTGAATGAATCTTTTACCCAAGCAAAAAGCAGATCATTTTTTTTTGTATTTTTTCTGTAAGTTAAACGAATCATTCAGTTCCACGGTTCCAATGGCGCAGCATTGGTTATGCATAGAGATACATGTACGTACGTTTATAAGTTCACAGATCCACACAACAGTGAATTGTAGATTCTGTCTGTTTGTTGGCGCAATGCTCTATATTTTGTTGGCATAGTTGAAGAGCATACGTTTCATTTAATCTTTCTTTATTTGTTGATTATTCATTTATTTCTTATTTTTTGCGTAAATTTAAAACATTTAACTACACACACATGGATAATACCAACACCTATGTTATTAGTTTAAAATAAACAAACAAGTGTAAAAAAATATAAAGACTGCTGTGATTTAAAAATATAAATAAACATATACCAATATTAAACTGAAATGAATACGGTGTCGACTTTATTTGACATCTGGCTGCTGTTGATATTTGTTGCGGTAAGTGTGGAAGAGGTTTGATTAAGTCGTGTAGAAATTTTTATTTTTGAAGAAACTACAGTGGTATTGCTTGATGCTGGTGAGGAAAAAGTGCTACAATGTCCCAAGGACCCCAAGGTTGGTCATTTGTGGAAAAACATAAAGAATTCCGCCTCGTCCTCCATTTCCAATGACATCCCAGCTGTCAGCTCTTTGGACAAAGCCAATCTGCTTGCGGCGCATTTTGCAGCCAACTCAACACTGCCAGATTGTAACTTGTCCCCACCTGTACTCGATAGCATGGAACAAATTCACTTCCGCACTCGTACAGTTGCAAGGGTACTTAAAGATCTCGATGTGCACAAATCCGCTGGCCCGGATGGTATTCCCCCAATACTTCTGAAGAGGTGTTCTTCTTGGCCGGCAGAACCACTGCGTAAGCTTTTTCATCTATCCTACTCTTCAGGTCTCCTTCCGAGTAGATGGAAAACAGCATTTGTCCAGCCCGTCCCTAAAAAGGGCGAATCTTCGTCACCCACCTCGTACCGACCCATAGCACTTACATACGTCCCTTCTTTCTAAGGTCATGGAAACGCTGATAAATCGTCAGCTTATGAAATATCTTGAATCGCGGAAGCTTCTTAATGACCGACAGTATGGCTTCCGCAGTAACAGGTCCACTGGTGATTTGATAGCTTATCTCACCGAAAAGTGGAACCAATTTTTACACAATACAGGCGAAAGCAAGATAGTTGCGCTTAATATTTCTAAAGCATTTGACAGAGTTTGCCATCAAGCTCTTTCGTCGAAAATGCGTGCTTATGGTGTCGATGAATCTCTGCTTCTGTGGACTAGAAACTACCTTTCGAACCGTTCAATTCAAGTTCTTTTGGATGGGTTCAAGTCTGATATTCGCAAAATAAACACTGGTGTCCCCCAAGGCTCTGTTCTGTCTCCTACACTCTTTCTCATTTTTATAAATGATCTCCTGTCTGCCACTTTTAATCCAATCCATCCCATAGCTTTTAATATTCGTTCCAAAATTCAAGACCCTGCCCTTCGAACGTAGTATTGGAACGGCAGCGTATGTCAAGTCAATTTCGATCTGGACAGCATAATTAACTGGAGTAAGAACAACAGAGTGGCATTCAATGCTTCCAAAACTCAATGCTGTCTGCTATCTCTAAAGCGAACCCCTGATAATCAGCCATTATCCATGAATGGCGCTTGTATCGACGAAACCGGACAACTTTCCATCCTCGGTATGTACATCAACACTACACTTAGTTGGAACGATCACATATTCGAGGTCGCCAAAAATGCTGCGAAATGTTTACGTTTCCTTAATCGATGCAAGAAATACTTCACCCCCTCCGATTTGGCTTTAATCTATAAGGCGTAAGCTCGAGTACAACGCAGATGTCAGGTTCGGTGCCCCCAAAGACCACCCTGCACCTACTAGATAGAATCCAAAAGCGAGCGATAAAACTAATTGGAGACAACGATATCGCGGGTTCATTAGACTCGCTTGAACCTCGACGTACCGTGTCTTCTTTGTCCGTGTTTTATCTCTATTTCAACAAACGTTGCTCAAGTGAGCTAGCCAATTGCATTCCTCCTCTTCTTGAATTCACCCGCAATACACGTCTCGCCAGGATTGCACATCAGTTTACCCTTAAGTCTGCTTTCGGACGCACAGTGAAATTTAGAGACTCGGTTTTTAGCCGCACTACACGAATATGGAATGCTCTTCCCAGCTCAATATTTCCCATAGATTACAATCCGCAGATGTTTAAGACCAATGTGCACATGTACCTTCTCTCTCTCTCCCTCTATACCTTCGACCCGTGCTGTGTCTTGACCCCGGACAATTAAGGGTATTAATAACCCCTTAAGCACGCGCAAATTATAAAAAAAATTAAGCCTAACACTATACTATACAAAGCAGTGTTTGATCAGAATCCTTAATTGTGGCAGTGATTTTCAAGCAGAGGTCCTGACAGTCAAGGAAGCTGACGCAATAATGTCATTGATAGACCATTCTTTCTAAAGAAAGGAGACCCTTTAAACTGTACTTATGACAGAAGTAAAAGTCTGCTGAATATATCATATTTCTAGATGTTTTCTGCCGTCTCGTGCAAGCGCCTAAAGCCAAACGCCAACAGGCTGAATGGTCAACTTCAGGTTCAAGCCAGTGAAATTCACCATTAATCAAATATTCACATTACTGCAGATTTTCGAAAAGTCACAGGAATTTCGAGTCGATTCGGGGCACAGTCTATTTAACAACTTTAAGGCCGTGTATGACCCTACATGTAAATAGAGAGGATATGCTATACAGCGCATTGGCTAGTTTTGGTATCCCTGCAAATTCGTCCGCTTGTGTTGGATGACAATACACAATGCCCGTTGCTTCGTCAAGGTTGGTAAGGATTTGATCGAGGCCTTTGATGTTGAAACTCATTCTCGAGAAGAACATGGGTAACTCAAACGTCAACATCAGAGACACGATCCTTTACAAATTTCTTTAAGTCCTTGCACACATACGGCTTATGACACTGATATCGGAGAAATCAACGGGCTGTCATTGGGGCTTTGGCTAGAAGGGAGCGGCTAAGATGGGACTTGCGCTGAGTGAGGGTAAGACAAAGTAAATGCTGTCCATCAACAGCGACATCTTGAATAAAGTGTTTCTATCTAGGCTCCGCAGTATGGTAAACTCCGAAAATAAGATCCCCCCGGAACTCCGAAAATGAGATCACAAACGAAGCATAACCCTGTCCAATCACTGTGTCTTTGGGCTTGGAGGGCGAATGCAGGTTCAAGGCTTTGTCTTGAAGAATCAAGCTGTCTTTAGAAAATACCTTGATAGTCACAGTCCTAATGTAAGGCACAGACGCATGGACAATATCACATTATGCAGACGAAGACATTCTTGGTAGCTTCGGGAGAAGAATCTTTTGAATTATAATCGGCCTCGTTCGCAAAGAAGGAGTTTGGAGGAGAACATTGAACGACAAACTCAACGACATTGGCCAAGTCAAACGAACTCGATTGTTTCGACTCAGAGGGCTAGGTCATGTAGAGAGAATGGACACTGATGCTCCGGGCTGTTCAGCGACATCGACTTAGCCAGAAGAGCGAAGATCATGGCTAGGTCATGGAGAGCGGAGGGAAACCAATGCTCCGGCCCGAAAAGTCTTGGAATCCACCCCCGAGGGACGGCGCAGTAGAGGAAGACCGCGAATCAGGTGGCGCACGCAAGTGGAAAGGAACCTCAACCATCTATGAGTGCGAAACTGGGGACAACTAGCTAAAGATCGAGCTGGCTGGAGACGCTTGTTTGTTGAGGCCCAGGTTCACCCCTGACTGTAGCGCCACCTTAAGTGTGTAAGTAAGTATTGCCTGACAATTTCTTAAATAGAAATCAAGTCCAGATGGTCCTTGGTGGGCTCCGGCTCACAGTGACATAACGGCAATACAACACCAGAAACCACCCCTTGCGGATGTAAAGAAAAAGGTGTATGCAATGATCGTAGGACACAGGATAGTTCACAATTACGACTGCCATTGCCCCAACCTCTGCTTGTTGAGATTCTTTGGACAATATTTCTTCCAAGACCATAACAAACAAACAAATACCTTCTATAATTTTATTTTCATTTTTATTTATAAGAGTATCTAGGTGGCTAAACACCGCAACAACATGACTAGCACAAAGCAGGAAATTAAGAGGCTATAGCCCCTCTCATGTTGGACCTAAGTGGGACGTATTGGTGCCTATTAAGCATAGACGTCGCAAGCAGAGCGCAGAGATTTAGGCAGTAGATCAAGTTGGTAGTCAGCTCTCATCACAATGAATCAGTCAGCAGCCCATCATAATCTAAGACATTTTACAGGATGTCAGAATATATCACACAAGGCACTAGTACAGCGAATATAAATATCTAGCAAAATTATTCAACTTTCCTAGATGGGATTTCTTATTACGAATGTTCTGTATATATCTTTTCTTCTGGCAAGACTTGGGCGGTCGGTCAGTATGTGGCTATTTTTTTTAGTCTGCCCACAGTGCCTACAGATTTTTTTATTAATGATGCCCATTCTAAGGAGATCGTTGTTACGTCCTTCTTTTCTTGTTGTCTTGTTACTCTCTACGTCACCCGTTTTAATTGCTAGAGCGTCCTTAGCTTGTTTGGGACTATAGTCATGTTCCACGAAATTCTTAAACTGTTTTATAACTTCCTGTTGCACAAAATGGTTCCCCTTTAATTCTAGAGACTGTTGGAAAGCCACAATGAAAAACTTGTTTAAGGTCATTAGAAAACGCTTGTACTAAATATTTTATTCTTGAAGCATAGAATATTGATAACACTTAAGTTTTAATCGTATTCACCTACATTACATTGATTTACAATAAATTATGAAGAAACATGAAAATGAAAGTTGAACTTTTACAAAATAATTTCGGCGAATTTCCATTCAGCATGCTGGCGCTGTGGCAGGAGTTCTCCTCGTCTTCCCTTCGCCGTTCATGAGTTCGATGGTATTCAAGTACGTAGGATGTGCTTTGGTAACAAATTAAAAGTGCCGTATATGTATTTTCCCTGATTGTTGTTGCGTTTCAAATTGTTTTTAGTTTTATTAGTTTTTTTTTTGTATTTTTTTGTTCAATGATGGATAAGCAATAACATTTTGGACGTTGGATGACATTGGTTTCGTTCGTTGGTTGGGTGTTCGTATGATGTTCCTGAAATCAAATTGAATTGAAAGTGATGAAACAAGACTGTGAAGTGTAGGAGCATTCAGACTGTTTCAAGACTTTTTGTAGTGAAATGTCGCACAGGAAGGTTAGGGAGTACATTGTACTGGAGGTGATGGGGATTTAATTGTGTTGTCGTTCGTGAAGATTTTTGCCTAATTTCATTGATCGCCCACTCATCTTTAAAGTAGGAACAAAGTGTACGGAGTTGGCTAACCATGCTTTCTTTCGTAGGCAAACACACGGTCGGTTTTACTCGTCTTCTCAAACCAGGAGAGTTGAATGTTGAGACCATTGATGCCCAAACGTTCGATCTGCTTGAGACCATGTGGTGCCAGATTGTTATAGACTTCAACCACATGCACGATTGTATCTTCTTCTCCATACATCTTCTTCGCTAAGAGCAAGGCACTAGAAATATATAGGAAACCGCCATAGATAGGAAACGGTGTTTAGCCTTAGGTGACGTGTGACGAACGAGTCTAGCTGGACAGCCTACATTTTGCTATGTCATGATTGACCTTCGTGTAAGAGTGGTACGGCATAACCGGATTCCAAACTGAGACATCGCATCAATGACTTTCTTGTGATGAATGCCATCGACTTTAAAATGGATGGAATGTGAAGCGCTTCGATTTGCATTAAAAATTCAAGCAGTTTGACTGGGCGGATGCTGTTGTTGAGCGAAATTGTACGAGCAATCCAAATTATCCCCCTTACTCAATTGACAGAGTGATCAACGATAGGGTGATTCACCCCGTTCACCCAGAGAAGACAATCCATTAGCGGCGTTTACATTGTACTATCGTGTAGTTATAAGGGCTCGAACGACTAAAAATGCTTTGCATTCACATTGTTCTATGCGATTGACAGACGTCAACCGCCCATATGACAGCCGGTCACACTTGTACGACCCAGTACAAATTGGTCTATCTCACCCGATAGAACTACGCGGTAGGACAATGTGAACGCACCCATTGACAATGGTTTTTGGATCGCGAAAGGTACGTTCGTTGGTTTGCTCGTGATGGAGACTCGTGCCCATTAGTGCTGGGTGCGCTGACCTTAAACGTTCATACACTGCGAGGGGTACCACCTTAAGGCCGCTGCTTACACAGCTTCCGGTGAAATACACCGTTGTGAATACAAAAATTAAGAAACAACATATACCTTCACATTTAAATTCTCGAACTTATGCCAGCTGCCTGTAAATGGTTTCTACAGGCAATAGGATCATCTTCCTTTGTGAATGGATCTTAAACATTCTAAAATGCCTCGAGTAAGGCAATGATTTCCCACTTGTGATGCCAATTTCTGTAACTCATGTCTAAAGTGGTTGACAAGCACCGATGGCTGCACAATGTGATGCATTAATCAACCAGTATGTGTAAGCACATGGAACTTCCTCGATCCTGGAACAAATTCTTTGTTTACTGTCTAATTTACCAAAGTGAATATGGACATATTCGGAAAATCGGTAAACAACAAGGACGCCTGTTTGTGCCATGATTTATACGGCCTATCGCTCGTATCCTCCTTCTCCGGATACTATCTGTGTGCATGATTAAATTAGAGGACTCCAATTTATGGTACATAACTCAACAAATGAGAGTAATTAAAGAGATGTTTGTGGCAAGCCGCTTTCGGTTGACATTCAAAATGTCCCGCAGACACGTAAGCAGAATCGAATAACTTGTTGTGGCTTGACACGTTACCAAGTGAATTATGGTCAATTGCGACATGCACACACAAGCCCTCCCCAAGTTGTCAAAATGAACTTAATTCAAGTCAAGCGGACGGCGACGTCCACCTCCGAACAATTTCAAGAGTAAGTCGCCTTGCCTGCAACTAGGTTAAACTCTTGTGCGGTGTGGTAGCCGCTTGATTTTCATTTAGAGTAGGTCACAAAGAAAGAAACAAAGAAAGAGAGTAGTCATGCAACGAACGGAACGGAAACCACCCCCAACCTACCGTTGATTCTTCGAAGAGGCCGTCAACACGAATGTGGGTCGACCCAAGAAGACCTACATAATTGAATTTAAATTACTTACGCCGACGGCTGAGGCATGTACACCGTACCTGTTTATTTGACTCGTTCGCGGCGTATCGTGGAGGCCAAGTAGCACGCCAGCACAATGCCCAGGATCTGAATGAAAGCGATTCCGATTCCGACGCCAATCAGAATGACCGCATTCTTGTCAATTCGTTCCCTCAGTTTGCCCACGCATCCGTCCTGAAAGAGATCGATTCCATTCACAGAATTTCCACGAAAAGGCAGCACTCTCCGACTTACCTGAAAGTACTTGTCCTTGCCGAGGGGAGCTGCATCAGCACAGTTGCCGACGGTGGCGTCAATGAACTCTGGCCGGCAGCAGCTGGCGCGCAGGGTCTTGTCCCTGCTCATGCCCCTCCAGTCGGCTGGGTTCTCAACGCCGCAGCACTGCAGTTTCCGCTGGATATTGTCCCAAGCCTTCAAATCGTCATCATTCGATCGCTTGATGGAATCCATGAGTGAGTTCTTGAGCACCATCTCCAGGTCTGACTTGAAGACAATCGCCGCGATGCCAACAGCCAGCTCGATGATGAAGATGACCCCAAGCAGGACAGCATACTGGGCGGCACATGCAAGCAACAACAATCCACATAAATAGGCATAGTGTGTGTGTGGGAGGGGGCAACCTACCGTCACCAGGAGTGTTGGTGATTCCTTAATCGCTCCGAAACAGCCGAGGGATGCAATTAGAAATATTATTGTTCCGGTCACAATGAGGACAATCGGTGGCGCTGTAACGTTCCCCTCAATAAAATGGTTGAATTCGTTGACGTCAGCTAGCACCACAGCGCCGGCTATCAAGATGCCCAGGCCCGATAGCTGAAAGTGTATCCAAATCGATTACCAACAAAGTGCGCACTGAAGTGGCACAGAGTAAATACGCTCTGAATTTTTTTCCGATCGAAAATGTTAACCCAAATGGGTTACATTATTTACTTAGTCTTTTCTGCCTTTTTGCTTACTGCGTTTCAGTGAGTTATGATGGCTGTACTGCTTGAAATATTCCGGTTTTATCGACCGGCTGGGGTAAATCACCCCAGTTGTCAGGTTTGTGACTTCGAGGAAGCCAATGCAAACATGGAACAGTGAAGAAATGTTGTTTTCTGAGCGGGCTTATGCGTAATTGCTTGGAGAAAGCGTAAACAATTAATCAGTGGGAATTGGCCTCACAACAGTGTGGAAGAATAACAAGAGCTTTTCCTTCTTCGTTGGTACGGTAAGTTGAGTTTTGAGTTGAGAGATTGAGTTCCCCAGAGCTATTTTAGTCAGTTTGTAGTTGAATTAACTCAGCTCTTTTCGTCGCGAAATGGCCGCAATATTTTTTTAAGAGCTCTACAAGGGGTTATAGCTCGTGGTCTCGAAGTGAGAAAATTCACCGCAAAGCTGGAACGAAGTATATGGTGTCTTCAAGAATCAAGGCAGAGCGTTACATTGGGACAAAGCTATTACTTCGATGTAGGGTAGGACTTAGAAGGAAAAAAAGTACAGCCCCAGTACCATACACGAGATAGTACCAAAATCAAATACAGATTCCTCTTGCCAACTGCTGTTGACTACTTTGGACTAAAGAGGCAATTGATTATTAGAGAAATGTTGTGTGTGTCATCTTTGGTCTTATTTTGGCATTTAATGCAGAAGATTCAATCACGACAGCACGGACTGTACAGCGACATGAGTCTAGCCAGGCGTCTG
Source organism: Eristalis arbustorum (assembly GCA_916610145.1). Lineage (NCBI taxonomy): Eukaryota > Metazoa > Arthropoda > Insecta > Diptera > Syrphidae > Eristalis > Eristalis arbustorum. The sequence goes on from OU744319.1 coordinate 22,641,390, forward strand.
CAGATTCAACACCTAAAAGGTGTCTGAGCCATATAGAGCGTATGGGCAATTCAGTTCCGGTCCAAATAGTCTTTGATTCCGAATTTGTGCGAAAAACCCAGCAGACGACGCTCGGGTCTAAGGTGGTGCCCCCAAGGCAGGTTTGTTGGAGAGGCTTGATGGTTGAGGCCAATGGATAGCGTCATACAAAGAAGAAAAATCGGGTACCATTGAAAATGATACCTCTACAAGACCAGTTAAAAAATAAATCTGCAGGAAGTGCGAAAGCCCTGACTCATCTGTCAGAAAATTTGAAGGCTGCTGCTGGGTCAGTTATGAACAGCAAACGTGGCTGACTGATCGAACCTTATGTAATTTGCTCACAATTCTTGTTGTCTTCTTTCAATGGATGCAACACATTTAAGACCAGCTAAGTTTCTAAGACAATCCATCCAATCTTTAAAAAAAAATTAGTAAGTTCGAGAGTTTGTCTCATGGCCAACCACGACAGAGGAAAAGGAAAGGAAGCACAGATCTCATTGATTTCTTTAGAAGCTACTGAGTTGAGGAAAATTCTCTGATGGGCAATGCTGTTGTTTCAGTTTTCCCCTTTTTATGTTATAGAGTTCTTTCCAAGTCGAAGAGGCTTGTTATGTGAAATCCACATCCACTTCGGACTGTGGCACAATGCAAAGGAATAGAAAGAAATCACTCCAACAAGTTTGGTAGTTAAGGTGCACAACAGTTAAGAGCAAGTGTGAGTTTTCCTGTGCATAGCAAGCAAGAATGTAAAATGGAGTCTGTTCTTAACTGTGAGAGCAGTTTTCAAGCTTATAAATTGGCGGTTGCCCTTGCGAAATTGGATATCCGTCCCGGAGACGACCGCATACTCGGAACCATTCATCGAAATAACACGTAAATTCCCCATTGCGTAGAAACGCATTTTTGATGTTGGCCCGTCCGGCACCCGAGCTGCAGCGCCATTTGATAAGGCAGATCCTATTGATATATAGATTAATTATCTAAACTGACCAAGAATGTATTCATTCATCAATTGTCTGAGAGTCACAATGCGCTCTACGTTCATCTACCATTCGTTTTGTTTCTAAGCTTTTAAAAAAATCCTTGACAGAGAAAATAATCTTTTGAAAATACGATTGACCTTCGATAACTCGAACTATCACTTGTCACAAAAAAACGACTTATGAAGACTTCGAGTTATCAAGTAAAAATGGCATGTACAGCTTGAGTCTTGACGCCGGTTCGGTTTGCATCTGATTTGTCTCTCCTTCAAACAATGTAGAGATGTGAGCTAGATTTGGACTGGTCAATTAAATTATGCAAAACTGGCCCCACTTTCACATGAAATTGATAAATGTTGCAATTTAGGTGTGAATATACACACCATACAATCGAAATTTAATAATTGCCACAAAAAAATCGAGGCTATCAAGACTTCGAGTAATTAAAGTTCGACTTATCAAAGTTTGGCTGTATTAAAAATAAAGAAATTTTAAATGAAATAAAATATTTTAAAGAGAAACCACTACACAAAATAACATCCAACCTATGCACTCGCGAAAAAAGCTAATCCACTTATGGCTTCTTGAAAGCAGGTCACCTAATCATAATTTCAAATCAGAAAATACCGACCGAGAAATGAACCACTCTCACGATGTATTCCAAAGATTTGCAGCGAACATCGCGTTTTTGTGCAGAAATGTCAAGATTTTCCCACTCAGATAGGGCGTAGTTAATAGTCCTTCAGTAATTATTCACAAGTGCATTTTCTGACAGCAACCACGCGCCATAAATCAACTTCTTAACTTTGCAAAAAAAAACACGAAAGCAAAAACATACAAATACTCACAGCAAAGAGAATGTTAAATCCAAAGAGGATGTACTTAATGGTGCTCATTCCACAGGTTCTCATTTTCAATTTCATCTAGAAGTCAAAGATGTGTTATCGAAGGAAATTCTTGATTAACTTTTGTGTTCACTAGGAGTCCGTTTGGATGGACTTTGCACTGTAAGGCCTTTGATTTCGCAAGGACCTGCTTCGAACCGCACAAAGCTGCGACTGTTGATTGACTGACCACTGCTGGACTCTAAATACTTTATTTGGACACCAGTGGCGGCGGTAGCAGCACGGAAAAGCTAATGACCGCCACCAGTCGAAAGAAAAGTGGAAAGTCCACCACCCCCAGTGCCGGGGTGAGTTGAAGGAACGAAAAGAAAGGAAAGAAAAAATACAAAAAACAAACTCAAAAAAGGGTGTCATGGGAGGGTTGATTCAATGAATGGAGCCCATTCCGTGTAATTCCACAATATGTAGGGTACCCCACAGACCTGTGTGCGATGTGGACGTCGACGTGGTCAGGCTACATAATTGGCACCGTACTAAGCAACTAAGAGGGTATTGACTGAGTTTCCCGATGACGAGGAGCGGTGGACAGATTTTATGACAGCCCCCGGCTTGGGCAAGAGCGAAACTTGGAGTTGACATGCAAAGACGGAGTTGTGTTTATTTTTTCGTGGAAGGCCTGATGTGGTGGCCTGATTTTGAGTAATCTTCAGTGGATGGGATTACATCCAGGTCGTTTAGGCTAATTGAGGAAGATGATGGTCAGAGGTGCGTGCCGGAGTGCTGGAGTGCTCGAGTGCCGGAGCATGTGCTATGTCTCTTTGACCATGTGCCACATGAGCTGGCTGACCTATTTTTTTCGTAGAATTGCGGTATGAATCTCAAAGTAGTTTTAACGAAAAATGCGAAAAATGTCGAAGTGGCTGCTATGAGGAGTCTGCCCTTTAGTGTCAGCTGATATGTTTTAGACGTTTCATACAGGCTGTATGAAATCTAGTTTGTGCTCACAACTGAAAGGGCTTGACGCGATTGTTGAGAAGCTACATCGTGTCATCCTGCATCAAATCAAACAAAGATGATCGGCCCACTGTTCATCACCTCCGGCCGGAAGGGGGCACATGGTAAGTAATTCAAAATCTATCCATTTCTGTTTTTCTAGAGCTGTATGTGAGTTTTTTGTTTGGCAGAACGAACCAATAAACTCTTTCCGCTACATTCTTGAATGCACCCACTATCATTACAACGCCAATTCTTTCTTTAGCCGAGCTACCAATGCCAGAATTCGTGTTAGGCCAAAAAGGTTAGGAGCGAAATCAGCGTTACAGATGTCTTAATACCAACGCCTAAGATGGTTGAGTATTAGTCTAATCTGTCTGCATCTGTTTAACTCCACTGTAATAGGTCTTTGGTTTGCTAAGAATGCAACAGAGTGTGTATACATGAAAGGAAGAACCGCCCTAGTAGCTAGTTGTACAAGGCTTTCCCAATAAGGTCTTGGATTTTTTTTTAAATAAATCGCAAACCATTTGAGATCTATCGAAAACTTTACTATCGACTTGAAGTACATTGAAAACATTCATGAATTATACATGGCTTCGTTCATATGACCACTTCTGCAGCGGTTGGGCTTAATTGTCACATTGGCATAATTGGGGCGCTATCGCGTTCAAGGTTGGGTCTGAAATCTTTCAATGTCTGCGGCTTGTTGGTATAAACCAATGACTTAACGTAGCCCCACAGAAAATAGTCAAGCGGCGTAAAATCGCACGAACGAGGCGGTTAATCGACTGGGCCATTTCTAGAGATTACACACTCACTATAGTTTCTCTTGAATAAATCGATTCTAACGTGTGCTGTGACTTGTGGCACCACCCTGTTGCAACCACATATCGTCCAAGGTCCATATCTTCCAATTCGGGGCAAAAATAAGCGGTAATCATGGAGCGATTCACGGAAACGTAACGATCGTTATTGCCGACGAAAAAAACAGGCCCAATAACGCCACCCGTATGCAAACCGTATCAAACAGCAAAACGTTGGGCATGAAGTAGTCGTTTATGAAGCATATGAGGATGCGACCAATAACGCATATTGTATGGTGCGTGGCGTTGTGGGTATGTGCGTCGACTCCAACGCACTTAAACCCCGCAAAAATTGGAGGTGGAGCCCTCTTTCGAGTCACAGACCATGCCGAAAGATTATGGAACAATGCTCAAGGAGTACTTCTTCCCACAAAAAGCTTCTCAAACTTGCCCGTTCAGAGTCGGGATAAAATTGTAGGTCCCTTCCACTCGTGAGAGAACGATAACGCTCACAATACTAGTGGTTGCTAAGAAGCTAGAAGCTGCGGGCCTTAGTGCCATATTTACATTTTTTGCTTATTTACGAACCCATTGAGCCAAAAATGAGATGAAATTTATCATCTTGGCGCATCTTCGCAGAAACCCTGTCGAAGAATTTACATCGCTTCAAATTTTCCGTCGGCTTCAATTCTAGTCAGCTTGATCTTGTATCTGGTTAAACCAAGACCTTTGCTGAAAATAAGCCATAATGCGGTCCGATCCATGCTCAATTCCTAAGAACGCCTTGGAGTTGATTGATTTGGATCGTTTGCTACTTGCTCGTTGCGACTTCTGAACGGCAGCTACATTTTCTACACTTAGACCAACCTGTTGTCTCACTGACATGGCGACTTCACACAACGAATATGTGGAGGCAAATTTTTGCACTAAGCTTGTCATTGCCTGTCTGCTAGGGCAAGAACTACGAAACGTGCTGTTAACGCTCTTAAAGTCGCGGTCCCTGACGCCAAATTTTGCAGACATTGCTCGTTCGTGCAGTTTACCATGACGAAAAAGTAGAGTTTATTGAAACGAAAAATTTATTTACAGTGACAGTTTGAAGATTAGTGGCGGGCGTCTATGTCTTCTCAGCACTTTGGCTAGACATATAGAGTGACGAGAATGTTCAATTAAAGGGTTCGAGGCGCAACAAGGTGACGTTTTAGACTTCCAACCGGCTAGTCCGAGATCCGCAAACCTCTCGTCGACCTACTGGAATTGCATTCAAGTCACACCTTGATAGCTGTGATAAAAGGAATGTGACAATAAACACAGCTCAAGGCTTAGGTCTTTTGATCACTCCTGCCCTATGGTCGTTTATCGAACATATTCTTCTAGATTCCTCAAATCGCACACCATTCGCATATTCGTTGCAGAGGATCGGAATTTATACTCATTGACTCCACTTCGACCATAACATAGTGTTCCAAATAATGTCATATTGCTGTGGTATTTTCATTTTAACCATGCACCACTTAATAAATTAAGTCGCATTTTTGGAAAAAAAACGTCGCATGTTCGATTCACACTCTGTGCGACCACCACTGCATTCCTGCTGGATGATGGTGTTACTCCCAAAATTTATTTTTAAATTTCATATTCATATCTTTGGCTACAAACTTAAGTTCTTCTTCTTCTTTGTGTGGCGCTACAGTCCGGGGTGGACTTGGGCCTCAGCCAGCAAACCTCTTAAATAGCGCGATCTCTGGCTAGCTGTCTCCAGTTTCGCACACCAATTTGGTTGAGGTCCTTCTCCACTTGGGTGCGCCACCTTAAGCGCGGACGTCCTCTGTTGCGTTGCCCGGCAGGTTCGGATTCGAAGATTCTTCGGACCGGAGCTGTGGTGTCCGTCCGCTCTACATTCGCTTTACATCCGGTCCGTGGACGCCTAACTAGGCTCAAGTTGCTGTACAGCCCGTACAGTTCGTTGTTGAATCTTCTCCTCCAGAACCCGTCAACGCTAACAGGACCAAAGATCGCACGTAGAAGACCAAGGACTTCTTCATCCGCTTTCGAGATTGTCCATGCCTCCGCGCCGTATAGCAGGACTGGGATGATCAGTGTCTTGTACAGAGCCAACTTGGTTCTTTGAGAGATGGCTCTATTACTCGATTGCCTCTTGAGCCTGAAGAAACAGCGGTTGGCATGAGTTATCCTACGCTTGTCTCGTACAGTTTACTCCTGAGCTGAGGTAAGGTCGTTGACTACCTCAAATTTATAGCTGCCCATTGTGACACTCTGTCCAAGACGTCGATGTTGTTTGTCCTTTTTTGAGGACAGCATATACTTCGTTTTGCCCTCATTCACCGCCAGAGCCATTTTAGCCGCTTCCGTCTCAATGTTAGCAGAAGCCTCACTGACGGCTCGCTGAGTTTTGCCAATCGCGTCATCCTATCTTAAATTATTGCGCAATATTTAGCCAATTATGTTCAAGGCTAGTGGTGGCTCGTGACGTTGTGGGTATGTGCGTCGACCCCACCCTCGATGTCGTAGGTTCGACTCCAGCTCTGTGCGACGAAAACAATTTTCACGACCCCACCTCTTTCGAGTCACTGACAATGCTCAAAGTGTACTTCTGTCTAGAAAAAGCTTCTCAAACTTGGCCGTTCGGAGTCGGCATAAAACTGTAGGTCCCTTTCACTCGTGAGAGAATAATAGCACGCACAACCCAAGTGGTTGCTGAGAAGCTAGGCCCTGGCCCTCTACCGGCTGTAGCGCCACCCATATTATATTATATTATGTTCAAGGCAAAGTCCCCTAATCCTTTCGACTTCACTGAGTTTTCTTCCTCTTTTTTGCTGTCATGAGATTAAATGATGAGCACAACTACGTTGTCTCTTATTCGTATGGTAATTTATCTTTGGAGTCATCAGTGACTTCTAAGGAGCCGTGTGCTTAACCCAAAAGAATCATCAACAACGACGAGAATATGCAATTGATCTACCTAAAAAAACAACAGATTTAATAATAAACAATTTCTATTGCTCCCAATTGATTCCGAATCGATTCGTTTCTATTAGGACTACCACAGCAGCGTTCCCCAACTACACGCAAATGAGGTCATAGCGGCCGGCGAACACTTTCTAAAAATATTCCACGGGTGTTAGTTTTACTTGGAGCGTTTCCTTGGTAGTGCCAAATGTTTTGCATACTCCCACACTCGTGAGCTAGCCAAGTTTAGTTTAGTGCTCCCACTTCCACTTGAGCTCCTGCTGAGAGTTGAAGGAGTCCAGGTCAGTGACCAACCCCGTTTGCAATTCCTGCGAGCTCTTCGGAAACCCAAAGGTCATACGTTTTGTGCTCGCGTGGCAGCAGGGGTGCGCACTATATATTTAATGGCTTTTTATTTGGCCAATTGGTTGGCCGCTCGTATCGAGAGCGATTGTGGTCTTGTCCTCATAAATACCGGTCTAGCCATGGCAGTAACCACTTCACTTAATGACACACTTTTCGTTTGATTCTACGACATATCTTCTCCGAATTGGGTTTTGAGGTGTGTACAATCATCGGCTGATTATGGGCTTGAGAGGAAGCGGTTTCTTTTTGGTGGGTTTGGCTTTTTGACTGACGGGAGGGATGAAGTGGAATTCTCAAGAAGGATTATTCAGAAGCTAGTGCGACATGACCTCGCCACTGTGACACGTATTATGACGTGTTCGAATGCTCAAGTTTATAGGCAATAAGGAAGAATTGGTTGCTGAAAAAAAAGGACATGAGCACGTGACTGATAATGGTCTCTCCTTAGCCAATGAATGCCTGCGTTTAACTCGCCCTTAATATTCTGTAAGTGCTTATCGTTAAGTTGTGGCATGTTTTCGGAAAGGAGTATATGACCAATTTAAAAATGCTCTAGTCGTCCCACGTTTGCCACCACAGCTGACGGCAGCAAGAAATTCGTAAGCATTCATTTCTTGAGTCAACCAGTTAAGGGTTCAATAAGGCTGAAAACATACCGAATGAAGCATAACTTTTTTGATTCGTTTGTCAAAATTGTTATCGTTATTCGCTTGGTGTGTGCTGAAATGAAACAAAATGTAATTTGCGTTAGTGTTGCTGAACATTTGATCGGACTCAGACTATTAAGTTGTACCCAACGTACATACAATTCTTGAAGCAATTCAGGAAAAGGACTGGGAAGTGTCTGTGGCTACATAATCTAAAGCGAAATGCTGAGGATGCAATAGTTTTAGAGCAACATCGTCTTTTCTCTGATTCACTGTACACGTGACTACTGTCGCCGTAACTTCAATTCTGTTTGCAGTGAGTGCTATTAAAAAAAGACTAGCTTTGTAACGAAAGGCTGTGGAAAAAACATTTTTCTTTTTTGACTTAATTTTAAAACCCACGAACATTTTTACTCGTTTGTTTCCAACAGCATCCAACAGCATTTTTACTCGTTTGAGAAAATGTATCAAACAATAATTCACACAAAGCAAGCGTTGCGGCAACTGACCAAATCAAGATCAAGATTTTTTTCTGCAACGCTTGGCTCGTGCGTATTTAGCATAAGTAAGAATAGCTAACAAACAGAACTTATTATCCCTTCAAAAAAACAATCTCCCACCATCTCGCACATCCACGTCCATACTATATAATTGCGAACAGAATAAACATAGTACCAAATTAAGCTTTAAACTGAAATGCAAGGTAAAAATAAAATCTTTTTTCTACAATCTAACTTACTGCACCTCGGCGGGCACTCTAAGCTAAACTTAATCTTAATCTATTGTATTTCAACCTAACCTTACACTTCATATATTTATCGACTTCATTATCATTGTGTACTACTTATTATATATGTAATTCAGCTATTGACAACGAAACATTCTTTCCAGTTTACTTTCGTTTTTATGTTTCGCTTACCCTTTTGTGGTGCAGTCTCATAAGAAATAATGTTATCTTGTTTCACGTAACTCTTGCTTTATCCGGTGTGGTTATAGACTGAGTGAGTTGCTTCCAAAATAAATATGTACGCAATTATTTCTCTCGAAATTGATTTTACTTTTCAGCACAGTGTCCTTCGATTTTACAATTCTTCAAAAACTTCGCAAAAATGTGATTTCTCAAACTCTTCAAAGCAATTAATTGAGTTACTGGACAGAGATATATTATTGAAAACATCTGGGTGCCAACAAAAAGTCAAATCTCAGAGCCAGCTATCGGCAGTGCCTGCGAAAGTGGGAACATAGACGTGATTAAGTGAACACTCCGAACAGGCGTACGCATTAATTGGTATGTAAGCGGCAAAAATGAGTATGCCAGTTAACGAGGACAAAACAAAATATATGTATGAATTATGTCTCCAAAAAACGTCCCACAACATCAACGTCTTAAATAGAGCGTCATAAAGGGCAGATATGTCTTTGAGGTAGTCAGTGATTATCCTTACCCCCTAATCAACTCTATGAAATATTGATGATTCCAATTATGCTTTACGGAACAAGGGCTTGGTGGGGCGAAAGTTGTACTATACGTACATTTCGTTGGTCCCAAACGTATTAATGGCGATTCAACCATGAGCTGTACGAATGTCTAACACTAATGTCGCTTAAGGTGGATGCACCAATTTTTTTCGGTCCGTATCTGGGGAACGAACTTCAGGGAACCAACTTCAACATGAATATATTGTGCTAACTGGAGATGATTGTTAAGACTCATTTTTACCCGGGACTGTACAACAAAACAAAAAATCTTGTTTCAGTCAAGCTAGATTAGAGTAGTATGTAGATGTGTCAAGTGTCTGACATTACCATGCCCAATGTAAAGAACTTGGTCCAAAATAGGCTACACATGGTGTTACTTTGCAGATTAGGCAAATATGGTTTATCCTACTCTGAAAACTTGGCATTGATAAATTGTTTCAGTTGTCTTAAGCTAGAATTGCTCACTTTGTCTAAATCAGCAACGAAGCAAGTACATAAATGGCTTTTCTTTGATGTCTTCAAGTGCGACTTTTGCAGATGTCATGTAGTGTAGGAAGTCGCTACCACTAGTTTTTCTTCTTCCGTCGTAACTCGTTAGTGGGGGATTGCCTAGTCTATAGGTGCGTTTAGGGATCTGTAGACAATGGGTGGAATGAAGCGTGTCAAGCATCAACAGGGCGAGAGGTTTTCAGTCCAACAAAGTGATCATTTTTAAAGAGTTCACAAATCTTCTGAAATATCACATGCGGTGAACATTAAAATACTCGTTCATCTCATCAAGAGGCATACGGCTTAGGGAAGCGTTTGTGTGAAATGTGAACGCATCGATTTATCATTTTGTCTCAGATTCAAGACAGAGATTGTTTTTCGCCAGAATTTCTGTCTCGAGAACTCTACAGTGATGATTTATAATAATAATATGGGTGGCGCTACAGCCCATAGGGGGCCAGGGCCTAGCTTCTCAGCAACCACTTGTGTTGTGCGTGCTATTGTTCTTTCACGAGTGGAAGGGACCTACAGTTTTATGCCGAATCCGAAGCTTTCTCTAGACAGGAAATACTCTTTGAGCATTGTCAGTGACTCGAAAGAGGTGGGGCCGTGAAAATTGTTCTCGTCGCACAGAGCAGGAATCGAACCTACGACGCCGAGGTTGGGGTCGACGCACATACCCACAACGCCACGGGCAACCACAGTGATGATGATTTAATTAAAAGGATATGTGTATGCTTGGATCTTTGGATGCTTAATTCATCTGTAAGGACACCCGTAGGACCAGCATTTTATGAACAGCCTCGCTGTCCCATCTAAAGGATATGCTTGTTGGAGTTGGCAGTCGGTGTCCCGAGGACTGGTCTTACAAGCTTACCTGGCGTAGGTTTAGTTAGTTTACTAGGCTACTAGCATTAACTCTAACCGGGCCTCAACCAACTGCGTTATTCAGCTGTTGTACCTGGCGCAAGAAGATTACGTCTTTGTTATGTTTGGTGGAAAAGGTTTTGCCCTCAGCGATCGTCTAATTTATACACAAGTCAATGTTTCCACCCTTTTTAGGAAACTTGCAGTTGAGAGCTTTATCAAGTATTGTCCACTTTCAGTCAAGTAAATAGGTAGCGCTTAATGCACAGATCTCCGGTTAATTGTCGTCGTTTCTTTTTCGGAGACACAGTTCCAGATCATTGTTCATTTGTTACTTCCTTTTGTAACAGGCTCCAAATAATTGAAGAAACTGAACTAAAATTGATAAATTCCATGAAAACCGAAACTGTATCCTTTCAAAACTGGAACTGCAGATATGCGGTTTGCAAAGCCACAACTAGTCCGAGCCAATTTGAATTCCCTAGGAAAACCCCACGAAAGTATGCCGCTGAAACCAGAACAAGTATAACATTAACTTCGGTACAATGCAATGAGGTCATCGCTGTTTCCTCAAAGAATAACAATCACTCAGCCTATTGTGTGACTACGTTCCTCACATAGCTGCTTCAAATCACGCAATTAACCCACGCCTCGCGGTGGGGAAGAGCAATGCGTCCTTGGAGGCGATGCCGAAGGTCAAAGGTGGTTCAGTTAACAAACGCAACTTCATCGAATTATTTGATGTTTCTGTGAATTTGTTATTCGCAGGATTTCTGCCAAATATGCGGACCGATGGGGGAATAATTTCGGCCGTCGAACTTTAATAGTTCCCATGCACTCCGAGCCTAAAATGCTGGCATTAAAGGGGTTGTAACGCATGCATATCAAACGAAGGTCTAGTTCAGGGCACTCTGTCCGTCGAGCAGCGGCTGTGGACTCGATTGGCATTCGTGACAAGGTGTACACGAGTGTGTGCGCATGCATGTGCTTCGATTATAACCACCAAATGGCTTCGAAAATGTGCTCTGCCATTCGGCCTTTGTGATTGAATTGAAAGTATTCGTCGTTTAGATTAGATTCCTTGTGGCTGGTGATAAGGATTGCCGCCATTGCGATTGGATGATTATGGGTTATTTGGGGACGGAGTGGGAAAAATATTAAGTAGTTGAGGGTGTTCAGAAAGAAAGGGTGTGACAATGCATTGTGCTGCATGATTTCGATTAGCATCTCATTCGATTATTTCTTCCCCGAAAGCATGGGGAACATTTGTATTTATTGTCTAGTGGGGAATTCTATGAAATTGTACGCACGTTTGGAGCATATTCTTTCAATTTTAGGACGTTTACTCAGCAAGTGCTGTCAATGTACGTTTATTACCTTTCACCCTCTCACAGACAAGGAAACGGCCATTGTAAGCCATTCAGTTTTCTTTAAGAGGAATGTTTACGCTTTCGACGATGTGTAAAACTTGAGAACTCAAAACTTTTGTCGTATAAGCCATTTTTGTGGTCCATTGTTCTGTCACTATTCGGCCTTGTAAACATGGTTATGGCGTTGCCCTCACTGTGTTTTCTTTTCTGAATCTATTATAATAATTATATAGATGGCACTAGAGCCCGTAGAGAGTCAAGGCCTAGTTTCCCAGCAACGGTGTTGCCACAGAGACTCTATATAGTCCAAAGGACTCATTTGTTTTAACCTGACTGGGAGACTCATAAACACCTAACGTAATTTTATTTCACATTTCCATTTTCATAAATTTAATAGGTGTGAACTACGCTTTAATATTTCCTGAACGCTTTTATTTAAAATGCCTATATACTAGTACTAAACCCACGAATAGCTCTGGTCAGACTTCGAGCCAGGAAAGGAATGTAGTATCCATATACCATCATAGATGGCTTCAGAACCTACCGCTGCTTTCGTGGAAGGCGACAACGTTAGACTTTACACCTCATTAAGTATCAGTTTTCTAAGCGGTAGCCTATGCGCAATAAGCTATATTTGAAAAATAGGTGGAAGGGTGATGCTTGGACCGCGGCATTCTTGTTGTCCCTTGACAGAAAAGACTGCAGAAGACTTACCGGCCACCTGGGTTTAAACGAAGATACACTCTGCGATGCCTGTGAAGAGGACGGCTACACAGAAGAGCACTTCCTCTGTCTCTTCGGCGCTAATGTGGTTAGAGCTGATTCTGTAGGCACTTCAGCACAGAAGCGCCTGTTGATCTTCCGAAGGAATTGTAGGTTGCCACCTGCTAGTACAATGGACCAGTCTTGAGTCTTAGTGCTTCAGTGTAGTATCAAAACCTCAAAAAAAAAAAACAATACTGGTTTCTTCGGTATTATTTTAGATCCCACATAAGGACGCACTGTGTTATTAAAAAATTTTTGTTGGCACTCATTTATTTTCAAAATTACATAAAATTAAATAATTTGACCTGTGGTAACACTGCCCAGTAACCACTAGTGTTGTGCGTGCAATTCTTCTTTCAGAGTGCATCTGTTGATGAATCTTTTGCTCATAATTTTATTTCGACCACTAATTAGCACCATATCAATACCCAGCCTCTTTTCCTCGATTTTAGGGCGGCGTATAATAGTATCTATAAAGAGCAATGTCTAGCGTTGGGCATCTCTACCAAACTCGTCCGTTTGTATAGGATGACGATGGAATGCTCGCTGCTCTACCAAGATCATTACTGACCTAACGGAGAGATCTGATGTCAAAAAAGGATTTAGACAAGTTGACGCGATGTCATGTAACTTCTTAAGCATCAATGTTGAAAGGATTGTTCAAAACTCGCACGCCAACACCAGAGGAACAATCTTTCGATAAATCGATCATGTGAGGACGGACTCCACCTCATCTCCTACTGCATGTGCCAGCAATATTTAGATGATTCATAGATTGTTCCTCTGTTGTTGGCCTGCCCATCACCGGAAGAACACAGCGCGATGTTAATAGCACATTTGTAAATATTGCGACGGAGGTCGTGAAGATGTATTTAGCCGTAAAAGAGGGCACGGCTAACCGGTATAAAATGAGCGTGTTCTTTTTGAATATAAGACTAATTATTAATGGGAAAGTAAAAACGGTTAGAAATTGTTTGTTGTGCAACATTTGACATTACTGCCATTTGCTTTTGACTCAAAGTGTCATCTCCATCCAATATCGTTTGCAAATCGGCGTCTTCAAACTTTTTTGGTGGTCTTCCACGTTTTTCATTTCTCAATAAAAATCATTATTTCTGAAGCGTTGAAACCATCTTTTGCGTGTTGCTTCTGTTAGAGCATGATCACCATATGCCTCGACAAGTATTCGATGCGACTCTGCAGCACTTTTCTTCAAATGAAAACAAAAAATTAATGCTTTCCGCAAATCATCACTTTCTGGTACAAAATTCGACATTTTTAACACGATGAAAAAATGTGATTTTGTCTGTTTAATGACTTGATGTATACTAAATATTTTTCACAGATGTCATAGCAAACAAACAAACAAAAAAAAGGGCTCTTTCACAACAAATGTTCCCTATCGAGATATTTGTATCTTGACGCTCACTTCATACTGGTACACATATAAGGAAATGTGTAAAACTTGAGAACTCTCAATCGTTTGTAGTAGCCATGCCTTTTTCGTCGGGGCCAATGTGAAATGTAGAGCAACTATACCATTCTGGAAGGATTGTTCAAAACTCTCACACCAACACCAGAGGAACCATCATTCTCTCCTCATCTTCTACTACATGTGCCAACAATATCGTGAAGATGTGCTTTGCGGTAAATAAGCTGTTTCAATATCTATCCGGCTTGGTCAAGCCTATTACTCCTCCAATCACTAGTAAAAAGACCCCAAAATACTTAAACCTGCTTCAATGGGACTACACTCACATTGAACCAGAAAATAATCATAACCTCATTTGTCCACGTTGACCTTAATCCCAGTATCTGCACATACGGTTACAAACCAGACGAGTGCGCACTGGAGTTCCGCCTGAGAGGACCAAACCTGGCTTACCCTCAATACTCAAAATTTGAAACATTCCTCACCTGGGCTCCAGTGTAACCTCTAATCCATACATATAATGAAAAGGACAGGTTACAAGACGCACCCTTGACGAAGCCCAAGCTTAAAGGTGTTGATTTAGTACCGCTAATCCGAACACAGCTACAGCAGTTTGTATATAGCGACTGCATGGCCTCCAAAAGAGGACCTTCAATTTCATACTCATGTAGAACACACCAGAGCTTACCCCGAGTCTCTCGGTCGTATGGCTACTCCAAATCTACAAAACAGCTATAGATTGGCTTTGCATACTCCCAAGCATATGCGACACATGAAAAGAAATATGATCATTACAGCCTGAAGGCTTGAAGTCGGGATAGCCTCCATGATTGTTGTAATGAATTTCTTCAATTCAGTCAAATTTCTTGGTTTCGATTTGTACTCTTGTTTGACCAAGCTCCATAAAAATAGTCTGGTGCAGTCAACCCATGTGACCTTGGGCGCCAGCGGAAAGTGAACTTTATGGGAATTTTCGTTTGAGCTTCGCCATAAGCAGTCTGGATATTTATGCAGTTGCTCCGTCTTACTCGAACCAAATCCTTCTAAATTTACAGACAAACGCTTTTGACAGCGCTGTCAGTATCGTCAATCCTTCTAACATTGAGTACGGTGGCCAAGACGCGGCAGCATTTAGTCCAATAGAGGATGACATTGTTTTTAAAAGAAAAATAGTATCGTCGTCCTTCCAATTGATGAGGGTTTTATGTGGAGTGTCAGTCAAGGATCTACAGTGCTTACAATTGTCGACCGTCGCATAAATTGTTGGTAAACTGTATAGCAAATAAGTGGGCAGCTCTCAGCATGTTTGCTAACATTTGAATGTCACTGAGCTCGACTGAGATAATTGATCGCTCGCATGATCATCATCTGGCTGACACCACCATTTTGTTTTCCGTTCGCAATGTGTTGTCAAGATCACTGGTTAATGTCTCATATTCGTGGATAACGATTAGGCAGACTTGACTATGATGTTTTGAAATGAACATTTTTTTAGTCCTGTGTTTGTTATGGTCAATGGACATACACTTCATAACTTAAGTGATATCAGTGTAGAAATGTCCCATCTCCCATTATTTACCACAATCGGTTAAAAATATGTATCGAATAAGAGTTCTTGTGTTTTCAACTATCGTTCCTAAAACATCGCAAAATGGATAAGAGATGTTACTGCTTTGACGAACATTAGCAAAGGAATAAAATACGACATAAATAGTACAATGTGGAAAGTTACTGGCGCGCTTTAGTCGTCAACTTCGATTACTTCGGAGACTTGTGCATAGCCTCACACACACTCTGGTTCCATGCACGAAACGTTCACAACCGCCTGCTGAAAAATGAGTATCTGAACAAGAGCGTATGAGGGTGCATAGTAGGTCTCTTCTGAAGCGCAAAGTTTTTTTATTAAATTCCGTCGCATTTTTTATTATGACCATTTCGTCTGCCCTCTGTAAATCCAAGCGTTTCAAAATAAGTTCAAATCAAAAGCCCCCCCGTTTCACCAAACAAAATACTTATATTTCGTAAATTAAGGTACATTGCACGCAAAAGTTGACTTAAACTAAGCATTTACTTTTTGTCTCACTTGAGTGCTCACATTTCAATAATACTTGCGTGCATCCTTGTTGCAGCTTCATTCGTAGCACTCGTACTTATCCCACGATCGACGGTCTACGGTCTGTCCTAGAGTAAACTCCTGAGAATGGTCGCAATTCCCAGCACGACGATGGCACTTTGACACTGCAGACTGGACGCCGCACCGGTGCAAGGTAACTCATCTAGATCCGAGCTAAACAAACGATAGTCATTTAGACACGACATCACAGGCACAAGAGTTTAACTACAAAGCTTGACAAAACAATGGCAACTGGCGTTAATGAAAACTCATGGTTAAGACAGTTTGACAGTTTTATTGAAGCATCACCCTTAAAGTAAGCAGTTAAAAGTGTTTTTTTTTTTTTTTCTTCAGAGAACAAAAACTAAACCAATGAGATGTGCAAGGGTTGAAAATGATATTCTTTGCAAATAAAAAAAACATAAACAGAAAATGACAAACAACATTGATTAAGTGGTAAGTGCTAACTAAAAATACACAACGAGACTCGTTACACATGAGTTACACACAGTATTCCAGGTGAGGAATTGAGAAGTAAAAGTTAAATGAAATGGATTGATGGAGCTTTACTTGATTCCGATGACGCCGCAGCCTGCACGGCCACCTGCGTTGCCGGTCTTCTTTGAGTCGGGATGCTGTGTCTTGCCCAGATCGTCGACTCCCTCGTGAACGACGAGACCGCGTCCGATGATGGCCCGCTTGCCGGTGAGTGTTATCACATGGTCCGTGAGTGTTGTGTCGACTGTGCCGTTCTCATCGGCAATCACATTGCCCAAGTCTCCGACGTGACGAACGTCATCATCGGGAGCTCCATGACTAACCTGAAATGGGAGAGAAAAAATACACATTTAGATTGAGTGTATGTGGAATTGTTTTCTATTATTTTCGATATCAATAGAAATGCACGCCATTGAGATCTGCGATTTGGAATCACTTAGACTCCCTGATATGTGCAGCATCTCTCAAATAGAGATCCTGGCTATAGGGAGAGCAGCCGAGCACTTGAAGTCAATAGAATCCTGAACAACGACATCAAAGGCCGCAACTCACTGGAGTTCATCAGACACCACAAGATCAAACTCTGCTATGACACAGAAAATCAACAAAAAAACCTTACTAACCACTGTCAATTTTTGGGGGTCAAAAATTCAATGTTGTCGGATCCGCACCAAACTCTCAGAATCGATCAATAGACGTGAAATAACATCAATGACGGTGTACAGAAGTCACAGATACGCCTAATAGCGCCGCTGTGGCAGTCGAAAGATGACCCAGAAAATCAACAAAAAAGCCCTGTCAATTTTTTGGGGTCAAAATTTCAATGTTGTCGGATCCGCACCAAACTCTCAGAATCGATCAATAGACGTGAAATAACATCAATGACGGTGTACAGAAGTGACAGATACGCCTAAGAGCGCCGCTGTGGCAATCGAAAGATGACCCAAAAAATCACCAAAAAAGCCTTACTAACCACTGTCAATTTTTGGGGGTCAAAAATTCAATGCTGTCGGATCCGCACCAAACTCTCAGAATCGATCAATAGACGTGAAATAACATCAATGACGGTATACAGAAGTCACAGATACGCCTAATAGCGCCGCTGTGGCAGTCGAAAGATGACCCAAAAAATCACCAAAAAGCCTTACTAACCACTGTCAATTTTTGGGGGTCAAGAATTCAATGTTGTCGGATCCGCCCCAAACTCTCAGAATCGATCAATAGACGTGAAATAACATCAATGACGGTGTACAGAAGTCACAGATACGCCTAATAGCGCCGCTGTGGCAGTCGAAAGATGACCCAAAAAATCACCAAAAAAGCCTTACTAACCACTGTCAATTTTTGGGGGTCAAAAATTCAATGTTGTCGGATCCGCCCCAAACTCCCAGAATCGATCAATAGACGTGAAATAACATCAATGACGGTGTACAGAAGTCACAGATACGCCTAATAGCGCCGCTGTGGCAGTCGAAAGATGACCCAAAATATCACCAAAAAAGCCTTACTAACCACTGTCAATTTTTTGGGGTCAAAAATTCAATGTTGTCAAATCACCGGACCAAATGGGCACAATAGTTAAAGAACCTTGGCTAGTAAGGAATGAATGTCACACGACAAGATCACCGTGGCCAGAGCTTAAGCTTCTGTCGTTGGGCCGAAACTGGGTTATATGTTGCTCCGAGTGATAACAGCGCACTGTTCAATCGAAGCAATGCGCCGGAAAAGCCTTATCTGTTTCTGTGGATTGTCTCGGTTCCCACCACCATGTGATTGACAAGTTAAAATATATTAAAGGAATTATGTACTCCAAAAATGAAGGTATTCACAATCTGCCCTTGGCAGCCGAGTGGAAGTGATAGTGAAGCATCACACTTCCTTTCCTAAACCTTACCTAATCTATGTGTAAGTGCCAATCTTTCTGTGTGTCGACAATGAATTAATCCACTCAGATTGGGTCAGAAAAAAAAGTTTGTCTACAACAACCTCCAGAGCCAATCGAATATGTGTGGCGAAACATACTTTTTGACAGACCCTGTAAATGTTGTATTCCACCATGGTCTTGAGGGCTGTGGTCTTATGACCCTGTGCCGTTTTTTGCTGTTCGCTTAAACACAGATAAGCAACACTCCAAAATGCTCTAACTGAATGCACAAAATTTTAGTTGCAATGTCGACAAGATGCTGTTTCATATTTTGTGCTTTAATCCAACATACCTTATCGGGATTGTAGTGTCCTCCAGTGCTGGCGCATCCATTGGTTAAGTCTCCCTTCTCGTGAACGTGGAATCCATGCTTGCCCGGTTCCAAGCCAGTTATGTACACACGAATGTACACGCTCTCGCCGCACGCATTCTGCGTGAACGTAACGTTGCCTTTAACTTTACCCTCGCTTCCTGCAATGCTCGCGATCGCCACGATTGGTGTCTGCTTTTGCTGCGCAAATGAGTGGAAACAAGAAACGTTCATTAGCGTGTGGTGTCAAAACACGGTAAGTAATGATCGCATACCTCGGCTAGCGCTGCTACGGCACCAAACATCAGAACGGCCCCCACAAGGCGTATAGACATCATATTTCTCTGAAAATCGAAACGATACTTGTGATTATGAAATTTGCAACCAGAGTCCATATCGGCAACGTCGCGTAATGAAAACAAGTCTAAGCATAATCAACTCGAATCGGCAGAAACAGCATCGACACCACTTCGTGCGCAATCACAGTGGTGGTTCGGTCAGTTTCTCACTGAGGTGAGATCCGCAATCCGCGGACCATGCGCGGTTCTCACTGGACAGCCCCTAAATTGCGATGGGCTGAGGCAATTGAATTGAATCGTAGCGAAAAATTAAGTTACATAAATGGGTCATGGCGGCGATACTCGTGATGGACCGTCAAAAGCGCGCCCAAACGCGAACGCGTCGTCACAGGCGGTGAGCTGCGCGGGAATTGTAGCACGTTTTGTGATTGCCAATTGGCGAGATAAAGTCGCGTGTGAGCTTTTGTCCGCTTCGTGAACCAAGCGCTGTATGAACTGTTTTTTTTTTTATTGTCGTCATCGAGCGTATCTAGTGAATGTCAGTAGACAAATGTGTCAAGTTGCGGACTATGTCAACAACCGCCGCGCCGATCAGAGCACTTGTAGACTTGAATTAGAGTAGATTATGCAAAATCATACGAGGGAGACCGTTTAAGTACGTTTATTCACTCGTGCATGGTTTATATTTATCCAATCTGCGAACCAGTGTAAGGTTAAGTGGTGCTACGTCAGACGCGATCTAAGGTCGACCTGGGAGGGGGATCATAATTCGAGAGCATTTGCTTTTGTGAATTAGTGGAATTTGTGCGCTTTTTGCTCATAAAATGATTTTATGATGGCTTAGGTGGATGAGCGGATTGTTCGCGAAGAGAGACAAGTTTTAAGGCCTAGCCTCAGCCACATAATACTTTCTCCCTTATGGAGCCACATCCAGTAGAGTTTTATTTTCCTGGCAGACATTCCAGTTTTTGAAGGGCTGTCGAGAATAAGACGAGACGACTAGAAGAGGCTCAGAAACGAATACTGGTACTTGTTGCCATTTTCTTGCCGAAGAGAGTCGGCGAACCATTCAAATGAAGGATAATCGAAAACAGTCAAAATTCACTCATAAATGTCTATATTCCTTGCGGTATTAACAGACAACTGCTATACCTCACACCCAGACGTCACGACGTCCTTCGACAAATTCTCTCCACAGATCTTTCTAGCAAATCAATGCTATCAAGTTTGACAGGCATCCGGTGTACGCCATCCTTCTAACATAGCAAGGTCTGCTTCCTACATCAGATATCTGTAAGCTACCTTCCTGATTTAACTCTAATTCGATTTCACAGTCAGTTTAAACGCCTGCACGTGATATTAATGAATGAAACTCATTAATTGTGAGTAGCACTAGCTTTCCGAAGGTCCCGCACCGTAAAATATCGCGATCTCGAACGATTTCAGTTGAATTGACTCAATTTACCATGAACTTCAGACACAATCACTCGACTGACGGCGCTTCGAATCAAACAGTCGCAAATGGAACCGCCTGTTGTTTGATTTATATATCATGTGCTTACTGTTCGGTTGCATTTTTTTAAGACGGCGTCAGTATTCATATATTTTTCGCTTCATTCTGAAAAATGAAAGGTAGCTGTGCCGTCCATTTTGAAACTGAAAAGGCTTCAGTTGAGTCAAAGTTCTGTCGTAAATGATTGTCCTGAAGAATTTCACTGTGCAAGACAATTGCTTCAGCACGGTGAACGATAATAACAATCATATGGGTGGTGCTACAGATCGTAGTACTTAAAAACATCCCTTAATTGCAGGCTGTCTCTTAACGAGATGGCTGAGCGTTTTAACATTCACCTCATGTGGGTGCCGGGACACTGTGACATACCAGGAAACTGCAAAGCCGATGAACTCGCCAGGTGTGGTACAACCTCATCCAGGGCAGGGGTATCACCTTCCATACCGATCGCTACAGCCTACCATCTTTTCATACAATTAAGACCACTGATGACAAATGGCTAGAAGACACCACCTGCCTTAAAACAAAAGAAATCTGGCCATCACTTAACCTAAAACGGTCACTCAGTCTACTTGGACTCAGCAAGCCCTCATTAAGGACCCTGATTGGAGTCATAACCGGGCACTGTGTAATTGGCACTCATGCTCGCAGGATGGGTGCTACATATAATGATTTTTGCAGAAGTGGAGGAGGAAGAAAGCACTCATTACCTACTCTGCTCCTGCAGTGCTCTGGCTAGTCGTAAGTTCCTACACCTAGGAACCTATTACTTCAGCGGCCGTAATGAGCTAAACAGTGCCAGCATTGGCCAGCTTAATCACTTCACTAGAAGCACAAACAGGTTCCAGTGTTGGGAGAAGTCAATCCGCGTGCCTACTGTCCAGAATGTGCTTCGCCGAACTATTAAGTGCACACTAGCTACTGTCCAGAAAGTGCTTCGGCGAAGTATTAGTAGTAGTCTGACTGCCCTTAGCAGTCAGCCACTCTAACCTAACCTACACCTCGTAGTGGACCAGGGCGTAGCTTCTCAGCAATAACTCGGGTTTACGAGTGGAAGACATCTACAGATTTATGCGGACTCCGAGCGTCCCAGTTTGAGAAGATCTTTCTAGACAGAAATACTCTTTGAGCATGTTATGTAACGTGGTGGTGGGCGAAGAGGTGGGGCCGTGAAAATTAATTTATTATTCCATTTTGTGGTAACGAGAATCGAACTCGGTAGGTTAAAGTGGTAGACGCACTGTCTACTACAAGAAAAAAATGTATTTACACAGAAGCTTCACTCCATTACCAGGTTAGTATGGAGTGACTGACTTCCAACAAGCCGAAGTTAGGCCTTGGCCGTTTTATTTCCGGTGTGTTATCAAGCCGATCTAGTCAATCCTATTGCGCAAACCAGGTTGTGCATTCAATAAATTGATGAAGATAACTGACTAATTATGCTTAATTTGGCGAGTTCATTGAAGACGTAAATTTGTAGTTCCTTCGAGAGAAGGGACGCTCCATGTATAGCAAAGACGGTTTATAAATAATGGTTTCCTCCTCTTCCTACAGCTTCTACAAAAGTGCTTTAAAGCACACACAATTTGGAGGCTTTAGACCCAATGGCGCAGTGGCCAATGGTGACGATATCCTACGCATTCAGATCAAGGTGTGTTTCAAATTGGATTGGATTAAGAGCAAGTTGTCATTGTTTCTGTGCCATCATGTACGTTGGTAGGATTATCAGGCTCAATCTTCAATAGACGATTTACAGTAGCGATGGTCATGGAGAGGCTTTTTAGCTGAAATCCAGGTTCACCGCGGACTGTTGCGCTATTAGAAGAAGAAGACGACTATGCAAATGCATGACAGATCTCCACGAGCTAGGAAGGGATACTGATTAAGTGCGTTTCTACCGCTTTTACCAGCTTAGCGAGATTGTGGAATACCTCATTGTCTAGGTTTGATTACTTATATACAAAATTAAACTGTCAGTTATACACCTATTTTCAGCAAATTGCTTAGTACAATGAGCCATATTTGTGTGCATCCATCGTCAATAAAGCAATTTTTGTATGTAATTGAGCCATTAATTTGGTTATGAGATACACACAATGTTTTTATGACCCCGGTTTTTTTTCAAAACAATTAAGAAATACAAAAACATTGTCAATGACATTCCCGGTTTTGTGCTGTTTTTTGTGACAAAAAATCGGTGCCAAATGTGGCTGTCATTTCATAGTGCGTGCTTGGTTGCTTAATGTTCAATTTCTAAAACGACGTACAATTTTCTCATTTTACGGCTTCAACACTCCCGAGTTACTGACAATGATCAGATTTATAATAATACGGGTGGCTCGTACAGGACTAAGGCCAACTTTTAAGCAACCACTAGTGTTGTACGTGCTATTGTCAGTGTTGGGACTTGAAATGTTCAAAGCATTGTAGATTTGAAAAAGTGTATTAGATCGGGCTTATCTATTCAATATCTAACGCGTTAACTTAATTATATATGTGTGGCGCTACAGCCCGTAGGGGGCCAGGGCATAGCTTCTCAGCAACCACTCGTGTTGTGCGTGCTATTGTTCTCTCACGAGTGGAAGGGATCTACAATTTAATGCCGAATCCGAACGGCCGAGTTTGAGAAGCTTTTACTAGACAGAAAATACTCTTTGAGCATTGTCAGTGACTCGAAAGAGGTGGGGTCCTGGCACTCGTTTTCGTCGCAAAGAGCAGGAATTGAACCTACGACGTCGAGGTTGGGGTCGACGCACATACCCACAACGCCACGGGCCACCACGCATTAACTTAATACGTGAAATTTATTAAGTTAACGCTCATTTCATAAACGAAATGCACAGCTCGCCAATCTATTCACATTTTTTAAGACAGTCGTCAGGGTAATCAGAAAAAAAACAAAAAAATTGCTTAAAGAGGAAGAATAACAATGTGTGGTCGATTTTACACGTTGGGAAGTAGATGTGGTAGGTTTAAGAAAATTGCAAAAAATAAGTACATCTACCACAATTGTGGAAAAGTCCCAACGCTGGCTATTGTTCTCTAACGAGGGAATGGGGCCTACAGTTTTATGCTGCGAACAGCCAATGTTTTTCTAGACAGGAATACTCTTGTATTGTCAGTGACTCGACAGTTGTGGTTCAAGTGGATATGAGTCAACAAACGTACCCACAATGCCGCGGCCCAATACGTCCGACAGCAGGTACTAAGCGTGTGTTTTTTAACAGTTTTTCTTATTACATTTTAAGAGGCCAATCACGAATGTCATTTTCATAGTGCGAACAATGTTCACTGGTTCGTGATCAACCGTCAAACAAATAGCGCATAATCATCAAAGAGTATGTGTTATTATCCATTGTATCGTCAGTGGTGGCCCGTGGCGTTGTAGGTATGTGCTTCGACTCTAACCTCGACGTCGTAGGTTCGATTCCTGTGCGACAAAAATAATTTTCACGGCAACACCTTTTTCGAGTCACTGGCAATGCTCAAAGAGTACTTTCTGTCTAGAAACAAACTTCTCAAACTTGGCCATTCGGCGTCGGCATAACGTCCGACGTCCCATCCACTCGTGAGAGAACAATAGCACACACAACACGAGTGGTTGCCTACCCTCGTCTCTGTCCTGTACCGACTGTTGCGCCATCTATATGATTATTATTATATCGTCAGTTGTCTAGAGGACAATCAGCTGTAGTCTCGGCTATGTGTTGTACTTGTACTTGATTGCTGAAAAAAAAAACTTTTCAAACTTCTTCGTTCAGAGCTAGCGTGGTCAATCGATAGGTCCCCACCACTCGCGAAAGAACAACTGTACACGCTTGATGTTGCATAAGTTCACTACGAGCTGTACTGTCATCCATAAATAGTGCACTCCCCCAAAGTCGATTTCGCCTCCTAAACTATTTACTTTTTTGTTTGCCACATTTTTTTTATTTAGAATTTCTAAAACGTGAGATGCATAAATTAACTGCTGACTAAACGCGATATTTTTCTTTCATCGGTCGGGGAA
>OU744319.1:22666585-22956013 GCA_916610145.1 Eristalis arbustorum
CACACCCTCTCACAGACAAGGAAACGGCCATTGTAAGCCATTCAGTTTACTTAAGAGGAATGTTTACGCTTTCGACGATGTGTTAAACTTGAGAACTCAAAACTTTTCTCGTATTAGCCATTTTTGTGGTCCATTGTTCTGTCACTATTCGGCCTTGCAAACATGGTTATGGCGTTGCCCTCACTGTGTTTTCTTTTCTGGATCTATTATAATAATTATATAGATGGCACTAGAGCCCGTAGAGAGTCAAGGCCTAGTTTCCCAGCAACAGTGTTGCCACAGAGACTCTATATAGTCAAAAGGACTCATTTGTTTTAACCTGACTCGGCGACTCATATTTTTTTGATTTGATTTGAGGAGCAAAACACCTAACGTAATTTTATTTCACATTTCCATTTACATAAATTTAAAAGGTGTGAACTACGCTTTAATATTTCCTGAACGCTTTTATTTAAAATGCCTACATACTAGTACTAAACCCACGAATATCTCTGGTCAGACTTCGGCCAGGAAAGGAATGTAGTATCCATATACCATCACAGATGGCTTCAGAACCTACCGCTGCTTTCGTGGAAGGCGACAATGTTAGACTTTACACCTCATTAAGTATCAGTTTTCTAAGCGGTATTTGAAAAATAGGTGGAAGGGTGATGGTTGGACCGCGGCATTCTTGTTGTCCCTCGACAGAAAAGACTGCAGAAGACTTACCGGCAACCTTTGCTAAGCGCTGGGTTTAAACGAAGATACCCTCTGCGATGCCTGTGAAGAGGACGGCTACACAGAAGAGCACTTCCTCTGTCTCTTCGGCGCTAATGTTTGCTGATTCTGTAGGCACTTCAGCACAGAAGCGCCTGTTGATCTTCCGAAAGAATTGTAGTTTGCCACCTGGTAGTACAATGGACCAGTCTTGAGTCTTAGTGCTCCAGTGTAGTATCAAAACCTCAAAAAAAAAAAAACAATACTGGTTTCTTCGGTATTATTTTAGATCCCACATAAGGAGGCATTGTGTTATTAAAAAGTTTTTGTTGGTACTCATTTATTTTCAAAATTACTCGTTTTTTAAGCTTCTGGGACTCATAAATAATTTGACCTTTGAGCAACCACTCGTGTTGTGCGTGCTGTTCTTCTTTCAGAGTGGAACTATTGATGAATCTTTTGCACATTATTTTATTTCGACCACTAATAAGCACCTTATCAATACCCAGCTTCTTTTCATCGATTTTAGGGCGGCGTATAATAGTATCTATAAAGAGCAATGTCTAGCCTTGGGCATCTCTACCAAAGTCGTCTGTTTGTATAGGATGACGATGGAGAATGCTCGCTGCTCTACCAAGATCATTACTGACCTAACGGAGAGATCTGATGTCAAAAAAGGATTTAGACAAGTTGACGCGATGTCATGTAACTTCTTAAGCATCAATGTTGAAAGGATTGTTCAAAACTCGCACGCCAACACCAGAGGAACAATCTTTCGATAAATCGATCATGTGAGGACGGACTCCACCTCATCTCCTACTGCATGTGCCAACAATATTCAGATGATTCATAGATTGTTCCTCTGTTGTTGGCCTGCCCATCACCGGAAGAACACAGCGCGATGTTAATAGCACATTTGTAAATATTGCGACGGAGGTCGTGAAGATGTATTTAGCCGTAAATGAGGGCACGGCTAACCGGTATAAAATGAGCGTGTTCTTTTTGAAAATAAGACTAATTATTAATGGGAAAGTAAAAACGGTTAGAAATTGTTTGTTGTGCAACATTTGACATTACTGCCATTTGCTTTTGACTCAAAGTGTCATCTCCATCCAATATCGTTTGCAAATCGGCGTCTTCAAACTTTTTTGGTGGTCTTCCACGTTTTTCATTTCTCAATAAAAATCATTATTTCTGAAGCGTTGAAACCATCTTTTGCGTGTTGCTTCTGTTAGAGCATGATCACCATATGCCTCGACAAGCATCCGATGCGACACTGCAGCACTTTTCTTCAAATGAAAACAAAAAATTAATGCTTTCCGCAAATCATCACTTTCTGGTACAAAATTCGACATTTTTAACACGATGAAAAAATATGATTTTGTCTGTTTAATGACTTGATGTTTACTAAATATTTTTCACAGATGTCATAGCAAACAAACAAACAAAAAAAATAAGGGCTCTTTCACAACAAATGTTTGTTTCACAAATGGCTACTCCAAATCTACAAAACAGCTATAGATTGGCTTTGCATACTCCCAAGCATATGCGACACTTGAAAAGAAATATGTTCATTACAGCCTGAAGGATTGAAGTCGGGATAGGCTCAATGATTGTTGTAATGAATTTCTTCAATTCAGTCAAATTTCTTGGTTTCGATTTGTACTCTTGTTTGACCAAGCTCCATAAAAAATAGTCTGGTGCAGTCAACCCATGTGACCTTGGGCGCCAGCGGAAAGTGGACTTTATGGGAATTTTCGTTTGAGCTTCGCCATAAGCAGTCTGGATATTTATGCAGTTGCTCCGTCTTACTCGAACCAAATCCTTCTAAATTTACAGACAAACGCTTTTGACAGCGCTGTCAGTATCGTCAATCCTTCTAACATTGAGTACGGTGGCCAAGACGCGGCAGCATTTAGTCCAATAGAGGATGACATTGTTTTTAAAAGAAAAATAGTATCGTCGTCCTTCCAATTGACGATGGTTTTATGTGGAGTGTCAGTCAAGGATCTGCAGTGCTTACAATTGTCGACCGTCGCATAAATTGTTGGTAAACTGTATAGCAAATAAGTGGGCAGCTGTCAGCATGTTTGCTAACATTTGAATGTCACTGAGCTCGACTGAGATAATTGATCGCTCGCATGATCATCATCTGGCTGACACCACCATTTTGTTTTCCGTTCACAATGTGTTGTCAAGATCACTGGTTAATGTCTCATATTCGTGGACAACGATCAGGCAGACTTGACGATGATGTTTTGAAATGAACATTTTTTTAGTCCTGTGTTTGTTATGGTCAATGGACATACACTTCATAACTTAAGTGATATCAGTGTAGAAATGTCCCATCTCCCATTATTTACCACAATCGGTTAAAAATATGTATCGAATAAGAGTTCTTGTGTTTTCAACTATCGTTCCTAAAACATCGCAAAATGGATAAGAGATGTTACTGCTTTGACGAACATTAGCAAAGGAATAAAATACGACATAAATAGTACAATGTGGAAAGTTACTGGCGCGCTTTAGTCGTCAACTTCGATTACTTCGGAGTCTTGTGCATAGCCTCACACACACTCTGGTTCCATGCACGAAACGTTCACAACCGCCTGCTGAAAAATGAGTATCTGAACAAGAGCGTATGAGGGTGCATAGTAGGTCTCTTCTGAAACGCAAAGTTTTTTTACTAAATTCCGTCGCATTTTTTATTATGACCATTTCGTCTGCCCTCTGTAAATCCAAGCGTTTCAAAATAAGTTCAAATCAAAAGCCCCCCCGTTTCACCAAACAAAATACTTATATTTCGTAAATTAAGGTACATTGCACGCAAAAGTTGACTTAAACTAAACATTTACTTTTTGTCTCACTTGAGTGCTCACATTTCAATAATACTTGCGTGCATCCTTGTTGCAGCTTCATTCGTAGCACTCGTACTTATCCTACGGTCGACGGTCTGTCCTAGAGTAAACTCCTGAGAATGGTCGCAATTCCCAGCACGACGATGGCACTTTGACACTGCAGACTGGACGCCGCACCGGTGCATGGTAACTCATCCAGGTCCGAACTAAACAAACGATAGTCATTTAGACACGACATCACAGGCACAATAGTTTAACTACAAAGCTTGACAAAACAATGGCAACTGGCGTTAATGAAAACTCAGGGTTAAGACAGTTTGACAGTTTTATTGAAGCATCACCCTTAAAGTAAGCAGTTAAAAGTATTTTTTTTCTTCAGAGAACAAAAACTAAACCAATGAGATGTGCAAGGGTTGAAAGTGATATTCATTGCAAATAAAAAAAAAACAAACAGAAAATGACAAACAACATTGATTAAGTGGTAAGTGCTAACTAAAAATACACAACGAGACTCGTTACACATGAGTTACACACAGTATTCCAGGTGAGGAATTGAGGAGTAAAAGTTAAATGAAATGGATTGATGGAGTTTTACTTGATTCCGATGACGCCGCAGCCTGCACGGCCACCTGCGTTGCCGGTCTTCTTTGAGTCGGGATGCTGTGTCTTGCCCAGATCGTCGACTCCCTCGTGAACGACGAGACCGCGTCCGATGATGGCCCGCTTGCCGGTCAGTGTTATCACATGGTCCGTGAGTGTTGTGTCGACTGTGCCGTTCTCATCGGCGATCACATTTCCCAAGTCACCGACGTGACGGACATCATCATCGGGAGCTCCATGACTAACCTGAAATGAGAGAGAAAAATTACACATTTAGATTGAGTTGTAAGTGGAATTGTTTTCTATTATTTTCGATATCAATAGAAATGCACGCCATTGAGATCTGCGATTTGGAATCACTTAGACTCCCTGATATGTGCAGCATCTCCCAAACAGAGATCCGGGCTATAGGGAGAGCAGCCGAGCACTTGAAGTCAATAGAATCCTGAACAACGACATCAAAGGCCGCAACTCACTGGAGTTCATCAGACACCACAAGATCAAACTCTGCTATGACCCAGAAAATCAACAAAAAAGCCCTGTCAATTTTTGGGGGTCAAAATTTCAATGTTGTCGGATCCGCACCAAACTCTCAGAATCGATCCATAGACGTGAAATAACATCAATGACGGTGTACAGAAGTCACAGATACGCCTAATAGCGCCGCTGTGGCAGTTGAAAGATGACCCAGAAAATCAACAAAAAAGCCCTGTCAATTTTTGGGGGTCAAAATTTCAATGTTGTCGGATCCGCACCAAACTCTCAGAATCGATCAATAGACGTGAAACAACATCACCAACGGTGTACCGAAGTACAGATACGCCTAATAGCGCCGCTGTGGCAGTTGAAAGATGACCCAGAAAATCAACAAAAAAGCCTTACTAACCCCGGTCAATTTTTGGGGGTCAAAAATTCAATGTTGTCGGATCCGCACCAAACTCTCAGAATCGATCCATAGACGTGAAATAACATCAATGACGGTGTACAGAAGTCACAGATACGCCTAATAGCGCCGCTGTGGCAGTTGAAAGATGACCCAGAAAATCAACAAAAAAGCCCTGTCAATTTTTGGGGGTCAAAATTTCAATGTTGTCGGATCCGCACCAAACTCTCAGAATCGATCAATAGACGTGAAACAACATCACCAACGGTGTACCGAAGTACAGATACGCCTAATAGCGCCGCTGTGGCAGTTGAAAGATGACCCAGAAAATCAACAAAAAAGCCTTACTAACCCCGGTCAATTTTTGGGGGTCAAAAATTCAATGTTGTCGGATCCGCACCAAACTCTCAGAATCGATCCATAGACGTGAAATAACATCAATGACGGTGTACAGAAGTCACAGATACGCCTAATAGCGCCGCTGTGGCAGTTGAAAGATGACCCAGAAAATCAACAAAAAAGCCCTGTCAATTTTTGGGGGTCAAAATTTCAATGTTGTCGGATCCGCACCAAACTCTCAGAATCGATCAATAGACGTGAAACAACATCACCAACGGTGTACCGAAGTACAGATACGCCTAATAGCGCCGCTGTGGCAGTTGAAAGATGACCCAGAAAATCAACAAAAAAGCCTTACTAACCCCGGTCAATTTTTGGGGGTCAAAAATTCAATGTTGTCGGATCCGCACCAAACTCTCAGAATCGATCCATAGACGTGAAATAACATCAATGACGGTGTACAGAAGTCACAGATACGCCTAATAGCGCCGCTGTGGCAGTTGAAAGATGACCCAGAAAATCAACAAAAAAGCCTTACTAACCACTGTCAATTTTTGGGGTTCAAAAATTCAATGTTGTCGTATCACCGGACCAAATGGGCACAATAGTTAAAGAACCTTGACTGGTAAGGAATGAATGTCACACGACAAGATCACCGTGGCCAGAGCTTAAGGACAGCAAAACAAAGAAGCTTCTGTCGTTGGGCCGAAACTGGGTTATATGTTGCTCCGAGTGATAACAGCGCACTGTTCAATCGAAGCAATGCGCCGGAAAAGCCTTATCTGTTTCTGTGGATTGTCTCGGTTCCCACCACCATGTGATTGACAAGTTAAAATATATTAAAGGAATTATGTACTCCAAAAATGAAGGTATTCACAATCTGCCCTTGGCAGCCGAGTGGAAGTGATAGTGAAGCATCACACTTCCTTTCCTAAACCTTACCTAATCTATGTGTAAGTGCCAAACTTTCTGTGTGTCGACAATGAATTAATCCACTCAGATTGGGTCAGAAAAAAAAGTTTGTCTACAACAACCTCCAGAGCCAATCGAATATGTGTGGCGAAACATACTTTTTGACAGACCCTGTAAATGTTGTATTCCACCATGGTCTTGAGGGCTGTGGTCTTATGACCCTGTGCCGTTTTTTGCTGTTCGCTTAAACACAGATAAGCAACACTCCAAAATGCTCTAACTGAATGCACAAAATTTTAGTTGCAATGTCGAAGATGCTCAGTTTCATGTTTTGTGCTTAAATCCAACATACCTTATCGGGATTGTAGTGTCCTCCAGTGCTGGCGCATCCATTGGTTAAGTCTCCCTTCTCGTGAACGTGGAATCCATGCTTGCCCGGTTCCAAGCCAGTTATGTACACACGAATGTACACGCTCTCGCCGCACGCATTCTGCGTGAACGTAACGTTGCCTTTAACTTTACCCTCGCTTCCTGCAATGCTCGCGATCGCCACGATTGGTGTCTGCTTTTGCTGCGCAAATGAGTGGAAACAAGAAACGTTCATTAGCGTGTGGTGTCACAACACGGTAAGTTATGATCGCATACCTCGGCAAGCGCTGCTACAGCCCCAAACATCAGAACTGCCCCCACAAGGCGTATGGACATCATATTTCTCTGAAAAACGAAACGATACTTGTGATTATGAAATTTGCAACCAGAGTCTCTCGCGTAATGAAAACGAGTCTAAACATAATCAACTCGAATCGGCAGAAACAGCATCGACACCACTTCGTGCGCAATCACAGTGGTGGTTCGGTCAGTTTCTCACTGAGGTGAGATCCGCAATCCGCGGACCATGCGCGGTTCTCACTGGACAGCCCCTAAATTGCGATGGGCTGAGGCAATTGAATTGAATCGTAGCGAAAAATTAAGTTACATAAATGGGTCATGGCGGCGATACTCGTGATGGACCGTTAAAAGCGCGCCCAAACGCGTTCGCGTCGTCACAGGCGGTGAGCTGCGCGGGAATTGTAGCACGTTTTGTGATTGCCAATTGGCGAGATAAAGTCGCGTGTGAGCTTTTGTCCGTTTCGTGAACCAAGCGCTGTATGAACTGTTTTTTTTATTGTCGTCATCGAGCGTATCTAGTGAATGTCAGTAGACAAATGTGTCAAGTTGCGGACTATGTCAACAACCGCCGCGCCGATCAGAGCACTTGTAGACTTGAATTAGAGTAGATTATGCAAAATCATACGAGGGAGACCGTTTAAGTACGTTTATTCACTCGTGCATGGTTTATATTTATCCAATCTGCGAACCAGTGTAAGGTTAAGTGGTGCTACGTCAGACGCGATCTAAGGTCGACCTGGGAGGGGGATCATAATTCGAGAGCATTTGCTTTTGTGAATTAGTGGAATTTGTGCGCTTTTTGCTCATAAAATGATTTTATGATTGGAAGACTTAGATAGATGAGCAGATTGTTCGCGAAGAGAGACAAGTTTTAAGGCCTAGCCTCAGCCACATAATACTTTCTCCCTTATGGAGCCACATCCAGTAGTTTTATTTTTTCGATTTCCTGGCAGACATTCCAGTTTTTGAAGGGCTGTCGAGAATAAGACGAGACGACTAGAAGAGGCTCAGAAACGAATACTGGTACTTGTTGCCATTTTCTTGCCGAAGAGAGTCAGCGATCCATTCAAATGAAGGATAATCGAAAACAGTCAAAATTCACTCACAAATGTCTATATTCCTTGCGGTATTAACAAACAACTGCTATACCTCACACCCAGACGTCACGACGTCCTTCGACAAATTCTCTCCACAGATCTATATAGCAAATCAATGTCATCAAGTTTGACAGGCATCCGGTGTACGCCATCCTTCTAACATAGCAAGGTCTGCTTCCTACATCAGATATATGTAAGCTACCTTCCTGATTTTACTCTAATTCGATTTCACAGTCAGTTTCAACGCCTGCACGTGATATTAATGAATGAAACTCATTAATTGTGAGTAGCACTAGCTTTCCGAAGGTCCCGCACCGTAAAATATCGCGATCTCAAGCGATTTCAGTTGAATTGACTCAATTTACCATGAACTTCAGACACAATCACTCGACTGACGGCGCTTCGAATCAAACAGTCGGAAATGGAACCGCCTGTTGTTTGATTTATATATCATGTGCTTACTGTTCGGTTACATTTTTTTTAAGACGGCGTCAGTATTCATATATTTTTCGTTTCATTTTGAAAAATGAAAGGTAGCTGTGCCGTCCATTTTGAAACTGAAAAGGCTTCAGTTGAGTCAAAGTTCTGTCGTAAATGATTGTCCTGAAGAATTTCACTGTGCAAGACAATTGCTTCAGCACGGTGAACGATAATAACAATCATATGGGTGGTGCTACAGATCGTAGTACTTAAAAAGGGATGTTTTTAAGTACTACGAGCAGGCTGGCTGTCTCTTAACGAAATGGCTGAGCATTTTAACATTCACCTCATGTGGGTGCCGGGACACTGTGACATACCAGGAAACTGCAAAGCCGATGAACTCGCCAGGTGTGGTACAACCTCATCCAGGGCAGGGGTATCACCTTCCATACCGATCGCTACAGCCTACCATCTTTTCATACAATTAAGACCACCGATGACAAATGGCTAGAAGACACCACCTGCCTTAAAACAAAAGAAATCTGGCCATCACTTAACCTAAAACGGTCACTCAGTCTACTTAGACTCAGCAAACACTCATTAAGGACCCTCTTTGGAGTCATAACCAGGAACTGTGCAATTGGTACTCATGCTCGCAAGATGGGTGCCTCGTATAATGATTTTTGCGGAAGCTGTATGGATGAAGAGGAGGAAGTAAGCACTCATCACCTACTCTGCTCCTGTAGTGCTCTGGCTAGTCGTAGGTTCCTACACCTAGGAATCTATTACTTCAGCGGCCGTAATGAGCTAAACAGTAGCCAGCTAAATCGCTTCACTAGAAGCACCAACAGGTTCCAGTGTTAGGAGAAGTCAATCCGCGTGATACTGCCTACTGTCCAAAAAGTGCTTCGCCGAATTATTAAGTGGGCACTAGCTATTGTCCAGAAAGTGCTTCGGCGAAGCATTAGATGGACACTGCCTATGTCTGACTGCCATTAGCAGTCAGCCACTATAACCTAAACTAACCTACAGCTCGTAGTGGACCAGGGCGTAGCTTCTCAGCAATAACTCGGATTTACGAGTGAAAGATATCTACACTTTTTGTGTAGATATCCCAGTTTGAGAAGATCTCTCTAAACAGGAATACTCTTTGAGCATGATATATAACGTGGTGATGGGTGAATAGGTGGAGGCGTGAAAATCAATTTATTATTCCATTTTGTCGTAACGAGAATCGAACTCGGTGGTTTAGAGTAGGAACAGACACACTGTCTACTACAAGAAACAAATGTGTTTACACAGAAGCTTCACTCCATTACGAGGTTAGCATGGAGTGACTGACTTCCAACAAGCCGAAGTTATGCCTAGTCCGTTGTAGGTCCGGTGTGTTATCAAGCAGATCTAGTCAATCCTATTCTGCAAACCCGGTTGTGCATTCAATAAACTGATGAAGACGGTTGACACAAATTCTGGGGGCGCCCCATGTACAGAATAGACCGACCATTTTTTCCTTCTCTTCCTACAACTTCTCCAGAACTGCTTGTAAGGAACACACAGTATCGCAGCGCTCTGCCCAATGGTGACGGATGAAGCTGTGTGATGCGCTTTCGTTGTTTCTGTGCCAGCAGATCATGTACAATTAGTAAGATTATAAGGCTTAAGTTTCAGTAGATGTTTGACAGTAGCGATAAGCATGGAGAGAGGTAGCTGAGGCACAAGTTCAACCCGGGCTGTTGCGCTATTAGAAGTAGAAGAAAATGGACAAGGATGACAGATACTGATCACGTGCGTTTCAACCGCGCTTGCCAGCTTAGCAAGGAATACCTTAGTGTCTCGACACATACACAAGTACCAATAGATACCAACTGACGAAGATAGTACTATATGTATATTCCAGTTTGTCTATTTCTTTTGAAACTGAAACACATGATGCAAATTTAGGAATTAACGTTTTTTTTTCAACTTTATCCAGAATGGAACTCATATTAGAGCACGCACTCCTTTTTCTCATCAGTATGAGGTGTGATGGCAAATTAGCGTTTCTTCTGTTCGAAATTCGAAAACTGTTTCGAAATCAGATAACATCCCACATTGAATACTTATAAACAAAATTAAACTGTCAGTTATACACCTATTTTCAGCAAATTGCCTAGCACAATGAGCCATATTTGTGAGCATCCATCGTCAATAAAGCAATTTTTGTATGTAATTGAGCAATTAATTGGGTTATCAGGTACACAACAATGTTCTTATAACAATGTAGCTTTTTTTCAAAACAATTTAGAAATAAAAACAAACATTATCAATGACATGCCTGGTTTTGTGTTGTTTATTGTGACGAAAATTCGGTGACGAATGTGGCTGTCGTTTCATAGTGCGTGCTTGGTTGCTTAATGTTCAATTCCTGAAACGACGTACAATTTTCTCGTTTTACGGCTTCAACACTCCCGAGCTACTGACAATGATCAGATTTACAATAATACGGATGGCTCGTACAGGACTAAGGCCAACTTTTAAGCAACCACTAGTGTTGTACGTGCTTTTGTCAGTGTTGGGACTTGATATGTTCAAAGCATTGTAGATTTGAAAAAGTGTATTAGATCGGGCTTATCTATTGAATATGTGACGCGTTAAATTAATTATATATGTGTGGCGCTACAGCCCGTAATGGGCCAGGGCCTTGCTTCTCAGCAACCACTCGTGTTGTGCGTGCTATTGTTCTCTCACGGGTGGAAGGGACCTACAGTTTTAATGCCGCATCCGAACGTCTTTGCTTGAGAAGCTTTCTCTAGACAGAAAGTACTCTTTGAGCATAGTCAGTGACTCGAAAGAGGTGGGGACGTGAACATTAATTTTGTAGCTCAGAGCTGGAATCGAAACTACGACATCGAGGTTGGGGTCGACGCACATACCCACAACGCCACGGGCCACCACGCGTTAACTTAATACGTGAAATTTATTAAGTTAACGCTGATTTCATAAACGAAATGCACAGCTCCCCAATCTATTCACATTTTTTAAGACAGTCGTCAGTTACCCATCAGTTATCAGAAAAAACACAAAAAATTGCTTAAAGAGGAAGAATAACAATGTGTGGTCTTTGGGAAGTAGATGTGGTAGGTTTAAAAAAAATTACAAAAAATAAGTAGATCTACCACAATTGTGGAAAAGTCCCAACGCTGGCTACTGTTCTCTAACGAGGGAATGGGGCCTACAGTTTTATGCTGCGAACAGCCAAGGTTTTTCTAGACAGGAATACTCTTTGAGTATTGTCAGTGACTCGACAGTTGTGGTTCAAGTGGATATGAGTCAACAAACGTACCCACAATGCCGCGGCCCAACACGTCCGACAACAGGTACTAAGCGTGTGTTTTTTAACAGTTTTTCTTATTACATTTTAACGAGGCAATCACGAATGTCATTTTCATAGTACGAACAATGTTCACTGGTTCGTGATGAACCGTCAAACAAAAAGCGCATAATCATCAAAGAATATGTGTTATTATCCATTGTATCGTCAGTGGTGGCCCGTGGCGTTGTAGGTATGTGCTTCGACTCTAACCTCGACGTCGTAGGTTCGATTCCTGTGCGACAAAAATAATTTTCACGGCAACACCTCTTTCGAGTCACTGACAATGCTCAAAGAGTACTTTCTGTCTAGAGAAGGCTTCTCAAACAAAGCCGTTCGGATCCGGCATTAAAACTGTAGGTCCCTTCCACTTGTGAAAGAACAATAGCACACACAACACGAGTGGTTGCCTACCCTCGTCTCTGTCCTGTACCGACTGTTGCGCCATCTATATGATTATTATTATATCGTTAGTTGTCTAGACGACAATCGGCTGTAATCTCGGCTATGTCTTGTACTTGTACTTGATTGCTGTAAAAAAAAACTTTTCAAACTTCTTCGTTCAGAGCTAGCGTGGTCAATCGATAGGTCCCCACCATTTGCGAAAGAACAACTGTACACGCTTGATGTTGCATAAATTCACTACGAGCTGTACTGTCATCCATAAATAGTGCACTCCCCCGAAGTCGATTTCGTCTCCTAAACTATTTACTTTTTTTGTTTGCCATATTTTTGGAATTCTCCTTAATTTTCCAAACAAAAAAGTTTTCCTCTATCTCAAATTAATGTTGACATCCAGTGACATTTCGACTTAGGTAGAGTCGGCTTAAGAAACTGATTGCGGAAAAAGCGATAACATGCACAAGAGCTGTGATCTGAAATGTTATATTCCGAAGGTGCAGCAGTGTTTTCTTATTCTTATTGAGAATTTCTAAAACGTGAGATGCATAAATTAACTGCTGACTAAACGCGATATTTTTCTTTCATCGGTCGGGGAAATTAAATGATTTGGCAGAAGTCTTTAAGCTCATTCTAACTAGGCTGCTGAATGCAAACATATCAGTATCGAATGGAAATCCAATATCCAACCAGACCACTGCACTTAGAAGATCAAGAGTGGAATTGAACACCTGTAGCCACTCTGATTTCTGATGGCCCTTAGCTGCATAAGTGGAACTAACTTTTTAAATTGTTCTTCACCCCTGAACAATTTTATTGCAAGTTCGTGTTGCAGTTGATTCACTGGATGAGATAAAGAAAGGGTTTTCCCATGTTTTCGTTTTAAATTATCGGCAAATTAGCATTTTGCAATCTCATTTCGCCACAAGGTTAAACAACAACAGCGATACGGTATCGGTAGTCGTTTTCAGAAAAAGAACGCAAAAAAAAGTTTCATACTGCAACTTCGTAGAAAGATTCAAAAACAAGATTCAAGATCAAGGTCTAGCAATTAGACACTCATTTCGCAGCCGGAGTGGGCGGTATTTGTTTAGATTCAGATCACAGCTGCGCACAAGGTACGCACATTCTTTGATTGAGACAAAGTAAAGTAGTTTGAGTGGTGGCCCGTTGATTTGGATATGTGCATCGATCCCTCGACGTCTAGGTACGATCCCTGGTCTGTGCGACAAAAATAATTTTCACCGCAAAGGTATCCTTTTCCTGTCTAGAAAAAGCTTCTCAAACATGGCCGTTCGTAGTCGGCATCAAACTGTATGTCCCTTTCATTCGTGAAAGAAAAGTGGCACGCACAACACGAGTGGTTGCTGAGAAGCAGTTGACTGAAAAAGTCAAGTCCAATTTAGGGCTGTGCACAAAAATGTGTAAGCGCGTCGTCTGTATGTTATCACATAATTGAGCAATGATTTTGCCGACAAGAGAGAAAAATGACATTACAAGCTTAGTAAGTACCGAACTTTTTTCATGTAACTTTACACGATTCGTCCGTCAAGTGAGTAAAAACAATTAATTATTAAATAGATCTGACATTCAAAACGATCCGACATTAAAATGGTTTTTGATAAGATCTCAGTCATTGATTTTCTGTCAAGTGCGTACATGTATGATATGAATGATTGCCGAGGAAGTAGTTCCCACTTTATTTGGGAGAGGTAGAGGGTTCTTAATGTCGCATTTGCTGCCCTGTATTTTATCCTATTTGCCCATTTATGTCGGATGTCATAGGAGTATGTTGGCTTTCTGTTCCCAGCCAAAAAAGTGGCTCTATGAACGAGACTTACCGAACAGCAAAGTCTTGTCTTGCTTCCTACTGAACTTGGGAATATGTGCGTATTTGCTTCATAAATACAGGCTACAGCAAATGACGGGTATTCCTTCTTTAGTCGACTTGATTATGCTGGCCAAAGTGTGATTGATCTATTTATTCACCCGCAGGGCAAAATTTCGCAGCAAATTAAATCAGATCGAGTGATAAAATTCCTTGCTAGTCTAAATAAATTGAATTGTATTGCCTTGATTAGAAAGCACGCGTTGGATTCATTCATAACACGTTTAGCTGGTGTGTACGCACAAAAAAAAGATAATCTCAAATTTTGAAGTGTCGGTCGTGTGAGAGAACTAATCTAGATCTTACGTTTATATCGAAGTTCTGTAAACAACATTGGGAAATACTTCCTGATTAACCTCATTGCTGATTTCTAAAGTCCAATGGCAGATTGCGATGCCTTGATTAACGAAACCCAATGAAGAAGGTGCGGCGCAAGGTTATTGATCATTAATCTATCACACATTAATCTTTGCTCGTAAAGGGCTTCAAACAAGATTATGACTCAAAATCAATCGGTAATGCCATAAT
This sequence comes from Eristalis arbustorum, assembly GCA_916610145.1. Lineage (NCBI taxonomy): Eukaryota > Metazoa > Arthropoda > Insecta > Diptera > Syrphidae > Eristalis > Eristalis arbustorum. The sequence goes on from OU744319.1 coordinate 22,681,224, forward strand.
GAAGAGCCGGATTCTGTAGGCAGACAGCGAAACGTGCACAATGTGCTCGATCTTATTCTGATTCCACACGAGTAAAAAGGACTGCACCTATTGGATGGAATTTTTTTTCAGAAAAATGTGTTCATGGGCAAGCAAGCACTAAAGTAACAGCCATCTTCAGAGCTGATTGCTTCCCGAATCCACCGAGCAGTTAGAGAGACCTTCAGACAATTATTTAACTAGTCTGAAAAGATATCCAGTAAATGGTATTATCTGGTTCATTACCTCGGTCCCAGGAAGCGGTATAAAAAACCCTGTCAAGAAATTTCTAGTGACAGCATTTGTTGGCGAGTGCATACATATTTATTTTCTCCCACCGTTCATCTTCTTCTTCTTCTAATAGGGCGACAGTCTGTAGTGGACCTGAGACTCAGCCAACAAGCCAGAGCTATCGTTCAGAGACAATACGTCCGGACCCGTACATGAGTCAGACAAGGAGGAGATGTTTAAGTAACGCTGGTCACTTAAGAACCCTATAAAGTGAACATTGTTTCCCATAAAGGCATTTAAAAAGATGTCAAATCATTTCCAGTGATCAAACGCCCTTGTACTATTTTTTTTATCGAAAGAGATCAGGCTCACAGAGCGATTAAGGGACATGTACAGATTCGACTTCATTATTCTCGTGTTGACATGTGAAGCCAGTTGTCAATTGTTCCACTTGATAGTTGCTACATCTTGTAGCAACATTTTGCAAGTAGCCAGTGTTACCAGAGGTTAAATTATTTATGAGTCACAGAAGCTTAAAAACCGAGTAATTTTGAAAATAAATGAGTGCCAACAAAGGTTTTTGATAACACAATGCCTCTAAAAGAACTAAAAAACATAAAAGAAGAGATTAGCTTTTTTTCTTTGAGATTTTGATACTACACTGAAGCACTTAGACTCATGACTGGTCCAATGTATTACCAGGTGGCAACCTACAATTCTATCGGGAGATCAGCAGGCGCTTCTGTGTTGAAGGGGCTAAGGATTCAGCCACATAAGCGCCGAAGACCTGCCACTTTCAAAGACGGGACAGTGACAGAGAAAGTTCCCTGCCGTTTAGCCGTCCTCTCCACAGGCAGGCGAAGGTGAAGTGGCCCGTTAGTACTCTGGTTAGTTGTCTGCAGTCTTTTCTGTCAAGGAACAACAAGCATGCCGCGGAATTGGAAGCAAAAGCTTGGTCTATCTATCATGCCTTCTACGATAGTGCCCTCGAGAGGTTAAGCCCTCACCCTTCCACCTGTTTTTCAAACATAGTTTGTTGCGCATAGGTTTCCGCTTAGAAAACTGATGCCTAAGAGCTGTCAGTCTAATGTTGTCGCCTTCCACGAATGCAGCGGATCCTTCATAGGTTCTAGCTATCGTATCTATGAAGATACGACTACATCCCTTCCTAGTCTGGATAGAACCAGAGCAGTACTAGTACCATATGTGATCAGGAATTTTAAATGAAACGTTCAAGAAATATTAAAGCCTGTGAAAAAAATGAGTCGAATCAAAAAAATATGAGTCCCCGAGTCAGGCTAATAAAAATGTGTCCTTTTGACTCTATAGAGTCCCTATGGTAACACTGCAAGTAGCTAAGAATGGAAAACCTATTAAGCCTGACGAATTACACTTCTAAGTCTAGTCTGAAACTCTGTACAGTATTCCTGTGCATTGCTATTCCGATAGCATCTTCAAACACACGCTCCTCATTCAGTTGGATGTGTGCACATTTTTTTTTTGCGATAGAGCCTAAGAGTTGTAAATTGTAGGCTCACAATGAGCAAGTCTAAAATCTTCAAAAGCGATTGTACTTGATCATTTGAATTGACAACTGTCAGACTAATGACTTAAAGCCAATGATATGCGATCCAGTCATCAATCAATATTTCAATTTCGATTAGAAGGTCCGCATTTAATGTTACCAAACCAAAACACAATACATATCTGTAGATTAGATAAACATCACTCCAAAAAAATAAGTGCCAAACCATACTACCGGCATCGATATAGAACTAGAATGTTGTCAAAATCTCAGTGTTGTTAAATGATTAATGAAGTAGTAATACGTCGTAGAACTTGCTTCAGATAAAATCTGGCATTTTCAAATGGAAAGATAACTCAACAACTAACTGGGACGCTTGTCTTTTTATTTGATAACTTCCTTATCATGAAACAATTGGGCAACGACCACCTTGATATTTGGGAAGTATGATATGTGACATGATGTGTTGGATCTTTGCAATAGATAAACATAAAATGATAAAATGAAAGCGTTTATTTATGCTATGGTTTGAAAGCAAGTGTTCGTAAGGGACCGTCACAAAGAAGGTCTTTGATACATTTATGTCCAGTATTGCCCAGGCAATGGAAGCTTAATTTCGATGCTGGTTAAAAATACAGTTCAGACGATTGTATATTCGATTCCACAGAATTGTTTTTGAACTGAGTTTGAAGTTTTAGTTAAATTTAAAGTATCTTAACTAGAAGAGATTTTACTGAACTCGTCTTAAGGTTCAGTTTTTTAGACCTTCACTGTGAAATTGGGCCTTAGAAGACCAGTATGTGTCCATTGTTTCAAAAATCAACTGTTTAAAATTATGATCACTTTCATCTTAAAGTGACTTTCGTCGTGAATCGTAAAACTGTTCGAATTTATTGGTTTAAAAATTCAGAGAGGAGCAAATGCATAGTGTCGTTAGTAACCTTAGGACCATTCATATGTTGTCCAACAACAATGTATTATGCTCGCCGTCTATGTTGTAGGGTATACATAGATAAGTACTACGTTTGTCTTCAAAAGTCGATGTAACATTCATTTTTGGCTGTATTTTCGTGGTGATCCAAAACTGCGTTTTTTTAAATGAACTTGACAACCCCTAAAAGCTTCAGCTTTCATTCTTTATCAACAATTCCCACGTTCCACACTTAATGAGTCACTGACAATGCTCAGAGAAATATCTTTTTAAAATTCGCCATTCGGATTCGGCATTAAACTGTAGAATGTACACCGAGGATCAGTTCCTGTTACCGCTGTAGTACAGATTGTTTTGGCATATTTTGAACTGACGACCTCGCTACTTCAATAGGTGTGTTGTTAAAGAGGACAATTTATTAAAAAAGAGGACAAATTACTGTCGTCTTCTTTGTTAATAATATAATATGGGTAGCACTAGAACCAGCAGAGAGCCAGGGCCTAGCTTCTCAGCAATCGCACTCTCACGAGTGGAGGGAACCTACACTGCCATTATGCCTACTCCGAACGGCCCAGTTTGAGAAGCATTATCTAGACAGGAAAGACGGCCGTGAAAATAATTTTTGTCGCACAGAACAGGTATCGAACCTACAACGTCGAGCTTGGGGTCGACGCACATATCCACAGCGCCACCGGCCATGAAGAAAAAATAAAAAGGACACGGTAGCGAAAAAGAAAACGGCCCCTTAAAAAGGAGGACGGATGGTCGTCGTAGCTATATGGTGTCGCAAAATAGAGTAGAGATTCCGATTCGCTTTCCCCGCCTGATGGGACCAACTTGGCTTTATTTCATGCTAAAGTGAAATAATTGAGTAGTAAAGGGTTGAGAGTAAAGGCCCCTCGCGAAGCACCAAGCTCACATTATATAAGACCTAGATCCCGGTCCTGCACTATGGCGCGGAAGCCTTGACTATCTCAAGAGAAAAGTTCTACCTTCAATCTTTGGTCCTGTTTGCGTTTAAGGTTTCCGGAAAAGAAGATTCAACCACGAACTGTACGGGCTGTACAGCGACATAAGTCTAGCCAGGCGTCTACGGATTCAACGCCTAAGATGGCTAAGCCATGTTAAGCGCATGGACAACACTGCTCCAGCCCGAAGAGTGTTTGACTCCGAACCAGTGGGGTTCGGCGATAGAGGACGACCACGAAGCCGATGGCGAACTCAATTGGAGAAGGACCTTAATCAAAATGCATAGAGAAGCAAATGCAAATCACCATCATCTGGTCCAACAACAATTAATGATGCTCGCTCTCTAAAATGTTGAGCGCATGGACAGCACTGCTCCAGCCCGACTCCGCACCAGTGGGACAACGCAATAGAGGACGACCACCAAACCGATGGCTCACTCAAGTGGGGAAGGACCTCAAACAACTTGTAGAGCGAAATTGCAGGCAATTGACTAAGCATCGTGTCAGCTGAAGAGGCTTGTTGGCTGAGGGCCTTGGTTCACTCCGGACTGTAGCGCCATAAGAAGAAGAAGTAATGATTAAATTGTAACAAAACTAGAAATTAACGTATTCACTGTGACTCAAATATACTTATTCGCTATTGTGAACGTAGTAAGGCAGATTTTGAGAAGAAAAAGTGCAAATTTGAATGTGGTAAATCGACCAATGAATTCCTTTTGTACTTTCTTTGGAGAATCGAACCTACGACGTCGAGGTTGGGGTCGACGCACATACCCACAACGCCAAGGAGAATTTCAACTGCCACTTTTAAATTCCACTTAGAACCGACTCAACTGTAACTAAATATTTGTCAATTTTAGTTGATTCGCCGTTTATTACTGCGGATGTTGTTAATTTGAGTTTACGTAAGACTCAAGTTCAAAAGGTCATTTTATATATTTTTTGGCAGTGTTTATTAATTTTACAACAAATAATCTTGTGAATGAATTCATAACAAAATGCCAACCGCCTCCAAACACGAAAACATGTTTGATTTGCAGGCAGACTGACCGAAGCAATGACAGTCAAGTCTTATGTTTGTGCAAGTTCAAGAGGCAATGAACTACAGTTTAACCTCCAAGTCGCCACCTCAGGCCCTCCGGGCGATCACTCCACCTCAGCACGAGATTAACTTTCGATTTCCAACGGCTCAATGACTGCAGATAAGTGCATTCACATGCGTACCCACATTAATGTTTAATTGTGATACCGATGAATGCCTACATTCTCATTGCCAACTGGGTTTTCAGAAAAACCACAGTTCCTTGATAATCCGCAAGTGCACAAGTGATGGTCGGCTAAAAGTGCCTTTCACTTGTGTAAAGCCGAACCGTGTTTACACGGCACCCAAGCATCTCTGGGCAGCAAAACGAAACATCTTGTGCACGGGCAGTGTAATCATTTGACCTCTTCACAGCAGCCATCTCGTATCTCGATTATTTCAAAACCTGTATGTCTTCATATGCACTTTGGAAGGTCGTGCGGTGATTGCTTTGTCTTTAAGCACGTCACGCCAGGCGGACAGTAATCTGCTTTTAAGTTAACTATCACGACGTAATACGTAATTAAAATTAAACCAAAACTCGTGTAAACCTGTGGAGGGGGAGTCCACTCAGAACATCAAGCCGCCACTGTACACCCCTCGGGTGAATCACGAGCTCCAATCCCCGTCTCTCAGCAAATGGCATGCCATAACTCGCCGTCGATTGACAAGTGAATTCCGAGTACAGATGCATAATTTGATTGAATAACGTTGCAGCTTGTTTTGAACTTGATTCCCAGTGGCATCGGCAGTTAACTGCGACTTAGCCCAGCCGAACCCGTTATGCATCACTTGATTTTCCCCAAAAAACTGCCGAACCCAGCCTCCGCTTGTAAACACCAAACCGGAATGCCAACCGTTGGCACAGAGAGGTGTAAATCAAAATAAAATCAAAAAACTCACTCACAGTTGGAATTTTTATCGTTGTTAGCACAAGCACTTCACTAAGTCACCAGTTACGACGAGACGCTAAATGAGACTGATAATCGGATCGCTGTGATCATAAGTATTTAGCTGACACTCGCGCCAGCAGCGCTGCGCAATGGTTGGCCAGCTGGCGGGGTTTGGATCCATGCCATTACTTCGCGTTGCAATCGCTGAATTTTATCGAACATACGACACGACGCGGTGGGGATGGTTTCGACGCAGAAGCGCTTGTCGAACATTACCTACACTTGCACAGGCACACACGAAGGTGTGATGTATGAGAGAGAGCCTAGGGAGCTCCAATGTGAATAAAAATGTAATTACTTCGCCTTGAGAGCGCTGCTGACCTGTGGAAGCACATTCAGATGCGATGTGTGTGCGTACCTGCGTCTAATCACACACCTGAGTGTTGACATTTTGACAAAAATTAACCGAGTTTGGAGGCTTTATTGATTTCTAATTTCTGATGGCCCAGGATACCCACTCTGTGACAAGTTGTCACCTAGATTCTGATGACATTCGATATTCAATTCATTTGCCTGAGCAAGCAAAACGTTCAAAGGAGTGAGTAAGCACAAGGGTGTTCATCAATGACTATTGATTGTGTCCTAAATTTGTGCCGGTTCTATCAAAACACTATCTACTTCGTCCCAAGGACAGATCGATTAATTTGGGGAGCCGAGAGTGGTTTGTACCAGAAAATAGATGGGCTTTGCTTGTTGAATTAAGTCGAAAGCAACGTCGAGAGATTGTATTTCAAGATAATTAGCACTTTATTGCTATCTAATTAATACGAATACGAGGAGGTTCGACGAAAGTCTACATCGGATGTAATTGGAATCCATAAAAACCCCACTCCAGTGACCAGTAACTGTCGAGAATGTTCATTGGCAAGTATTGTAACAGGATGGCTTGTTCGATTTATCAAGAAGAGCCCTTTGCGTTGTTGCCATCAAAAAGTGTTACCAATGTAGAAGTCAACTCTGGGCCAGCGAAGAGATTTAATAGAACTTGCTAAGTCAAGATCGTTCGGAAATTGAGTCATTTTCGGCCCGGCAACTCCGACTACAACGTCGAACTTTTCAAGCGCGTTCAAATCCAACTTTTGACAGAAGTCGTCAGTTTCAACGCTTCAGCAGATCAGGAGGCGTCTGATTTTATTTTAATTTGATTTTTTTAGAGTGTACGCCAAGTCTTATGTAAATTATAGATTTCGAGTGGACGCGTTTAAGTATTCTACCTCCCCTTTGGAAGATGCTAAGAAATTGATCTCAGAAGACGTAGGTTACGTTATGGGGCTGGCAGCGAAATCTGGAAGCTGGAATTCTTAGATCATGTACCAGCTTGGAGCGCGTTGATATGAAACTCGATAGCTATCGCCAGGGTCTTGGTGTGCAACAAGTGTCTCCAACAGCGCGATCTCTGGGTAGCTGTCGCCAGTTTCGCAACCCAAATTACTTGACGTTCAGTCAGGCTACCTCAGGTTCGAGTCAGGTTCAAAGACATTTAGAGCCGCAGCTGGCGTAACAACATGAGCCTCGCTAGCCTGGTTAGGGTCATGTTGCACCATGTACAGTTCGTGGTTAAATTTCTCTTCTAGATCCCATTAACACAAACAGGACCAGATATCGCACGCAGAACTTTAGACCCCTAGGACTTCTTTACCCGCTTTTGACAACACAAATTCCGCTGTCAGTCAGAAATTTTCACTCAATTTGGACGATGATGAACAAGAATTCCGTCCACCCGGCGTAGACGAAGTCAAGAGTAGATTGAAGTCGAACAAAGCTGATGGAGGGGATGAACTGTCTGCGGCTGGCGGCGATCTGGTTGGGCGCATGCAGCAGGTCATCTCGTCGGGGGAAGGCATGCCCGATAAGTGGAATCTCAGCGTCGTTTGTCCGGTCTATAAGAAAGGAGGGGAGCTCTGGGAAGTCCATCATCGACCAAATATTCACTCAAGCGATGCAGATCGACACCCACCACCTATTTATCGACTTTAAGGCCGCATAGAGACGAGCTATACAGCGCCATGTCTCGTTGTGACATTGCAGCCAAGCTCATCAGGTTGTAGGATGACGATGGAGAACCCTCGCTGTTCCATCCAGGTCGGTATCGAACTCACTGAGACCTTTAGTGTAAAAATATGTTCTTGGACAAGGTGACACGCCGTCTGTGGAGAAGATCGTCCAAAACTCACACCCCAACACTAGAGGAACGATCTTCCAGAAGTCTCCATTCAACTGCTTGCTTACGCGGATGACATGGACGTGATTGGACGAAGACAGCGAGCCGTCAGTGAGGCGTTTGCGGGTATTATTGAAGCGGAAGCGGCTAAAATGGGTCTTCATGCAGTCATTACGAAAGGTAGTACAACATCGACGTTTATCCGCTTTTGAGATTAGATTGTCCATGCGTTCGCGCCGTACAGCAGGACTGGGATGATTGGTCTCTTATATAAAGTCGACTTTGGCGTTCGGCTCTATAACTCAATTGCCTCCTAAGCTGATTCCACATTTGATAACGATACTGATTACTCCGAACCTAAAGTAGCCAAAGTCCTCAACTCCCTCGAAATTGCAGCTGCTCATTCGTTGTGTTGACTGGTGTATTGCTGAGATCATTTAGGTTGTCAAAGAAGTAAGAGTCTACAGCGACTTGACTAGTTGGAGTGAGAGCGGGCCAGGCACCCTGGCTGAGGTGGAACGTGCTATCCGCAGATATCTTGGGCGGATAACACGTTCCCTCTCAGCCAGGACAGGGCTTAGCTGATCGCCATTACTTCTGCTTGGAGACGAACGGAATTGTTCACGCATAGACGCTCGGAGCAAACGCCATTTCTGTCTCGGATAATAATAATAGTATGGATGGCGATACAGACCGTAAAGGGCCAGGGCCTAGCTTCTCAGCAACCACTCGTGTTGTGCGTGTTATCGTTCTCTCACGAGTGGAAGGGACCTACAGTTTAATGCCGACTCCGAATGGCCACATTTTAGAAGCTTTTTATAGACAGGAAATACTCTTTAAGCATTATCAGTGACTAGAAAGAGGTGGGGCCGTAAAAATTATTTCTGTCGCACTGAGCAGGAAGCGAACCTACAACGCCGAGGTTGGGATCGACGCACATACCCACAATGCCACGGGCCACCACTTTCCCACTTCACCAAAGGGTGTGGTCAATGGTGCTGCCGTACCGCAGGTCTCTGCCCGGATACAGGGCTTCGAAGTTGTTTTCTGGGAACTGTCGTGGTGAATCTGATTGAATTGTGGCAAGGTTTTGTTTGTCTAGGAGTTTGGCGTGTCCATAGGTGTATTCACAGCAAGCTTTTAGACGAACCGCGCAGTAGATTGTTGTTTGCTTGTGAAAGATATCCTATGGGAGTGGTTCAGGAGAATCTCAAGGGCCTCACAGGGATACGTTTTAAGGGGTTCCACGGGTGCAGATGCAAATTTGTCTCTGTAGGTGAGTGCTGACATTTAGTACGGGCCACCACACAACCTCGCTACTTAAGAGGATGGGTCAGCTATAACTAGCCAGCGTATCAGGTTGAAGATCCCATTTGTGACCGATGACTTCCTTGCTCATGTATAAGGCAATAGTGGCTTTTCTTACTCTTTCTTCTGTGTTGAGTTTCCAGTTTAATCGGCGGAATAGTATTAGAAGAGTTATTAGGCCTTTTTCGAGAACGGAATACTGGTGCTGGAATGGGGGAGGGTCTTAGATTTCAGTTTCTTGAGAGCTAACGCCCAAACAGTTTTCAATCGGTAGTTCCTTCTCAGTAACACAGCAATGTCTTCGTTTGCGGCCTATTTTTATTGAATGGACGAAACATGGTGTGATAACGTAAATAGTCACAGAATCCACTCGTACAATTCGAAGTTACGATATGAACTATTATACGAAAAAATTGCACCACAAAATCCGAACGGAATTACGAACCGACGGAAATAGCTTGTCGTAGAAAAACAAACAAATTGCACTCCATTCGTATTCAGTGATAGCAACCTTCTCGAAATTCGAAGCAGATTTTTCAATATGATTCTATTACGAATGAATTCTGTGAAATATTTTTCGGAGTTCGTAGTCGATTTTCGATGACGATGGAAATAGTGATAGGGGTGAGTATCGACTTGTTGATCCGAGACGAGTGTGCAGTTCTATCAATAACTGGGGAATCCAAACGCCTCAAGACGTGTTAAGTGACTTCCCACTTGTGTGTTATACTTACCCACACGCTACTACTTGTCGCAACGAGTCCCAACTAATCCCAGCACTTCAAATATACGCGATATGGCTGTAATACCTTCTCAACCTGTGGTCCGTGGACCCCTGGGAGGTGATTAAACAACTCAAAAGCACTAACATTTGTATTTACTTTTATTTGCTTACAGTGAAGTGTACGTTTATTCTAACTAGATTGCGTGCTTAAGACTAATTTACAAAGCTATCCGAATCCGGATGTCTATTCTAGGCTACTTTACAGGGTTATCGAACTCGAATGTGTACAAGGTTGTCGAATCTTAAGCTCTAAAGATATGTAAATCTACGTTTGCACATGTCCACCTTTGCAAGAGTTCAACCGTCTTGTCGCAGAGAAAAAGGAATAGAATATATGTCAGGCCACGATAGAGTATTTACACATCTGTGGCGGGGTGAGGGAGGGCTTATATTTATTGTTAAACTATTCATGTACATAAACTTGGCCATTTCGTTGGTGTTCATCCTGTTCTTCTCGTCGAGTTCAGCTTGGTTTTTCGTCGCTTTTCTTGAAAAGAACATTCAGTAATTTTCAAATGTTGTGCTTCTGTCTCCCCAGCGATGACGTCTGCAAGGGGGTGCAGTTCTCGATGAGAATTGCCTCTTGCGCCTTGTCGGTGAAATGTGCTCGCTTGAGGGATCTTTTCTTCTCCGCGTCGGAGTTGGGATTTACTTCGACGGTCTGCAGGCTCTGGGCGCGTTGGAGGGAGAGCCTTAGGGGTTTCTTTGGTGGTGTTGGCCTGGCGCGTGGATCCGATGATATGTCTCCGTTCGGGTGCTTCTTCGATTCGTTCTCACTGTCGAAGTCCAGGCTTTTCACGCTTCGCGCATCCGCTGTATACCGGCTGCGACAGTTGTCCAATTTTTGAGGCTCTCGGCGCTTGTCTTGGCTGTGGAATGAGAAGTGGATTAGTTGATGGAAGGAGGGCGTGCATTTGAGGAAGTGGATGTGTCTGAATTGAGCTTGTGGAGCAATAAACTGGCGGCTGAGGGCTCTGAACTGCAGTCATTGCTCGCAAAAGCTCACTTCAAGCAAGAAGCAAGAAGAAGATAGAAAAGGGCACTCACATACCCGTTGTAATGGTTTAGGTGCTCGACACTGCGTGCGTGCATGTTGCTTCGAGTTTGTTCGCTCAGTCGGCTTGGTCGTTGCAGAGACCTCTCGCCGAAGCGTTCCTTGCGCTCCTTCTCCCTCTTCTGCACTGAGTAGGCGTTGGAGTCGCTGTTTATGGATATTTTCGATGCAGACAGGGACTTTGAGGGCAAGTAGCCGATGGAGCTACGTTCACGCTCCTGCTTCGGGTCCTTAATCAACGTCTTCGTCACGTGTGTGGAGGCATTTTGATTGTTTCCCAGCAGTTCGATGGGCTTGCCTCCGACGAGTGTCGTTATGTAGTTGCCGCGTTGGTAGACCAGTGGTTTCTCGGGCGGAGTTGATGGTGGCGAAGATATGCTGATACTAGTGACATGGCTTGATGTTCCGTTCGACGGCTGCTCCTTGGTGTTTTGCAGCTCCTTCACTTGCTCTTCCAAGTAGGAGATTCTGTGCTGCAAGCGGAGATTGTCCTCCTTCTGCTGATCGAGTTGCTTTTGCGGAATGGACGTTGACTTCTTTCGCAGCACCACTAGTTGACTTTCGCCTGAGATACCGATAACCTTCTGCAACTCTTCCTTGGACTTGCATGTAACCAACTTTCCGTTGACTTCGAGGATGCGGTCGCCTTTGTAGAGGCCCTCGCCGTCCAGTGCCCAGTCGACATAGAGGCCCGGGGCGTCTGGCTTCACTTGTGCATCCCAGCGGCCAACAGTTGCTTGCACAGCATGCAGGCAAAGGTTGACTCCAGATGTCACAAGGCTGCAAGAGTATTTCAATTAATTGTGAACGTTGCCTCAGTAACTCGGTGCTTACCTGTACAAGGAATTGCATTCCGGCTTAGATTTGTCTAGCCGCGTCTGCAGAGCCCTGGCCTCCTCGACTATGGAGAGCAGCTGCAGCTCCTCGCGACCCAATGCGTATTCCAGTTCAGCTTGTCTTATGCGAATATCAATGTTGCTGAAAGGGAGAAAGTGATTTGAGACGTTTTCGAAGAAGATCTTGGCGTTTCGGCGACTTACTCTGTTATGTCCAGCTTATCGAGGGCACTCTTCAAATTTCTAATTGCGATTCGCTTGTTTTCAGCCTCTGCCTTGAGACGGGAGAGCTTCTGCTCCGCGGCTGGCTTCTCGGACTCGTCTAATGGCGGCCCGGTAGGACGGGGCAGCTTGCCCAAGCACAATTGAATTCGAAGATTTTGTATGACAGCTTCACGATCCTGCAGAGCGGAACGCAGTTCTTTCGCTTCGGATCGGGCTGTTCGCGATGATAGTGTACCGCCTAGTGATACGCCCTTCCTTCTTCGTCCGTTCGCCGGATTCGAGGAGCTAAGGGAGATCTCAACGTTGGACATCTGCAAAGGGTTGTAAATGCATTTAGTTTGTGTTCAAATTTTGAGCAGAAAATTTATTTGTTGAAAGGAAGAGGGCAGTCTGCCCTCAAGAGACTTCACTTTACTTACTTTTGTTTCAAGATTATCTTGCGCTGAGTATTTTGAGTAGCCATAGTTTTTGGGTGATAGTATAGTCTGAAAAAGAAACAGGGAAGGTGTGATTAATGCATCTAGTAAAAGGATAAGACTACTCCTAAAAGTGACTAATAAGAGGCTTAAGATTGCTGAACATTACTTAGTCTATGAACAGAGGGCTCCTAACTCGAGGGACTAAAATCAGGTTTAGGTTAGGTTAGGTAGTAGTGGCTGACTGCTGCACAGCAGTCACACTTGGGCCAGAGTAGGCCCATTGTGATACCACGCGGATTGACTTCTCCTAACGCTGGCACGAGTTGGTGCTGCTAATGAAACGATTTAGTTGGCCAATGTTGGCACTTTTTAGCTCGTTACGGCCGCTGAAGTAGTAGGCTCCTAGGTGCAGGAACCTACGACTCACAAGAGCACTGCAGGAGCAGAGAAGGTGATGAGTATTTTCTTCCTCCTTTCATCCATGCAGCTTCTGCAAAAATCATTATATGGGGCACCCATCCTGCGAGCATGAGTGCCAGTTGCACAGTGCCCGGTTATGACTCCTATGAGGGTCCTTAATGAGGGCTTGCTGAGTCCAAGTAGACTGAGTGACCGCTTTAGGTTAAGTGATGGCCAGATTTCGTTTGTTTTAAGGCAGGTGGTGCCTTCTAGCCATTTGTCATTAGTGGTTTTAGTTGTGTAGATCTTAAGAAGATGGTAAGCTGTAGCGATCGGTATGGAAGGTGGTACCCCTGCCCTGGATGAGGTTGTACCACACCTAGCGAGTTCGTCGGCTTTGCAGTTTCCTGGTATGTCACAGTGTCCCGGCACCCGCAAGAGGTGAATGTTAAAATGCTCGGCCATCTCGTTAAGAGACAGCCTGCAATTAAGGGATGTTTTTGAGTAGAACATGACATTGTCCAGGGATTTCATGGCGGCCTGACTATCTGAACAGATGGTGATATCCCTTTTTGATATCACATTGTTTTTGAGCCAAGATCTTAATCGCTATGGTTTCTGCCTGAAAAACTCTACAGTGATCAGGGAGCTTCACGGAGATTGCAATGTTGAGATCTTGAGACCCGCACCCAAACCTTCTTTTGCCTTTGATCCATCTGTGAAGCAGTTTCAGCGTTTGCTTGTCAGACATCCAGTCCGATCTGGAAGGAATGCTGATTGAGAATTTCTTCTCGAAGATGGCCTGGGGTAGTAGGCGGTCGGTGTCGCTAGGTGGGAAATTGAATTCCTTGAGAATGGTTGAGTGGCCAGTGTTGAGTTCGGACCACAATCGAAGTATTTTGAGTCTCAGGGTTGTGCTTGCTGCTGCTTGTTTCCCGAATATTTCCAAAGGTGGGAGATGGAGGAGAATATTCAGTGCGTCTGAAGAAGTACTTCTCAGTGCGCCGCTGATATTCAAGCAGGCCAGTCTTTGTTCTCGGTTGAGTGCATTGCAGTTTATAGCCTTGTTTAGTGCTGTCCACCAAACTGAGACACCATACAAAAGTGTCGGTCTGACGATGGAGGTGTAAATCCAGTGAGCGATGCGTGGTTGTAGACCCCATTTGCATTCAATGACCTTTTTGCAGCGTGTGTAGAAGAGGCTTGTTTTTATCTTCCAGGCTTGCTGTGAAGTGAAGATCAAAAATGACCTCATTCCCTTTTAAATCTGGAAACAACGCCAAATTTCTCTTTGGCTTCGTTTCCTAAAGCCAATTCAGTTTCATCTCGAATTGCAGTTTCACAAGCTGGCGATATTTATAAATTTAGTTCCAGGCGCCAGGCAGACAGTGTCGACATACCCTTAGCGGGGTGACGTAGTCACGTGAGTGGCTTTAACTCGGTGGAAATTCCTACTTTGAATGCACCAGCCATTTTTGTAGACATAGCTGCTACGAGCAATTTTAAATATTTTTGTCAGGAGTTAGTTTCCTCTGCAGACTTTTGAGTGCGTTGTGGAAGAATGTGGAGTAGATTCCCAAATTATGTGAGAACTAAGTCCACTTATGTGAAGTGAGACAGCTTGGTCTTGATGACTGAAAGCAGCGTGTCCAGGACCACCCCCGATTGGTAGGCTTCAATTGCCCAGGCTCGGATCCTCCCTGGGTCGCCGGCTCGTTTGAATAAGAGTGGCTGGTGTTTTATTCTTAAACTTATTGGCTATCAGTTTATTGAGATGGTTGTAACACCAGAAAATTAACCTAGTGTGGTTGCTTCATCTGCCAACAAGAGGTAAAGTATTCCAGTATTCCAGTCTGGATTATGAATTCCTTTAACACGAAACAAATTGGCATCATCTGTATGTTCAAGCCTTCCCCCCAAAGACTTGCTGATCGCCAAGATGAGCGGATTCTCAATCGTTCAATTGCAGATGCCTTCTACCTCTTTCCATTAACTACCAACGAGTTCCATTCTAATTCAACAACAACATATGACAGACGTTATCACCAAAGCTAGACGTTTTCTGGAATTTTTGTCTGCATCCGCTTTGAACATCAGCTTTGATACCCTATCGCTTAGTAACGTCCTTCGTGAGATCCAGATATATAACCCTAACATCTAAGCTGTTACCTTACAGGACCATGGTCGTATCAGTGGCACGTATGGGTCCGAAACTTGATAAACATTTTAGTAAAGGCACTCCGGTCTCTTAGCCACGTTCGAGAGAAAAGCTTAACTGAGAATTGTTGACTCCATATAAGAGGAAGGCCGATTCCAGAGACGCTACAATCTCGAAATGTATGCGATCAACATCCAAGATGACATCGTGACAAAAATTAAGCTCCATTCACTTGAGCGAAGAAGCACTCAACCCTGCTTACGCATGCGGTGCGCGATACTGGATGGCGTCGGGATAGGTGGACAATGTTACTGATGGAGTTCAGGACAGAATCCTGATTGTCGCGCCCATGATTATCGCCTGGTTTTGTTAGCTGCTGCCCCTTTTTTGCGGTAGAGAGTGAGTTTTGTGTAGATGCCAAGACAGAAAAAGATTAAAGCGGTAAAATATAGGGCCAATAACAGATCCTTGTGGTTTCTAGCTTGGATTTTGACTTCGTTTTCGCTTTTGACAAGAGCTAGCTAACACAGTGGCCATTTTCAACAAAACTGCCTATTGTTGGAAGTGACTTCGGTTTAAGGCATTTGTGTCAGGACCTGCGGTTCCATTTCCTTCAACTAGGATCGAAGTTCACTATAAGGGTACGAAGCATTTATGAAGAAGCGAAATTTAACAATGTCTGAGACGTAACACAAAAGCGTCTCAGTGTTCGGGCTGTTGTCCTTCGCTTGTTTAAGCACGAATATGGTCCTCGCAATGAAAATCTTCACAGAAACCCCATCTACAAGGAGACTAGCTCTTAAAATCGAAACTAGTCTCCGGTCTCCAATTAAAGAAAGTGTTTCACTTCCCTGTCTGGACCTCCCTCTTTTGACTTATTATTGTATAGATTGTATTTGAAAAAAAAGAACATATAATCCAACAAAGAGCGTAGCACCCTATCGTCTGGCTACCGATAGTGATGTCAAAAAGCA
Source organism: Eristalis arbustorum (assembly GCA_916610145.1). Lineage (NCBI taxonomy): Eukaryota > Metazoa > Arthropoda > Insecta > Diptera > Syrphidae > Eristalis > Eristalis arbustorum. The sequence continues at coordinate 22,697,249 of OU744319.1, forward strand.
ATTACCAATCATTACAAGTAACAACAACAGATAACAGTATCAAATAACAACCATAAACAGCGTCCGAAATGTTGTTTGTGAAAGCTCTCTGAACACGATTGGGAAACCAGTTTACGTTACGATGTTTCCATTTTTAATTCAAATTGTAAATAAATAGTATATGTACGTATGCATATTTGCTAAGCTTTTTTAGGTGCTTTCAATGCCTTACGTAATAAAACTTGCAAACGCGATTGATTACTGCTAATAGAATGTAATTTCTGCATTTGAAGCGCGTGTGCATTTAGCTGCTTAGTATGCAGATTATCAACCTCATCCTAATCGAATAACAATCTCTCACGAAACGAAAACAAATTAAATAGTTATTGACAAAAATAGTTTTATTAAAGCTTGTAAATACAGTGGATGTGTATATAAAATTTAATTGATTTTTGTTTTACTTCTCAAATGTCGTTTCGTACTGTACATTCAAGATTCTCATTTTGACAGACGGCTCCACTCAGGAGATCTGTCAAAGCTAGATGTCATTGTAATTTTACAATTCCTCACAATCGAATGGAAAAAAATGTTCAAATTACAAGATATACTAACTATATGAAAATAATATTTCTTGAGCTTTCAACGAGATCCCCAGACGACATCGTTTGTAATACTTTTTTTGTTTTTCTTTCATTCTTGTGTGGCCAATTTTTACTTGGGAATATCATAGACTCCGCATTCACGATTTGCTGGGATGGCTTTGTCTGCGAGGTGATACAAATGTGAGCAAATAATTTTGTGCTGATGCTTCGCGGATAAACTTACCAATTTGCTTCGGATACGGGAGGTTCAAGTTGTTCATAATCTCAACAAACTCCTCGAGGGACTTGGTCATGCGAGGATTGTAAGTTTTCTCTTCGAACACAGAGCTCTCAAGTATACCTCTGAGGGAGAGTTGTGAGTGCGTTAGAAAGGGAATGGGGAACACTTCGTCGTGGTTACTTACTTGTAATCATGAGCTGGATAAATACGGAAATTATCCGGCAATGATAGGATCTTCGAGTGGACGTTTTCGTACAACTTCTGTGGGTCACCTTCCTGGAAATCGGTGCGACCGCATCCACGAATCAGCAGAGCGTCACCAGTGAACACAGCTCCTTGCTTGTGAACGATGAATGTCATGCATCCGTTGGTGTGGCCGGGAGTGCTTACGGCTTGGATCTCATGATTACCGAATTTCAGGATTTCCCCATCTTCGAGTTGCTTATCTGCCTTGGCACCACTCTGGCAGGAGATGGCGCTCTGGACATTGGGAAGAAGTTGCTTCAACCAGCCACTGCCTGTGACGTGGTCGGCATGCATATGCGTGTTCACTGGAAAGGGGAAACGTTAAAATCGAAGCACTCGGACGTATGGTGATTGGGAGATTTCCATGGCGATGTTGTGTTTGGCTTTTTGTGGTGACTTTTCGGTTGCTGGGTGATTGAATCGTTGATGACTGTGCTCACACTGAATTCCGCGAGACACTTTATGTGGCTCGTTAAAAACAACTGCGATGAGTTAATTGCACGGTGATTTTGAGGTTGAATTATAGATAAGTGGGCAAACGAGTTGGAACAAGCTGATTCATTTAGATGTTATGTAACATCTGATGGGAGACTAGCTAGAGCTAGAGCGTGTGGCTTTAATTGTTTGATTGATGCCATTAGAGAGGGATGCGAATAAAAAAACCTTAATTTCAGGGAATCAATTGGGAACTGAATACCCTGGGAGCTGGTTGTGTTACAACGTAGCTCTCAAAATGATTTTGGGGCATGTGGACGCGACTGACGTCTGTTTCAGAGCAACAGAGATATAAAATCATGACACCTAAAAGTGAAGAATGGGCCAACGAACCTCCTTGTATGACTGATGACGCTCAATGAAGGTACACGAACGGATTGAAGTCAGGAAGGGCAGCATTCGTTGTAGGACCCAGAAGTAACCAAAGTAGGTACACGAACGGATTGAGGTCATGAAGGGCAGCATTCATTGTAGGACCCAGAAGTAACCTAGACGTGTCCATCCCCAGAGAATCCACTGTCCTTCAAGCTGAACTCTCGTTATAAATGAAGCAGCACATTGCATTGTATCAAAAACAGAAATATCGATACTCTCAGGCAGCTTGTGCTTCAAGCTCTGAACAGCTTTACATTCAGCTCCAGGGCAGTCTGGGAATGTCACAAAATGCTCAACATACTGGCAGAGAAGAACTGGTTGAGACTAATATGGGAGCTAGAATATGCAAACAATGAACCACAGGAGAAGGCAGGTCTCCTAGCAAAGAAAGGGGACGAAAGCCCATAAATTGGGTCTTTTCATGGTTTTCATGTTTCCTCTTCAGGGATTCAGCAAAATATGTACAACACGGACAAATGGACAAATAAATGACGTATCCAATTTTGGAACAGCCAGGAGAGACTTACACACTCCACAAAATTCGTCAGCGCTGATCTCAGAACAACCAAGGAGGCTCTGAAACTGAATAAGCCGTAATCGCGTAACTCTGCTTGCTCTACAATCGAATCGTCCCTGAGCTTAGGATACTATGTGGTGCACTTACAGGCCACACCCTTTGCACCTAGCATCTAAGCAAAATGAGACATATCAGCACAGAAAACTGCAGACACTGTGCAATCAATCAAAGGAGAACATGGAACACCTACTAGACCTCGAGTGTCCAAGTAGATACAAAGCAACTAATAGAGTCACATTAACACGAACAGTCATTCCATCTAAAGAGGGCATACCTTTTCGAGAGAAAGCTCTGAGGTTCTAGACATGGCAAAATGGACAAACGTTGTGGCAGTGCTAGATGCCTCGATAGTCCCTCCTTAATATCTTCTTATATAAGGTGCTGGAAGTTTCCCTTTCGGGTGGAGATAGCCCCACAGGAGCCGAGATGTGTGGTGGCAGCAGATTTTGCTTAACTGAACCTGCATCTTTTAAAGTGGCGCACCCAAGATGTATCTCAACCAACTTGTCGTGGGAAACTGGAGGCAGCTAGCCAGAGATTGCGCTAGTTGGAGAGGCGTGTTGATTGAGGCCGAGGTCCACACCGAACTGTAGTGCCGGACAAAGAGGAAGAAGCTACCCCTTCCTTGGCTTTTAAATCTCATCCGACTGATTCCAGAGAGATCAACAATTTCGGACTTACTGCTGCCAATGGATATATGATAATTGTAACTTTATCTAACCCAGAAACCATTGAGTTTCATACAAGTCTCTCCAGTGACTGATAAAGGGCAACGTCCTCAACCAATCAATCGGCACGTGCAGAGTACATAATATGTAATTCCACTACCTAAACTCAGTTGGAAGCAATACCTATGTGATCGTGATGAAATCAGATCGCTGACTAATTAATCATCAAAAGATAAGCAGAACTCCTTTTGAAGAGCCCATATTTCACGCAATGTTTATCAAGAGCTTATCGCTGCCTATCGCACATAATCACTTGTAGTCTAATCAGCAGCAAATTTGTTATTTACAACTATAGACTCTTCGCGGGAGATATGAATCACTCGCAGTTGCCGTACCTACATTTTTGAATCTTAAATTTCATGCATAGAGCCATTCTCACTTTCTCTCCGCGAAACCGACGACTTTTCAAAAATGTTAATCACTCTGAGAAACCTCGCATAGGCTCGCTAATAAACGGCAATTGTGTAGGTTTTGTTTGTGTGCTAACGTGAACAATAAAAAAATCCATGCATAATGCTGAACGAACTCACAGATGTGCCGACAAGTGGGCCCATTTGAGGTCAGGTTTTCACACTCACACACAAGCCCTCTTCCGATTAGATCGCGAACTTCTCGCGAAGTCAAATAATTCGGTTTTTTTCCTAGAAACACTTAAACCCACACGAGCGTTTCGACGATTCTTCAAATCGCAGGAAAAAAGACTAATTGTTGTTAATGAACACACACGTTACTTCGCCGCGTAGAAATCTCCCATGGATGAAAAACACAACCCCACAACTTACTCGCATATTTAAGTTTAAAACCCAAGTCTTCGATGAGCTTAGCGTCGCGCTGGGCATGCTCCAATACCGGATCAATTAGCACAGCTTCCCCGCTCTTAACGTCGCCCAACAGATAGGTGTACGTACTGCTGACCGTGTCGAATAGCTGTAGTAGATCATTGAAACAATTAACAAATCTCTCGAGAACAGACCGAGATCAAGATGAATATGCTTGCCTGACGGAAGAAGAAATCCGACGAGAATGGAATCGGTGCGACGGACATGGTTTTCTGGTGACACAATCGACAGAAATTCACGTTGGTTGCTGGTACAGCTGTTGCAAGTCTCAATGAACTATTATTCACTCTCGAGGTAGCACAATTTCGCGTTGCGAACGCTCTCAGTGCTGAATGTAAACTAACGGCTGGTCTTAGGAGTTTCATAGTGACTAGGTGATTCAAGGCAAGGCGGCTACGTCAGTCGAAAGTGTGCACAGTCACTCACTCAGTCGTTGGCTCTCTCTTCTGCTATGTGATATGTTGTAAATAGAAAGAGTGTGGTTATGTGAAGGTCCCCTCCAATGCGTGATGGATAACTTGTTTCCGTGGTCATTGCGATCCGTACAATTGAACACACGTGCCACAAACTATAATCTCTCACTTACCAGCAATTTGGATTGATTAGGTAAGTAACCGAACGAAACTGAACGACGTTTTCACACGTAAATAAACAATAAGCGGATGTTCACCTTTAAAAATAGTTTTACTTTATGACGTCAGTGGGTTATCTCTTGTGGAACCGTCGGTACAATTTATGGGGGAAACAAATCTATCGAAGTTGTCGAAGCGACTGAATTTTGGATTTGTCCAAGGGAATGGGGAAATGGGAATCTTGCCTGCTGGCGGCCAAAATCCACGAACGAATCAGCTGTGTGTGACAGAATGGTGCTTTCGTGGAGCTTTTGCGTGTGGAGCCAGTCAAGCGCGCAACAAGTGAAAGAAGTGGGGAGCGAAGTATAATTATCATAATATGGCTGACGGTGTTGCCAGATGCAGGTTATTGTTTTGCGGAAATTGCTTTGATCGGAAAGGGGTGTGTCAGCGGTTGTTATTGAATGTGGATTTATTAGGAGCGAACGTTCTGGTCGGAGGATGGTGAACGTGTGTAAATGCACGATGTCTCCAAAATGAGTTTCAACAACCAGAGCTTTTGTAGTCGCATCAGTTTTGGATGTCAACTAATTGCACTTAGTCGGTTAGGTCAAGCGAAGAACTTGTTTTGCTGATATCGCTTCTGAAACCGTGTGAGCTTTGCTGTACTATGTACATTCTTAAGATACTTATTTACAAGCGAAGCAGCATTCACTTTGTTTATCTTACTTGACAAGATTAACACAGTTGATACAAGAACATTTATTGTTGTTACGTTGCTAATCTCTACAGTAAAGTATCGTTTACTTCGAAGTATATTTATAAATGTTGTTTATAAACGTTGAACATCAACTTAATTCTCTCACAGCGAAGCTGTTCAAAGCGTTAAAGAGGTAAACATTCCATCAAAGGCAGTCTGAGAACGCCATAAATCATTAAACACACTGACAGAGAATAACAGACCTAAAATGTGTCCCAGGACATGAAAACCATGAAGGAAGTGAAAAGGCTGACATACAAGCCCAAGCAGTTGCTCAAATGCCCTACATTGGAACCTTTTCACTTTATAATAATAATAATAATAATAATATGGGTGGCGCTACAGCCCGTAGAGGGCCAGGGCCTAGCTTCTCAGCAACCACTCGTGTTGTGCGTGCTATTGTTCTCTCACGAGTGGAAGGGACCTACAGTTTTATGCCGACTCCGAACGGCCAAGTTTGAGAAGCTTTTTCTAGACAGGAAAGTACTCTTTGAGCATTGTCAGTGACTCGAAAGAGGTGGGGACGTGAACATTAATTTTGTCGCTCAGAGCTGGAATCGAACCTACGACATCGAGGTTGGCGTCGACGCACATACCCACAACGTCACGGGCCACCATTTTCACTTTATGGGTTGCACAAAACGAACACAAACCTCTATCTATACAAATGGATGACTAAACAAAAAAAAAAAAAATTCTGGAACAACTGGGAAGTTATCAAACAGACAAGAAAGTCAATGGAACACAACCATAAAACCAAACGAGCCAAAGAAGATCTAGAAGTTAAAAGGAATGACCTAAGGAGCACTAACAGGACACGGAGAGATTCGGAACACACACTAATAGACTCTGGGAATGTTGTCAAACTTCTGCAGGGAACATTCAGACTCTAGAGTTTAGTTCAACAGAAGGGGGTACAATCGATGTTTATGGTCGCAGTACTAGTGTGTCATTTGTGAATTGTGACACATCTCGATCTCTTCAATTCTGAAATTGTTGTTTGTCATTTGTTTATACAGCATCTTGAGACATTGCGTAAATAGATATTTCCCAGACCAATAATTATTCTGTCATACAAGCTTTCACATTGTTAAACTCGGCACTGTGACTGTCCTCGTGAATAGTTCGTTCGTGAGTGAACCATAAATCAACAAATATATTTTTATATTTATTCATTTATGGAGTGAACTTAAACACCAATCCACCACAGCACCGAGCCTCCCGTGATTTGTATATCTACTCAAGTAGGAGAAGATGCTACAGAGAGTTGATTTTCTTTCACTTTTCACTATCCACTAGCTGACCGTCGATAAGAACAACGAAAAGAACAATGAATGCAAATAATATCCTTTTTTGTTTTGTTTTTATCTAGAGACTCTGTTCATTTATCTCTTTAATCCGCAGCTGTAGTTTCACGGATTGACAGAGTATAGAACTAAATAGAACTTGTCTTGTTGTAATGTTTACATTTCTTTGTATTCTCTTCCAGACGCCTCCTGCCAGAGACCAACTTCGACTTCTTTCCCCAACTACCATTGACCGCTAGTTGGTTTCCCGTGGGGTTGAAGGGTTCCATTGTATTCAAGCAGCTGTCCACATCTCCTACTGTATGACCAATCCACGGTCCGTTGTCGTGCTATTCGTTCTTGATCTAAAACATTTGCAAAGGTTGCGTAGTTTCACTAAGGTTGTTATACACCACACTTAGACGACATTGAGGCGGCATTTTTTTCACTCGGTGTTAAAGCAATTAGCGTTCTTCTCTCTTATATGGCGCTACGAATAGGGAAGGACCTGATGCTCAACCAACAGAGGTCTGTACCTATCTACTGTCTTCGACAGCTGTATGGCGCAGTTGTTTGGCCAGTCCTTGGTTAAAGGGCTTACCGATTAGAATCACAGTGAAAGCAAAAGGTAATGCTTTTCTCTAGTTTTAAAATCTGGTCCAGTCAACCTTTGCCGTTGCGATCACTGGGTACCACCGGATCAACAATGGTCTTAGTGTGCTGGCAATTTCGCAGGCAGCCTAATTACCAAACCTAGCTGCTGTCTGCTTAAATGAAAAAGGTTCTCCTCCACTTGTGTGCAAAACCTAATACGCTGCCGTCGACTGGTGCATTGCCCCAGAGTCTCGCTTTTTGTATGACCAGCGAGCTCAATTTATGGAAAGGAGTTGACTTGCGAGTACGAATCGATCTCACGTTCGACATACGAAAGGACCACAGAAACAAGAAGCTTTACGAGGAAGCACGCATCATCCCCCTGTAACAGTACATGGTGACAATGTTCAGAAAGCAGCTTCTAGACATCATCAACTGTCCGAACGAGGCAATCACGAACCTGAGAAACACAATCTCAGGACAAACATACAATAGCATCTAAAAACGTAGCTTTTACCAGTCCAGGGATAAGAGTCACCATCGAGGGAAAGTCGGTTACCATCGCCTTCCGAAAGGACTAACGAACACACTGATTTGAACAACACGATGTAAGTGGACGTTGTAGGATGCAGAAACTAATCACGTCGCCGATATCATGATATGTACCTAATGTTCAATCAAGCAATGTAGTTCAGTTGGGTCTCTATTGTTAAACAAACCAAACGAGTTGTAATCTCGAATTTTAAACAATTTAATCGATCTTAGTCGTCAGGTGCGTATACGCCTTGCCATGCTCATGTATGTAGGTCTACAACACGTACAGTTAGTCTTCTCCTCCATCAACAGGAACAGGACCAACGATCGCACGTAGATCAAGTGTCTTTACTGTGGAGTAAGACTGATGATCAATGACGTGCCTAAAGTCAGCAATTCAAAGACGATAGGGCTCTCAATTGGCAAGTGTTGGAGTTTTTATCAGGCTTTGTCTAAGACAGCGAGACATCTCCATCGTCAGTCTACACAACCCTACGAGTTTGGGTGGAATGTCAAAAGGCGGTGGAATGTTACATTAGACGCTCTCTAGCAGGTCTGTATGTCTCTGTCATTCGAGCTCAATTAAAATTACCGAAAACGATGTGTATTTACTTTCTTACCAAGCCTGCAACTCATGGAGCCTCGGGGCCTGAGCTGTCTTCCATCATTCGAATGCCCACAATCGTCTCCATTTCTCTGAGTTTCTCCACAATTTTGAAACCTAACCGATCCGTCAGAAGCTCTGAACAAAGCTCCCCTCACCACATGGATTACAAATAGAGTTCAATACACGTGACGAAGCATAAAGAACACCTCGTGATCGTTTATTAATCACGCCTAAGTAGACCTTAGACTCGTTGCAACCCAATTGGCTTAGTTTTTTCCATGCGACCACATCCGAGCGCTGCTTCGAAAAACTTAACCACACTTAATTGCACGTTCTCCAGCGATCGCATTAAATTGATGTGACTCAGCTGCACTCTTTTCTGGGGTTCTAGATCACGACTTTTTTGCCTGCCCCGCCGGTTAAGGTTGCTGCCCAAGACCCAGCAAGGCCTCTGTTTAATTCCCCATCAAGAGTCATTGAGACAGCAATCAAATCGAATTGCTTTGAATAATTGCCCAGCAATGGGATGGAAGCACGCTAAGCTGTGTGCTCTCTTTGGCGTATTCAGACCGAACAACCCCTGCTCCCAGACGGAATTGCGATCATCTCCTGTCATCTAGTGGCTGCACACCGTCATGCATGTGTTGCTGTGCAGTGTGTAGCTCCTCAAAGGCTGGAGGAAACATTGATGGCTCATAAATTAAGAATCTTGACACCGATACTCACAGTTGAGACAGAGGAGAACCAGTTTTATTCCTTGGAGGAGAGAAAAAGGAAAATTCTCTCATCGCACGCATTAATGCGGAGGATTTTCGACCGAAAAACCACGACGCACTGTGGGAAATGTGGAACACTAATTGAAAAATTATGTTAATCTGTCAACGAGTTGTACGTCAGTGAGGCAGTCGGACACGGAGCTGGTGGAAAATAAGAGGATCGGCCGGGAAACATGTGGGAAATTAAGGAGGTCCCTTGCAGTGGTTCGTGGTCGGGGAGTTTGAAGAGTTAATTGATAAGTCATTCGATTGTGTAAGGGGTGCACGCTGAATCGCTTTATTGAGTTCACGGAGGAGTGGAGGAAACCGGATGGAACTAAATTGATAGATCAACTGTCGTGGAAAATGGAAACAGGTTTTCTTTTGGTCATCATTTTGGTTGCCAGGGAGGGGGTTTTCGAAATGTTTTTAGGAAGAAGCTGAACGTTTTTTTTAGATCTCTGTGGGTCGCTGAAGGATTGTGGACTGTAGCGTCTCTCGGAGGAGAAATGAACAAGGGGAATTAAGTGCTGTTCATGGGTTACACATTCAGTGGTTCGGACACTAAATTTAAATAAAACACTTTTACGATTTCGACTACATCTTCATTTCTTCAGTGTATTGCTTTGATCAGAGCTGTCCAGACTGGAGTTGCGTGCGGGCCAAAATGAAATTAAACAAGGACAGGCGGGTCATCAAATCAAAATACTATTCGGTGTTTTTTGAGAGAAAACCTACCGAATTTTTGAGACACCAAAACATAAAATCACACGTACTGAACTTTGTTCTGAAATAAAGTTGAATGTACTCGTGTTGTGTGCGATACCGTCTACCGTCGTTTTGAAGCAACATACATATATTCGCCAATCATGTGATCGAGTTGAGATTAAACAAGACATACGATGAGAATATTTTGGTTTTTTATTTTTTTATATTTACATTAACACCACCAAGCAATGACAGCTTGTGAACGAAATGTCGTTCGACAATTATACTTTGATTTTCGGTTTCTCCCGACCTTGATTTAACCTCAATATAGGATATACATGGGCCATAATCACCAGAGGTTGTTTTTTGGACACGAGTAGGTTGTTGTTTTTCTCCTTCTTCACCTAAAACACTCCAACACTGGGAACCAGGCGAAAAAATAACGCTTGTCGCAAATGTTCATAAACAGAAGTCCCATTTATTTTTTTTATAGAACTGAGCATTTCAACAGCCTTAAGACATTTGTTACTGAGGCAGTCTTTTTGTATTATACTCCCGCTTCTAGCACACGGTCGTAGCCTCTACGCACTGGAACATACGGTGTCAAGGTTCGATTGCCGGTACTATAAATAATTTATAATAATAATTTGAAGGCTTATTCTCATCTAGACAAAGCTTCTCAAACTTTCCCGTTCGGATTCGGCATAAGATACCAACATACTTTTGGCGATCCAATTTTGGATAGGAATGAAAAATTCTAGAGATCTTATCGATTTCATGGCCTTTTTTGCCGTTAAAACTTTTCCTTGGCGACTTTTTAAACATCGAGATCGACGGATTGTCATTGGCAGCGTTGTGAATTGACATTTTCAAAGTGTGTCCTGTTCAATTTCTAAGAAATTTTACGTTCTACGACAGCGCTGTCATAAATGAAATAAAATAGCTCCACAAACGTCTGTTATAACACGTATTTGTTATTGTGAGAAGGGATTAAGAAACAAGAAATAACAATAAAATTGTGTTCATATGACTATATGAGCCAAGAACTGTGAACGAGAGTTTACAAAGTAAAAACAAAACGTTATACTTCTTTAACACAAAAGATTTATCGAGGTTTTTCATCGACAGAAATCTCAAAATTATAGCCGATTTTAACTATTCCTGATAAGTGGTAGTACTATAAACTACTCTTCTTCTTCTTTGATTGGCGCTACAGTCCGGTGTGGACCTGGGCCTCAACCAACATGCCTCTCCAGCCAGCACGATCTTTCGCCAGCTGCCTCCAGCTGCGCACACCAAGTTGGTTGAGGTCCTTTTCCACTTGTGTGCGCCATCTAGTGCGAGGACGTCCTCTGTTGCGCTGTCCCAATGGCTCGGTGTCGAAAACTCTTCGGGCCGGAGCTGTGGTGTCCATCCGCTCTACATAACCTAGCCATCTTAAGCGTTGGATCCGAAGACGCTTAACTAGGTGCATGCCGCTGTACAGCCCGTATAGTTCGTGGTTGAACCTTCTCCTCCATACGCCATCAACGCAAACAGGACCGAAGATCGTACGCAGAACTTTTCTCTCAAAACAACCAAGAGCTTCTTCATCCGCATCCGCAATAAACTACTATATATCGTTTTTTAACGCACAAATTACAGTCGGCACGGCTCCCGTTTCATGCGGCAGTGATCACCTTGTTAAGCTTCTGAAGATCTCATGTCACAGTAGAGCCCTTACAAATCCTGTATTAATTCGTCTCTCTCCGGCTTCTTCAACACAAACCCGACCAATTATCGAAGCAAGACAGAGGTAGTCCTAGACGAAGTACATCTAGTACAAGCAACCTCTGATCTCTAAGATTGGACCAGAATACAGGACAATGTGATTATGGTCGACTCCAAAGCGAAAACCATACAACACCAACTAAACCGGTTTTAAGGCTGCTACACACTACACACTATGTCTATATTATTACTCAGCTAATCAAGCATTCTATTTGCGAACTGTTAAGCTCTGAACGTAACACAAAAAGACTCAATCCACACAGCCCACGACTAAAAATTCATTATAAAATCTTAGTTGGCGCAAGGCGAACCTCCAGCTCCCTACGAATAAGAAAGCTTCAAACGAATGATGTCTCAGGGTGTGCGAAGTTCCCATCACAGTGTGCTCTTTGCAGATTTTACACATTATCCCAGTTGTGGGGAGTCCCAACTCTGTTCATAGCGGATCGCCAATTCCCGATTGATTTCGCTTCTCCATCCTCGAAAAAATTCGCACGTCAACATCTTGCTTTGTGCTGAAATCGCAATCAATAGCTGCGATTTTCGCATGTATACGTAGATCGCAGTGAATTTGTACACCACAGCAAAGTGAGTGCCTAGAATCCGAAATGTGTCCTTCCATAAATTTAGTCCCGTTCCACAAGGGCAGACCCACAAACGTCATACACCCTCAGTCAAGCTGTTAGCTCAAGTGATCATCAGATTAGGGCACCACCCACATGCATAACCATTTGTTCCTACGAGGAATTGAATGTACATGTCCCGTCCGCGTCAAATAAATTTCAATTGGATTATTTATGAGTCCATTCCGATCCCGTCTAGATTTCAAATTAGTCCCTCAACTTAAATCGATGCCTTTTCCTTCCGCTTCACAGGACACACCAGGATTCCTTTGAACTACATATGCGCACGTTCTTTGTCAAAGTGTGCCCGCCATGTGGCGATAGTCTGCACATGTCCATCACCGCAGCTCATCGCCCAAATCAGTGTGTTCTCCCGTCCTTCACCAATTCATCCTCATCGCCTCGCATATGTCGTCCGGATTCAAAATTGCCTGCTTTATCCCTTTTCTCAATTAGGGCAACATGCCTCCGCATCCGATGGCATGTGTTCGTCTAGATGCACGCTGATTGTCTGCTTTTTCGTGTGGACTCCTCTGTTTCGGCAGGGAACCCTTCCGATATTCGGATGTCCCTTCCCGGGCACACAATCAGATCCAGCAGAGTTATTGACTCCACGGCCAAACAAAAGAACTCACTTGGTGCCAACACCTTTTGCAGAGTTTTTGTCTTCTTCTTCTGATTTTCACTCTGATATGCCTTCTGGGGGAAATGGCGCGGCGGCGCCGCAAGAGGAAGACAGTTTGGATGAAAGAAGAAAAGAAGTTAACAATTTATATGAGAAATGTATTTGTTTAGTTTTTTTTTCTTTTCCGCGGCTCTGCACCAAATGCGTTGCAGAGCCAAGCAGAAGTGCCTTAATTGGGATCCGATAGTGAAAGTGAGGCTGCTTTTTTTGTACAGTTCATAGCTTAGCTTAATTGCCGCAGTTTTGTACTCGGCTAGCAGCGGTGAATACGTTTTTTGAACTGAAAATGAAAGAAAGTGTTCTGTTTCTCTGCGAAGGAAAGTGAATTTTTATTTCGGAACCAAATTGTGTGTCGTCTTGGCTCAGTGACGTGTGAATGGAGTGATGCATCGTGGGGTTGACTAGGCGGTGCACTCGTTAAAGCAGTTGGTTTTGGGAAAAGGTTCTTAATGAGCATGTTGATTTTGTGAAACTGAAGGAGGTTCTGCGAATGATTGTATAATTGGATTGAATTAATGAAGAAACGCTGGGTGTTACTCTTGCTTTTAGAACTTGCTTCATATCGAGAGTTCAAGGTTTCTTGAGGATGAAGGGGAAAGTCTTGCTTTCTTATAGGCATTCCTCCATTTGTTGAGTGTCGAGTCAGAGTAAAGACACAGCGCAGTAATGAGCATGTTGCATTGAATATAAAGGGTCAAGGCTCTGTCGAAACTTACCGACCCTGTCGATGGGACCTTTCTACATCGAAAGTTCGAAGAAAGAGGGGTGTCAATTGTTAATAAACATGTTTCATGCGTCGCATTCTTAACGCACCAATTACAGTCGACAGAAAGGAACTAGCTTGTGTTTAATACGGCAGTGCACACCTAGTAAATCTTTTTGAGATCTCATGTCACAGTAGAGCCCGTACAAGTCCTGTGTTATTTCGTCTCCCTTCGACTTTTTCAACACAAACCCAACCAATTATCGATGCAAGGCAGTGGTAGTCATAGACGAAGTATATCTAGTACAAGCAGCCTCTCATAATCAAGATTAGACCAGAATACAGAACAACGATTGTGGTCGAATCTAAAGCGAAAACCACTCCACAACAACTAAGTCCCTATTTTTTTTGTCGGTTTTTAAGATTACTGCATTGGACCACTTAGAACCAAGGCACCGCCTACATCCCTACATTAACACTTATTTCTTGGTCTTTGAGAGGAATACCACCAAACAATTCTGTGTTAAAGAGTATAAATCATCAGCCCTCTCCTCAATAGCTGCCATCTGATTCGAGTAATGGCGAAGCAGTGGGTCCTCTCTCCTCTGCAGTTTTGTCGTCTTCTCCACAGGCATTGTAGAGGGTTTCATCGCAAACTCCAAGCGATGATGGCTCGCCGTATGTCAGTAAGTCATCGGCAGTCGATTCTATCAGGAGATAACAAAAATGTCGCGGGTTTCTTACAGACAATAGAAACCATGCGCTTAGTTTGTCTACATCATGGAGAGTCACTTCTCGTTGTGGTCTCGAGAGGCCCAACCATCGATGGAAACAGTAACCAAAGACGTAGGTAGACCCAACGCAGGTTCGTGATCTATGAGTACCTCCGGTGATCCTTGTCTAGGCAGCTCATTGGTGTCTTCATTTTCCGTGTTCCCGTGGTGACTCGAACAAGTTTAAGCGAAATTAGACCGCCCATCAGGAAATACTCGAAAAATGTTCATGTCGACTTTTTGCTTGGTAGTGAAATCGCAACCAATAGTGAAATGTCAAAATTTGCGCTTTGGCGATTGTCATAGGCCGCGACGCAAGTGGAAATGAACCTCAACCAACTACCATATGCGTGCGAAACTGGAGTAGCTGGCTAGAGACGCTTAGTGGTTGAGGCCTTGGTCCACCCCGGACTGTAGCGCCACCTTAAGTAAGTAAGCAGAGGCCGCCACGAAATTATACAGCAACAAATAGTTGCATACCCTAAATATCCTGCAAGTCATTAAATACTCCAGTAACAATACAGGAGGTAATAAATACCGCAGTCTTCACGCTGCTCTTCCATCGCATAGGTTTCCGCTTAGACAACCAACGCAAAATTTATCTAGCGAGGTAAGGACTAAACAACATACTCATCCACCTTCCTTCTTGGGATCCTTTTGGCAAACGAGTAGCATCCAGCACAGCTATGAGACTGAAAACACACCAAATGTGGTTCGAAATCGCCGTTGGTCACTCAACCATTTTAAACGAATTCCACTTTCATGATAATGAAACAGATCGCCTTCTACCCAAAATCCACTTCAAGAAGAATTTCTCCACCAGCCTTCCAGATCGGGCTGAATGTCTGACAATCAGACGCTGGCAGATCCCCTGTCTATTTACACACAAACGGATAGAAGGTGTCTATTCTTAAGACCTCAATGAAGCTCTCTGATGCTGCAGTGATATTCTCTGGTGTGGTGCCTTAGAACCAGAAGGATATCCACCCTCTATGCCAATCGTTGCAGCCTACCTTCTTAAGATTCACACAAGTGAAATAATCAATCAAAAATGGCTAGAAGGCACCACCTGCCTCAAAACCATAGGAACATGCCCAGCACGAGATATTCAACATTTTTGCTACTTTGACTATGCAGTCCTCGCTCAGGACTCTTATTGGCATCATTACCGGACACTGCGCAATCGACATACACGATCGCAGGCTAGGTGTCACATACAATGACTTTTGAGAGAAGTCAGAAGAAGTGATGAAGCTGCATGGATGAAGAGAACACATACGCTACAAATCAGCTATGCTCTGGCAAGACTTATGTATTTACAATTAAGGGCCCACTATGTCAACTACATCGCACTAGATGGCGCACACAAGTTGAAAGGGACCTCAACCAACTTGGTGTGCGCAACTGGAGGCAGCTGGCGAAAGATCGTGCTGGCTGGAGAGGCATGTTGGTTGAGGCCCAGGTCCACCCCGGACTGTAGCGCCAATCAAGAAGAAGAAGATTTCAACAACATCAGCGAACTAAATGGCGTAACTAAATGACTAAACTAAAAATGGCTAATGCCAGCTAAACCGCTTTATTACAAGTTACGAGTAGGTCACAATGGACCTACTTTGGATTAAGGTTAATTGCCTTCTTAGCAGTCACCCACCATAAGCTAACCTAACAAGCGAGGCGCACTAAGCCCCTAACTATTACCCATAATTGGGGGCGCAGGTTAGTAAACAAGTATGCTAGGTTCCCGAATTCGAATCTGAATCATTTGAACATTTCAAGACGCTGCAAGAAGTTCCAAATTAATTCAGAGCTTAATAGAATAAATTTGGCAGCTACTCTCACTGACAGGTCGAAAAGAAGCGTTTCTGCAATCTCGATCAAATCTCAACCGATGGTCGGTGGAAGGAGATATTCATCTGCCTGAGAATCGATCTCGACGACACGATCGAGCTGACTGATCTAGACGTAGCAAATGGCACAATGACAGCAATCAAGCACAGTTACCAGGCCAAAGTCAACTCCCGGACTTCATTCTCTCCCCGATCTGGTTCATCGATCAGTGCCTCTTGGTTGCCCTCTTCGTATACTGCGCCCTGCTCGCGAACGCTACCTCCGCGTTGTGCTTTCCGCAATGCTTCGCAAATGTCGCAAATATCTCTCTAAACCTGTACTGGTCACTTGAAGAGAGATGAGCTCAGTCGAACGAAGAAGAGCTCAATAAAGTGCCAGATCATCCTGAGCAAACTAGTAATGACCGCAGACTACAAAATGTCCACAGCAACACTTTTCGATGACTAAACTATGCTACAAAATAAATAGTTCGCCGCTACTGTTCGTCGCGTCGTTTAATTAAACTCTCACTCTCGCTAAAACTTTCATCTTGACAACAATGCTCTCTAAAGATTTTTCCGCTGATCGCAAATCGCTGATCGCTAATCGCATAATTTTATTATTTAAAGGTTAACTTCGAAGAGACCCATTCCTCATAAGATTGAGATGATCAAATTAAGCTTGTAATTGCAAATAATAAATTAAAGTCGATTTAGTCCCGATAAACCAGACTAAGCGACAAACTTAAGGACTAACTTCCTGACATATCCGACTGCAGAGCAATCTTAAAGCCAACTTATGCACTCTGCGTACTTGACATTGTGCTATATTCATTATATGTGCAAACATTGAGACTTACCATTGACGCAGATTTCTGTTTTCCATACGATCGATGGTGCGTGGTGATGGGTTCGCTTGCTACGCTGCCAGAGTCCATTTTAAACGATTAGCATAACTGAAAGTGAACACGAGAGACAATTGAAAATATTTGATTTATTTTAATTACCACATTAAATTGACAAGCAAATATTATAGACAACGGCAGATGATTAACGTTTTTATGAATCAGTCGGATCAGCGATTGCAATTCGAGTGAACCACACTGGGTGGGGCTGTGTTCGTAAATTGATTCATTAGCCTACACGTTCGCCACTCCCGTGTTGAGATTTGAGATGATCTTGTCGATGGATTGACGTGGAGGTTGATTGTGGGAGTTAGAGAATTTACGTGAATTTTATTGAAAATTGTTGTAATACATTTTTTCAAGGGCGAATGGAATGAATATTTGTGACAGCTGACAGCTGCTTGATGGTCATATGGGTGATTGTTCACCTACAAGAGATGTTTGATCTTTTGAAACAGTGATGCTCTTCACTGTGTAGCTGTGTTCCTCAACAAAGCCGATACCATGAGAGAAAGAGTGGTACGCGCAAGATACCACGGGCAGTTAATAATAAGGTGCGAACGAGCAATTGGGTGCGCTTTAATGAAAACTTCGATAACTCGAAGTCTTGATAACTTGAAATTTTTTGTGGCAAGTGGTGGTGCGAGTTACGAAACCGCTTAGACCAGCCTGTTGGGGCCATTACGGATGATTTGCCACCCAGACCAAGTCATGTTATTCTTCTTCTTTGTTTAACACTCAGGGCTGAACCATGCCTCGCCCAACAGGCCTTTCGCCAGCACGATCTTTCGGTAGCTGCCTACAGTTGCGCACGTCAAGCGATCTCGATCAAAATCCTCATCTGTTGCATTGTCCCAAAGTGCTCGGAATAGAAGACTCTTCGGGCCGGTCCTACGCTAGACATCCACTCTAAATGACCTAGCCATCTTAAGTGTTCGATCCGAAGGCGTTTAACTAGGTGCATGCCGCTGTACAGCCCGCACATTTCGTGGTTGAATCTTTTCCTCCAGACACCATCAACGCAAACAGCGTCAAGGATCGCTTGCAGAACGTTTTCTCTCAAAACGACCAAGAGGTTCTTCATCCGCTTTCAATAGCGTCCATGTCTCTGCGCCATAGAACAAGACAAGGATGATAAGAGTGTTCTATGAAGTCAGCATGGTGTTTCGAGAGATGGTTCTGTTGGTCAATTGACTCTTGAGTCGCAAGAATAGTTCTACATCTGTTTCTGGCTTCATCCAGAGCTTCGTTTGTCCCAGTATCCAACACAGAGTCACCGTGTCATCCAAGAACTGACGCTCTGCCTGCATCATCACCAGCATTGATGTCAGAATGTCCGGCCGATTGGCAGAAGACATATTCATCGATTTGTCAATTATGTTGTGGTCTCCCAACACGAGTGGTAGAATTGTGCATCGCAATCTCTTTGGTTTGGATTACTTGACGCTCGTTAGTGAGAAGACCATTTACTCCTGTTGTTTCCGGTATGTTGATGGAAGGCTCTTCTCCGGACCCTATCTTACTTTTTGATGTGGCAGCTTGGCCGGCTGTATGGGTTTTCTTTCCAACAACCCATCACTTTAAGCCTCAAAGTTGATGAGCCTGCACTGTTGCTGCAGAATATGGCGAGTGGAGTGAGTGAGAGGATAGCACCCGGGGCTGTCGTCGGTGTTGTTCTTAGACAACCAGTCATTCCTAGGCATTTTGGCTGGTAGTGTACGAACAAATTTTTCCTCCAATGCTTTCCAAGTGGTTTGACAGTCAAAGGCCCGTTTGTGTGTGTTGAACGCCAGGTTATCTGTATAAGAATCGTCGTCGGAGCACTTACGCATTACCCAGCATATTTAATTTAATTTTGAAGACGAGGCAATGCATTGTATACGATATCAGCCCGAAATACTTTGATGCAAGGAAAAACAATTACAACACAATCCCTCGACATTATCGCTCACTAATCGTGCAGCGAAATAAAAGTCACATGAGCGACACCCCATTAAAGTCGCATCAGATGTAGTCGCCACGAATGCCATAAAGACTTTATGCACCTTTTAACGGCCCACGTACACCCACAACTGTCTAAGTCAAGATTCTCCATCAACTAACAAGGCTCTCGAAGCACACTGCTGTCGCTGGTATCCCCTTTTTTTACTGCCACCAAACGGGAGTTATCGCACTCGTTAAAGTGCTTCAATTTGTTGGAGAAGAACTTCTGGATGGAAAACATCTGCCCGGTCGATTGCCCAAAAAAACAATGCGATGGTGGGCGTTCCTTTCGCTTGTGAAAGCCCATAATAGGCCTACAGTCGTCACCACTGGCGCGACTCATTAACATTTATTTTGGAACAAAGGAGTGTCATTTGTGATCTCAATCGCGGACGGGCGAGCCCCGTCAGCAGTTGCAGCAGTGCATTGTGATGGCACCAAATTAAGAACTTTGACGTTGACGTAGGTTTGATTGAGTAAAGAGAGTGCGTTTTTGGGGGCGACGAGCTATAAAATAGGGAAGATGCCGTATCTGTTTGTGGGGGCATGTCGGTTTGACGATGTTGCCCGGGCTGTGGCTGGGACTTGGGATTTTGTTTGATTTTCTTTCTCTTGTGTTGGCTGTTGGAATGAAATGGGAGATCTTCGTTGAATATTGATGATGATTAAGGAGGGCTAATGAGGAATAGGCAAGCATTATAGAAGATTACGCTGACAATGTTAGAGCAACACTGGCACTCGAAATCCCTTTAAGAACATCGTCACATCTGGTATATCATACCCCGATGATAAGGTCAACAACAAGCAACACAGGGCCAACGTCCTTTTGAGATCATGTGAACGCAAGAAATGAACCGCCCAGCCATTTCTGACTGGGCCAGGGCCCTGCAGTTATTTGTATGTCCTATGCGCACAGAGCAAAGTTGTTGATCGCTTCCAACCTGACGGGAGGGCAGCAACGATTACCCCTCATGCAACGATCTAGTTGGCATTCAGCCTCATTGCAGCTCTTGATCGATTCGAGAGAAACAGTGCTACGTACGATCTTTGGTCCTGCTTGCGTTGATGGCGTCTAGAGGAGACGATTCAACCTATCAATTCCCTCGTTGGTTTTGCGTTCATCCCGTTTTAATTTAAACACTTTTCTTTCTTCGTCTTCTCTCTTTATTTATGACCGATCACTTTCGCTTCATTTCACAGACTGTCTTAATAGTAACTTATCCTACTTTGACCTAACCGGCAATCCTCCCTCTACGTGTGTATCCTAATCTCTCTTTGTGCTTGTTTCTTTTATTTTATATTACCCCACTACACAGCGGCGTGCAACTACTTAATGTAGGGCTAGGTCATGTAGAGCGGATGGACACCACATCTCCGGCCCGAAGAGTTTTCAATTACGAGGGGCAACGGAACAGAGGATGTCCTCGACTTCCTCCGGACCTCAACCAACTTGGTGTGCTTAACAGGAGGCAAATAGCGACAGATCGTGCTGGCTGGTGAGGCTTGTTGGTTGTGGCAGATTCCTCCCCGTACTGCAGGGCCAAACAAAGAAGAAAGTGTTACAGGAGCAATTGCCATCACACCATCAGCAGACCTCAACCCGGACAGGGCAGTTTATTGAAAAAAACGGAAAGCGACTACACCCTCCATTACCTTGACTTCGAAATACCCTTCCGAGTCGTTTCAATAAGTCCAGCATCCACGTCTATTCGGATAGATGTTAAAATTAGTACAGATATACAGGCGCAAGCACCTCCCTGAATCCCTGATCACGGTAATGTTTTTTAAGAAGAAGTCCTCGTAGTCAAAGAAGCGGCCAAAATGATATCAATGTTGGAGACGCCACCGGCTTCGGCAACAATAGCAATTTCTGCAACTGTCGTCATCACGTGCAAGCTGGCTAGCACCAGCACTTCATTACTCTATGGGCTGGGCCCAAGACATAACCGCTCCAGGAACACAGGGACAACGAAGTAGCAGAGGCACTTGCCAGAAAACTGGTCAACACAAGCTTTGTTTCCTTCGTCTTTTTCTGTTATTGGGAATTTTTATGGCCTTGACTATGAAAAAAATACTGGGAAGTTGCTAACAGCTCTACATTTTGAAATATACTGTCTTATGTATACAAATGCGAGTACAGGAAGCGGATTTTTATGCTCATGTTGCATTCTAGCTGTTTTGAGTTCAAGCTTGACATGTTCATCAGATTTGTTTGCCTAAGAAATCACTCATAACCAAAAATTAATTTCAAGCTTTGGATTCGTCTTCAGTCATTGATTTGAAAATTAGGATACTTAACGTTGCCTAATCTGTGGCCCGTTAAAAATACCAGCTTTATATTTTTCTGGCTGCACTGAACATTTTTTGAAAGAAAAGTGAAACATTCGCCATATTTAAAGAATACGCGTCAATTTGAGATCAAAAATCAGAGGAAAGAAACACATTTTTTTGGGTGTCTGTTAATTTTGAAGCTGCAACATTAGACTGATCTCGTTTTGGCTGCCAGTCTTGGGATGTTATGGCATTCTACTGGTAGCTTGACGAGTGGCTATAGTCGGGTTCCACGGGAGATCAGGAATATGACCCACATGTCCACGGGAGATCTGTCTCGCTTGACGTATTTTTCGTGATGGCTGTTGTATCAAACCCTCGCGGAGAGATATCGAGTTATACATGCACGACTAGAAGTTAATCTCGTCAATTGGGACTCATGAAAGTACACTCGTTTGCGATTCTGCGAAGGATGGAAATCTGCGTGGAGTTGCAAACAGAAAAACCGGGTGCTACGGTTAAACTTAGATGGGTCTCACCGCTTAACCAAGGTGGAGAAATAGGTCCACAAGTTTATTTCTAAGACGGTACACTGTTGAAAAAGTTCCAAAGAGTAAGTGACTTCGTGGCATAAGCTATATCGGCAAGAGGTCACGTAAATCATCTACTCATCTGATTTAGGGCAACGCTGTTGATTGTACCCAACCTGGTGGGTTGCCAACGACCACTTGCAGGCCAAGTTAAATACAGCCCTCTCGCTGGGCCTGCTGGATAGATTACAATACCTGTCGTGAGGTGAGTGAATGTATGCAGCGGTAAGACGGCGCATGTTCGCATAGCGACTCTAAACCGCCTGTCTCCAGGATCTCTGAGTCTCATATGTGTACCCATCCCAACTGACTAATCTAACGACTCTATTAATGGGCGCTATTAATAACGAACAACTTTCCGGCGGTCGACGCCAAACAAATTAATCGCGAGGTAGATAACCTCAAGACCTCAAGATTCAGAACGACAAACGTGGACTCTCATAATTTCCTTGCCTCTTCTGAACTTTGAGAACTCAAAGCTGATGAGGCTTCACTGATGCTGCAGAATAGGTCGAGAGGAGGGAGTGAGAGGATAGCATCCAGTGCAGTCGTCGGTGTTTCGACATCAGACTCGTACCATCTTAAGGGGTCCGCATGATCCACTAACAAAGTAGAGCACGTACGAGGAATCTGCAGGAAACTTATAATATACCCTAGAATCAGAAACTCACCAGGAACTCTGTCCAAGCACAAACAGATGAGTTTTTGATTCAATCCTCTCGTCATGGGTCTGCCAAGCTGTCTTTAAGTCCTTAGCCTAGTCTGTTGCACATATACCATAAGTCGACTGGTGTGTTAGGGTCCAGGCTTGAATGGTGGTAGTATCCCATCGTCTGGTAGCGGACTTGTCGCTTCCCGCGGCGAGCTAAGGGCAACGGACAACATAGTAAAAAGCCAGTTCCTTTAAAGACGGTCAAAAGCTAGGCTTCTGGTCATCCTACTGTGGGGCTCACCCACTTCGAAACAACTGCTGATGGGATGAAGGATTTGCAGAAATTAGTTATCAGACGGATTTCAAAGTGCTCCTGGCCGCATTTTTTCACGGTTAACCATCAAACAACCGTCGGAAAGTACGCGTCGGTTGCCCCCATTCAACAAGTGGTCTTAGACTTCAATCTTGTGCCAGCGCTAGTGCAGTTGGTAACCCCTGGAACAATCTACTCAAATCTCCGCCAACAATGACCTATTCAAAGCAGAGAAAGAAGAAGAAAAAATCCCACTTCCTACTTCCCGACATAGTTTCTTTTTTTTTGCTCACCACGTAGTTCAGCACATAAGCACACCGCGCAACAGTACAGCCTACAGATTGTTGTGCTCATCGTAATCCGATGCATCTATGACAGCGATGTGCATTAGGGCAAATTAATTGCAGTAATTGCCTGGAAAACGTATGCAAATGACATCAAAGTAGCGCGCTACAATGTTTTGTGTCTGCTCGGCTGGCTCACAAAAGCCCTCGCTGAGCACGACAACCAGCCGAACACAATGCCCGTGAGCATTCTTAGCCGAATCATTGTTTCAGACCATCAGACCATAAACAGATGCAAGCCCGTGGACGGTCCCCTCTTGGCTTACATTTCAGCGCTCGCGTTGCATCGGGTATCGAGGGGCACCGTTGTCACTCCGCGAAAACGTGGGCACCGTGCCACCGCGGCTCTGCTCTGAGTTTAATTATTTCACAAAAGATAATGACTGCGGACGAAGAAGAGGTTAAACACCTCGCGAGAGCCACATGGGGGCCGCTGGCGACGACGGCAGACTACTTCCTACATCCGTGCCGGAGGACGGGGCCATCACCACCAACTGCATGTTGATGACTGCGATTTGCAGATCGTAGGATATGGGCTCGACTCACCGACGCACGAGTCACGGAAGTTTCATCGGCGGTGTGTGGACTGTTAATCATTTTCCAATTAAGCCAATTACAGACGAGATTTTGGACGAGCGATGTACGTAGGCGTGTGGGTGCACCGGAGATTGAAGATTGAGAGCGCCGCTGTCAGATAAGGAGTGCTAAGGCATTGAATTGGGACATGTTTGTGAAATTGAGTTGTAGTTTGAAGAAGGCGTCTTGGGCGGAGTGCCTGTCTTCTCACCAAACACTCGTGCTGTGCGTGCTATGGAAGGTACCCACAGTTCTATGCCGACTCCGAACGGCCAAGTTTGAGAAGCTTTTTCTAAACAGAAGTACTCTTTGAGTATTGTCAGTGACACCAAGAGGTGCGGCTGTGAAAATTATTTTTGTCTTACAGAACCGGGATCGAACTTAGACGTCGAGGTTCAAGTCGACGCACGTACACGCAACGCGACGGGCCTCAGGGGGAACGATTATAGTATTGAGAAAGTCGTCAAGTTTCAATAATGGGACTGAACCTTCACTCGTCTAACAGGCTCAAAGCCAGTTGATGCGCCAATGTCTTTCGGTCGAAAATGAGCGCATTAGTCACCATAATCGCCGCACAATTTTAGAGCTCTTTGCAGACTATCCTTTGGTTTCTAGACTCAAAAGCTATTGAGCTCCAAATTTTTTATTTAACGGCCCAACTGTCCATGGTTAGTCAACGTGACGAGGGCAGAAAGAAGAAAACAATATACACTTTAGCGTGGGCTCTCGGGGATTCCTCTGAATCAAAGACTGTCCGGTCAGGGCATTGGTGTCCATTCGCTCCGCATCACCTACCCATCTGAGATGAGACACTCGAACCCATTTGACGAGATCCATGTCGCTGTACTGCACCTAGCAGTCAGCTCCTTGTGGACTATTGATAAAAGGGATGATTTTCCTCTCGAACCGACCAAGACTCACTTCATCCGCGTTGGGCAGTGACATGCATGCTTCTGCGTTTTACAGCAGGACTAGGACTAGCAAGGTCATACATATCCCTCATTCCCAAGGATTGGTAAGGATGATCCTTCGTCTTATCTCCGCATTGCTGTCATTGTTCATATTCATTACGAAGTTTAGTCACACAAAGGCTTTTACTACATCATGGTTCTACGAGGTGGCGCATTAAATTTTGCGCATCCCGTGGGAAGATGTTATAAACTTTGCAAATGGCGTCGTACCTCAATTATGTGAGACATGTGTCAGTATACACACAGACAAGCAGTGGGGCGCTGTTCTCCGCCATACTATCGAAAATCATTTCAATAACCGAGGAGGCAGATTTCCATTTAATCGGTTACGTCAATAAAGAAAATCTTCGTTTCTGGGGCTTAGTGTGGCGTTCACACCAGAGAGGACGCCATCAGCAATACGGTGTTAGTTACTGGCGAACGCTATTGGGTCGTACGGCCAGAATTGAAAGAGCGGGGGTTGGTGAATATGTTTTAAACTATTCAGTTCTGCAGGGCAAACTTACTTCAGACTTCTGACGTTTGATGATTTCTAAGTTTCGACTCCTTTGATTGACTCTAGAAACACTTGCAGATCTGACGAGCTGTAGGCAATCGACTTTGAATCAAAAACGTTTGCATTCAATCAAACATGTTGTCTCAACAGGACGATGCAACCGCAAACACAGCACGAGCCACAATGGATAATGTAAAGGAAGGATTTTCTGGTCGCTAATCTCCCGTTTTGGCGAACAAGATCGCCCGGCTTAATTATCAAAGACTTATTTTTTGGGGCTTCTTGAAGTTGCGGGCCTTAGCCAAGAACCCAAGAAAATGGAAGTCTTCGATTAGAATAATCGATAAGAATGAATCACCGGAAATCATGGAAGCATGGAAACTGTGAAAAAATGGGCACAAATCTCTAGCACGGGAGCCTATTGGCGAATATGGTCTTTTTCATTTGACAGAGAAAATTGTAAAATTCCAAATACAGATTTCCATCACTCAAAAATTGGATGATAAATTTTGCGTCACCTTGTATACACTGACTACACTGACGCTTGTTGGAGGAGCTTTCTAGTAGACTTGGTTGTACCCTCAAGGCATATTTTACTCGATGCTCCCATAAGCCCCAAAGTCTGCAGTCTTCTTCCGATGTTAATAGCTGATCTGAAGGCAGATACGAGCAGGTTTACAGATATGATCCTGTCTCTGGGTACATTCCACTATCTTCTCGAGAATGACGTTAAAAAATGGTTTGACAGCTTGTTTCCTTGCCTGAATCCTTTTTTGGACATCATTCACTCAAAGCCTTACGTATTCTACAAGGATGCCAAAACTAATTTGCGTTCTTAACAGCGTGATCGACTTCCTTTTGTCTTCACATACATATTTTAGCACAATTTCTCAACCTTTGAGCTTCTACGGACCCCCAGTGAGGAATTTATCTCTCGGTGGACTCCTCCCGACACACATCTCAAGTGGAATGATAATACAGACGTATTTGTTTTATTGCAGAGGCGGTTTTCCTGAGAGTTCCCCCTAGGATGCGCGGACCAAAGATTTAGAATGGTTAGCAGACTTAGCTGTTCCAACAGTTTGACAAACCAGTACCGCAATACCGATTTTTCATTCTTCAGTTGCATTCACTCTCACGCCGGCTGTTGAGTCTAACCTGTTCTTTACATTTTTCCCACCCAAAGCCCAGCGGTTGTGTACATCTCCCAGGTGTCATTGAACTGCATTAGCAAATGCCATCAAAACACAATCAATTCAAGTTCCTCCAACGTCCGTTACAGTCGCTGTGAAATGTAAAACTCGTTCCCATCCAGGTTTTTCCACACCATCCCTTGCATTTAATTTCCTCGAAAATCCTTGAAAATCCTCGGAAAAAACCCAGTCATTACGGGGCAGATTTCCCATTCCGTTGGTGTAACCTGAGACCGTGATTGTTTTGCGCCCAACATCAGAGGCGGGACAGGACTGACAAATTGAGGCACCACCAGACATTCTTACCTCGCCTAAGCGGGATTAAATGTTTATTCCATCGAAAATCAAATGCGAATGTAAATGAGGGTTGAATGCACTCGGCCGGACTGCACCGGGAGGGAACACCTTTACAGCGCATTGTATGCAAATTACAAAATAGAACTGTACCCAGTACCAACCCCCCTGCGTGCAGTGTAATGATATACCCGCACACGCACGTTAACCGAATGAAATTCGAGATGTCGACCCTCGCCTAGGAAGTGGGCACAACGGGAAGAGTTGCCCGCTGAAGGCAGAGAACTCATCTATCAGGACGCGTGTTCCATATTGGAACCGAGATGATGGAGAGACACGGCGAGTTGACAGCTCAAATTGACAGAAATGCGGAAACGTTTTGAGCGCAGTTTCATGCCGACATTTGCATTTTCATGGCTCTGCCCTGACATTGATTGGCACGAGGCAGATGAATCGGGAATGTACTTTAGAGTGATGTGCATTGTTCACCTTATGGGGGATCGCTGATGGACTGGTGACTGCCGCGCGTTGTGGCAGATGGGGGCTTTAATGGCATTGCATTTGAATGTGCGATGTGAATGTGAAGTTGAAGGCCATGGAGCTGGAGGAGATCGTGGAATGCATTGCCTGTTGGAAACAATGCGGGGGAAGCATTTGGCTGTTGAGGAAAGGGCACATGTTTTTGAACTTTCGAGTCATTTGGGAAAGCTTGTGTTTGAGAGAAAAATACAGAATGGGCGTTGTGGACAATGCAATGTACACTGATTTAGATTGGGCTTCGGCACAAGAGAGACATGGGTGATCATGGACATCGGAGTGTTGAACGAGATCAAACTTATGATGGGTCCTCTTCGTTTCGTTCTTGATAAAGTCGCGCTACATTCTGGAATGGCCATGGTTTCAACAACGGCTTCTCTCTTGCAGACGGATGTTTTGTAAGATGTCTCCAGAGCAGAGCTATTATATTGTGTCCCTTTCATCTTGTTCAAGAGACAGTACTTCGGAGCGTCCTCCTTCTGCGATGCCTCCCTCTGTGTCAGATTCAATGGTTTTCCGAATAGAAGTACCATATCGTCTAGTCACCAGGCAGCCACTTGACGGAACGCCAAACATTTGTTCCGCTCTTGCTTTCATCGTCAATGGGGCTAGGACCAAAATAGCTTCTCTTTAAAACGACCACTCTATTCGCTCAAGGCAAGGTTCATGCTATATGATTATGGTCCTCTAGAAAGCGAGATCATTTCTGCGACGGAGACCTCAGCTCGGTTCAAAAGTGTGATTGATTTTAGTTCAAATCAAGTAAGCAACAGGACCATTGTGGACCTTCGTATGATGAGAGGAGCTGAACTGTCAACTGATCATCACCTGGTGTTGTGTGCTCTGATAGACCACCTGTTCTGCTGTGGCGCAAAATAAGAGTGGTTTCAGGCACCCCGTGGGAGAAACTGCAAAATAGTGAGGTGCAGCAAAACTTTTCACGGCCCATGTCGGAAAGGTTTGAACGAATTCCTACTGCTTCATCGCATTTAGAGGATGAATGGTGACTGTTTTTAAAGGCTGTCACTGCCTCTGCACGATTTAGGAGTAGTGTATAACATACAGAGAGAAGAAGATAACATACAGCGACTGGATTCTCTTAAGGGACTCGTTTCTCGTGACTGGTACGCTTAGAGCGAGTCGCGAAGATTCAATTGCAAATTAGTTGTTCGAGCAGCTAAAGAGCTGTTCGGTAAGAAGCTGCAAAAAAGGCGTTCTGGAAATCTCTCCGCTGACTCAGGGTAAGGTTATTCGACACCATCAAAGAAGTCAAATCCTAAGATGGTATGTTGCTCTCCAATGAGGTGGATATCTTACGCAGATGGAGCGAGCACTTATCGGAACTGCTCAATCCCGAACAGGACACTGATGGTGGCAGAGCCATGGTCTTGAGTAGGGCGGTGAATAGTTCTACGGTGGAGGACGTCATTTTGGCAATTAAATCGGAAAAAATGGGCAAATCCGCTGAATGAGTGGGTAAAGAATGAGTTTAATGACTTTCTTGTGTCAGTAAGGTGGCTTGGGAACATGGCGAGAAACCTAGCGATAGGCAAACGGGGTGATTGCTCCTCTATTGAGTAAGGGAAACTCCAACTTCAGAGGCATATCTCTTTTAAGTCTCACAGGGAAAGCTTACACTAAGGTATTAGAGATGCGCTTTAGACATGTGATCGCGTCCAGTAGGGGAGGATCAACAGTGCGGCTTTCGTCTGGGCAGAAGAATAACTGAACTGAGATTCAGCTTCTCAAGAAGGCTTGGGAGTACGCCAATCCAATCTGTATCTGTTTTGTAGATGTGGAGAAGGCACACGACCGAGTGCCTCGAGGTAAACTTTGATGATTCTCTTTTAAGGGCCATACAGTCACTATACACAAACTGTAGCAGCTGTATTCGGTTCAACTGCGCTAAATCAAGACCTTTCAACGTGAATTTCGCCAAGGGTGCATCTTCTTCCCTTTTCATTATACAAAAGGTTGGATGTTGCGGCGCGTCCGAGGTGAGGAATATTTCAGTCATTTAGTTTTCTATGATCACAGAAAGTGGTTGATATAGTTGCTGACTGCCATTTGTCATTTGTGTATTCGTTCGATTGCTTATAATATAATATAATATGGGTGGCGCTACAGCCCATAGAGGGTCAGGGCCTAGTTTCTCAGCATCCACTCGTGTTGTGCGTGCTATTGTTCTTTCACGAGTGGAAGGGACCTACAGTTTTATGCCGACTCCGAACGGCCAAGTTTGAGAAGCTTTTTCTAGACAGGAAATACTCTTTGAGCATTGTCAGTGACTCGAAAGTGGTGAGCTCGTGAACCTTATTTTTGTCGCTCAGAGCTGGATTCGAACCTACGACGTCGAGGTTGGGGTCGACGCACATACCCACAACTCGATTGCTTGAGTAGCCTAAAGGCAGGGCTTTACCTTGTTAGCTCTTTTCTAAACTGCCGTCAGCCTTTGACATCTGTGTTAACCACCCAGAGCCATCCACCCCATCCACAAAAAAGGAGTTTCCTATTCCATCAATCGACAGTCTAGTGGCGTGTGGCGTGTTTAGCGAATTCGTCAGCTTTAAAGTTTCTCGGCATGTGCCCATGGCCTGGCACACAGCACAGGCAAATTTTAAACTCAACTGCTCGGATATCTCGTTTCGAATCGATTATTACTTTCGAGTTTATAGAGAACGATGCCAAGGATTTAAGGCTGTCTGGCTATCCGTAACGATACGATATCCTGGGATGATATCACCTTACACTTTAGCCAGGACACCTCAGCCAAAGCCGGATGCTACCAAGATGCAATCAAGTCTTAGATGGTGTTCGTCTTTCCTTGATCACAGCAAACACAGGTCTACCTCTCATCAGGGTTATTGCAGGTGCGAGTTATGTGGGATACCAAATTTTTCGACGTGGTTGCCTATCGGCCTGTGCTCTGTATATACCGCCAACTATCTTGCGATATCAGTCGGTCTTGCGGGTCAAATTTTTTTGCATATAGTTTAGTTCGTAAGTCTGGCATGTGGTCAGCAATCTGAAGGAAGTGCTTAGAGATGTTAGTCTTGCATGCAAGTAGAGGAACAAATGCATCCTCTGCAAGCGAGCTTTGAAGATAGCAGCCTTGCCTAGCAAGTTCATCCGTCTTCCCATTTCCTGTGATATTTTCCGTAATATTTGCACGGCTTGCTGCGTGCGTCCTAGGGTCGCAACGGGTTGTCTCAATTTGGTCGTTTCCAAGCTGGACGACAACCAAAGCGACAATGGTGGCTAAGAGACACATTTTACAGCTCTCCATTTTCATTATCCACATTTTGACGCGATTGGTCGAAATATCAAAACTCGACTACCAAGTCGCCTCTATTCTTGCCGTCATTTCTCTAAGCTATGACTTGCTGCTAGACCGGCCTGAGTCTCAGAATAATCTTGGAAAGAGGAGAAGTAAGGGCATTCCACAGTTCAGTCCCCATCAAGAGGGAAGTTCCATGTCAACCCCCCTTTTCAAGGAGTACATCATCTCACAATCCACCGTCCGCCTTCAAATATCTCACAGAAAAGCAATTTAAAGTGTGTGTCTTAACGAGAATATGATATCTGTTGGGTCAGGGTTGGAGCTGCACCTGCATCAGCTTGCGTTCACTGTCTCCCTCATTAGTACTGGTTCCCATGGCCAGTCAGTGCGT
This sequence comes from Eristalis arbustorum, assembly GCA_916610145.1. NCBI lineage: Eukaryota > Metazoa > Arthropoda > Insecta > Diptera > Syrphidae > Eristalis > Eristalis arbustorum. The sequence goes on from OU744319.1 coordinate 22,728,302, forward strand.
AATCTTTTTCGAATCATAAACCCACACTTCAAGCTCCAAACCACTCAAGGTTTCGTTGATGCGCTACTGAAACTACAAAAATCACGTCAAAACAAACAGCCAGCCACGATGTACGCGCAATCAACGCAGGTCAACGCACTTCAGAGCTGAAGTGGGAGTCCGATGGGCATCAATTCTTCTTCCGAACTGGGCCCATTCAACCGTGAAACGATCCACCGAAAATCCATTAGAAGAGAAAGAAACGAAAATAGCCCGCAAATAACGCACGTCCTACTCCGATGAACCGTTTAGAATCCGCCTCTTCAGCGGAATTACCTACTGCTCTCGAAACCAAACAAGTTTCGTACTTACGAGTGCACAACCTACATCGTGAACGGATACAAGCCATCATCACGACCATCATCGTCGTCATTATTATGAAAGTGAAATGGGGCCCGAAACCACTTCGCGGCTGGCTTTGTTTGTGTTTCCGATGCGCAGGCACAATCGATCGAGACGTTCTTGTTTGCTTTCGCTGCTCCCTGGTCCACGCGATGGCAGAGTTGAGTGAATTGGTGCCTGGTCGTTGATCTTGGCATCGCATTGCGCGCCGAGACGGGCTGTGGGTTTTCCTCCTCTTAAGGACGGAGCACGGCACGAATGGTGGGCACGCCAAAGGTCATTGAAGCCCGTCTCCGGCTGTAATTAGATGCAAATCAATTCCGAACAAAGAAAACGTATCTGCTCACCACACAAGTGGATCGTCTATTTTCGAAACGCAGTTCAGTGCGGTTCGGTTTGGTTTCGGTTTTCGGGGCACTGAGTGGTTGAAGAGGTGCGAAGTGGTTTATTGCATGGTTATGCTTCCTCGGCGCTCGACTGAATCGCACGTTAGCCATGCGTTGGCACGGTTGCGTTGCAGTTGCGGTTGCGCAACGCGTCGGGCAATTAAAGATTTTCGAAACTGCAACGAGAGTCAGTGCGCATAACAGATTCACAAATTTATTCCGTGCACTCAGTGATACATGCAGTCTTGTGCTCGGCTCTGAAATGATTTATTGCTGGATTAGTAATCGAAAGGCGGCACGGGCGGCGTGAGTCATCGGATGAGTCGAACTGGAAAGTCGGCGATCGATGAAGGCGATTGCGACTAATCGGGGCTGAGTAGGTGTGCGCTTTGGGGTGGATTTAGCGAAGCGGTTCTTGAGGAGACCGGGACAAATTTGCAATGCAACTGTGAATTGAATTTATTGCGCATTTTTTTGTTTAATTTGCGACTGAATTTAGAGAAGAGTCATCCGGATGTGAGGAGATGACGTCCTCACAGTAGAATAGTCGAATAAGATGCGCATTAATTGAAGAGCCTAACGGCGACCCAGAGCAAAACAAAAGCGCACAAAAAAATTGATTTCACAATCATCCCTCCAAGGGGCACCCCACGAAGGATACTGTCAAGAATCTGCACCTGAAGACCAAATCAAATGATACACCGAACAATAAGCTGTATGCTGACACAAATTACCGACTGACAAAGGCAAGGACTTGTCTGGAATTCAAGCGCACACACACAAAAAATCCCATCACTCCTCCTCCCTTGCGTTCAAAGTATTTTTACCCCCGGCAGCCATTATGCTCGCCTCATCAATCCTTTCCACTACACACGAGCTTGTTCGTGAAATAGTACATAACACTCCGTGCGTGAATTTCACGGGCATCTACTTTCACGTGAAACTTCTTCGTGGGCCAATGATTTATTCCCTGAGTCTGAAGTAGATCGATAGTACACCCGAAACTTCGTCGCGACCTTGCAATGGAGTCAGGGTCGGGCGAGGGTTATTCTTTTAGAGACAACAGCGGCGCTTGGAATTCTCAGCGAGGTCACCACACGTTGAAAGGTTGCTTGGGTGACAGTTGGGGGTTGTGCCTGATGTTAATTGTAGTCTTAGAGACCACTACTAGACTCGAATGTCTGGTAAAGTTAGGTTATTCGCCTGCCAGCGACATTGCCAGCACACTTAGACCATTGTTGGTCCATTGTGGTACACAGTGCCATTAGTTTGATCCCAACGTCAAATGTTGACTGGACCAGATTTCAAAACCAGATAAAAGTATATTAACTTCTTGCTTTCACAGGGATTCGAACCTAGGAAATCCTATAACCAAGAAAGGCACTCAACCAACTGGGTGATCCAGCCTTCTCGGATGTTGACGGGTATACTACTGCTAGCGCTCCAAGGAATTAAGGACAGCGATTTTCCGGTCTGCATGTGGCATGTGAGACCTCTTAACAGATTATCAAATATAACAACTGACTGCCATGCATCTCTGAAGAAGAGCACTACCAAAATCGACTGTGATGGGTACCAAACCATAAACTTAAAATCTTATGAAATCGATAAACGCCCCATTCTGGCCTCATCTTGATCCTAAATGATCCCGGAGGAATGATACCCTGATCTCCTTAAAGACACCAAAAATGAGTACTGTCGTATGTACATCTAGCGGACACTGCCTGCTCTAAGCAAGAAGACATGGCCTATTTTTAACGGAGGAAAACACCCAACACCTCCTCTGCGAGTGTCCCGCTCTCGCTTCAACTACGAAAACCACTATCGGTTCCTACGTCTACGACAGTCCGACAGGAAGGCAAAAATCAGTTGACTACACTGGCTCAGCCACATCGAGCGCATGAACAACAACGCTCCAGAGTAGAATCCGTGACTATTGGTTCGAGAAGGTGCAGAAGACCGAACCTCCCGTTATAGAGACCAAGTCAGCACGGATGTAAGACACCTTGGCCTTGATGACTGGAAACAGTGTACCCGCAGGACCATCAAGGCCTTATAAATAAGTAAGCACTAGTAACATGCTTTGGCAAAACTGGTTGTATGTCATGAATACGCCACCCGTCACCGATTTGAAGCGCCCACCAATGCGGCAGCTGGAGAACTCCACATGAATATTAAATTCTTTGCTGCAATGCCCCGATAGAGAATAGGGTTGACAACAGCGAGATAAACGTCTATTATCTCCTAGAAAGGACACACAATCAATGTCTCAACTTCGGTAGCAGGATCATTCTTGGAGGTTTTATCCCTCAGCTGGTTACGAAGGAGACTTTTGGCGAGTCATCAGGAAACACAGTGTGCAAGACATCACATCCGATAGCTGTTCCAGGAAGAAGTGCATCAGTTCTTCACAAGCCGCAACCTCGCTGTACCTAGCACGCTGGTCCCACACCTCAACTTCTAGACGGTCTCCTCAACCATCATTCAGATTGACCGCATTGCAATCGACTATGGCGACACTTCTGCGACTAAGTGCCGGCAACATCCGAGGAGCCGACATCATTTTATTTGCGTTACACGATTATCGAGAGAAGCACATTTCAGTCTGTCGCACCGGGATGCTGGGAACTTCGTTCTTCTGTCTTAGAGACCATCCGTGTGTGATGACAAGCCTCCATGATTTGAGGCCATTAGAGCAAGTGTCCTCGTTGAGTACTGAGACACTATCGAGGAAAAATCCTTGATTTGACAACCAGGACTAGGGAACGCTGCATCGAACTATCAGAGATGTTCGTGAGCTCTGAGAATAAAAAAGACGGGGGAGTCCCCGAGGCTTTGGAGGAAAATTAAGGAGGCTTGAGAAATGTGCTGTGGCAGCAGTAATGCGCGAACGTTTTAACAGATGATGAAGCAATCTTTCAATCAACAATCAGGAAATTATCAGTCGATGATGGGAATTTAGTGAAGATGATCAAGTTGAGTGTGAGAAACTGGACAGATCTGACCGGAGAGGATTGTTAGTTGAGGTCCACACGGGCTGTAGATCCACACAAATAAGAAGAAGAAGATCAAATAGACCGCATGCATCAGCTCATCTGCAAGACATGAGCAAAAACCATGCCCAGCCGTGTGTGATCTCAGTTTCGTTTGCTAACCCACAAGCTAGATGGACATGTTAACCATGACAACCGTCGAGGGATAAGTCTCTTTAAATGCCTAAGCAATCACAACGGCCCTATTCAAACGACTACAATAGACCATGTTCCATAGACGGAGCAAGTGTTCTTTGATCTAGTCATCCTATTCGTCCCTTTCAAGCCAGCATGTGCCAATTTGACCAGATATACCATCACGATCTGACATTTCGTCGTCTTTAAAATAGCGTGTCAATGAGTAGGTATGAATCAAGGCGTCAAGAGACAGCTGATAAAACAAAGCCAACAAGGCATTTATTACCACAGTCATGTCTTATGGTGTAAAGGAGACTTGAGCGATGTTAAAAGCAGATGAAGAAGCACAAGAATAACGATCTGCATGGTATTTGGGCTTGATTGTGTTGAAGGGATCAATCACGGACTGTGTGGTGAACCTAAGCCATATGATGTAGACGCTCATGAACAGAAAGAGAAGCCTGCGCTTTAGTTGACTCTCAAGTGGATAATGAATACATCTGCAACGACCTAGTTCTTGTTTTTCTTTTTTTAAGACCCACATCTCGCATTCAGACACTTCGGTTGGCGCTACAATCCGGTGTGAACTTGGTCGTTAGACCATGCCTATCTATCTAGCCCGGTCTTGAGCTTGGTACTTCCAGCCACGCACGGGTTCACGCTCTCCTTTGCATGTCTGTTCCATTTGAAATCCATTGCTGGACAAAGCACTGAGGACTAATTGTGACCCTAGTTCTCAGCGACCATGATTCAGACCCAAGACCACTCAGGAGACACCTGAAAACAGTGACACACCCCAGGGTTCGGTCATTGCTCCTCTTCTATTGCCTTTAGTACCCAAGAAAAGTCTGATGAGAGTCTTGCAGACCGGCGAAATGAGTCTTCTTCGTGATCATTCCAGATTCCGCCAGCAAATCTGTGAGAATCATCAGCACTCTCGGCATAAATGTCACATTAGTGCGAGCAGCAGTTAATCCGGTCGCTGCCACAAAACGAGCTCATTAGCATTAAGAACCACCAGCCAGACACCAGCCAGCTTGTGATCAGAACAGTTTGTCGGTTCTTCAACCCAAGCGCTAGCTGCAGTCACCGACCCTGGGGAATTATTCTAATCGCCCGATTCGCCATGAATATTTATTCTCGCGCGTTTAACTTTCCCACAAGATGCCTCCGTCCGTCCGGTCCGTTCGGCCGACCTTAAGTTGATACATTTAAATATACAAAAAATACACACGAGAGGCCTTCAAATTCGGGTCATGGAGCAGTGAAAGCCTTTCATTCATTTCCATTCAATTCAATGCGACTTTTTCACTTTTCCCCGCTGAACACCGGCATGGTGGCAGGAAGTTCATAACAGCGATGCGTGCCTCATCGAGATGTCACTGGGCATTGAGAGATCATCGCAACCGTTCGACGGGGATTCATCAAAAGCAACGCGGACACATGCTGGAGCTAGGGTAAATTATACAGAACGGATGTCATTAGCGGACTAATGAAGTGAGGTGAACAACTCATAACGTTGCTTCTTCTCAGAAGTGATTAGACCGCGCGCGTCTTCTTTTGACTGCCAAACCACTCGTTGGTGACTCGCGGGGTGTCCCCGGATGATGGCGAGATGTGGTGAAATAGATGTCAAACACAAATCTTTTGGCGGCACGCAAATTGCCCGTTAATGGGCCCCACCAGGCAATCGACTTCACAATTTCGAGTGTGTTCCCTAATTTGCGAGCGATTAGCGACTCGATGCGAGCTTGCCTGTGCTGCAACTTACGACACATCGCTTGGATTCATAATTATTTGGGTCGCATTCAAATGAACCGTTGGCCGGCAGCTGCACATGCAATCGATGCTCCTGCGAATGTTCCCCGTGTAAGCTCATTAAATTGATCAAAAACCCGTGGCCACCGTCCACCCGGTCCAGTTGGTGGCTTCTTCCCCGGTGACACCATTCGTCCCCGGGGAAGATTCCCACCGCTCCCGGCAGTCCATCTAAGGACAGCGCTCGCATCCCACCTGTCCATAAATAGCCGTGAAATGCCGCAATTCATATGCGGACTGTTAGTGTGCCACTTACCAAGGAGCCGCCGCTCCGGCTCGAACAAGGAAGCACTGAATCGAGTCGAGTCGCAGAAACATTTTCAGAATTATTTCAGTCGTTTCGTATCTTCATTTAGCACTCGGAACAAATGATCTACCGATCGTGGATGCTAGATACGCCAGGCTGCGCTGATAGGCGGTCAGACGGGTTGTGCTCGCATCGGAGCGGCTCCATCGCCAGCCACCGTCGCGTCGGCACGGTAGCCTTACTGCGGAGCCCACGTAGAATCGTTCCACCACCGATCGGTGGTTTCCATTAAATCCCATGGCCTTCCGCCGCGCCGCTCGGATTGGGTGTCATTTCGTTTCGTGTGTGTGTCGCCTCTCACCTGCGGACCCCGCGACTTGTGATTAATTCCGCTGCACTGGCCACCCAGTTGCCGCGCTGCAAGTGTTCCACATTTCGCCGCACCGCCACCGAAACCGGATTCAAACGAAATGCGCTCTTGCCTAATGGATTGGGGATTTCTCTAACTGATGCGGTTATCCCATGACGACACGCCTCGGCTTAATTGGCAAATGGGAGATTCTCAGCCTCGAGGCGGCTGCAACGGTTTCCTGCAACAGGCTGTGGCGGTGGAGTGGGAATGTGTTCCAGAATGTATTCATAGTTTATGCGCAATTGGCGTTCCCTAGGGAAGTGGAAAAGGAAAGACGTTGTCGACGCCACCTTGTGCAACATGTTGTCGCGGCCGGCCGGCCGATGGGGTGCTCACTGAACCGCGAACACGAAGGGTGAAGGTAATTTATTTCCATCTCTCGGGATGGCATGCACGCCTTGATCTTGGAGTGGAACGCGGTTGATTTCGTTTTTCGCACGAGAGCAGTATTGCGTGAAATTGAATGAGGAGGCGAGGCTATCCAGGCGAGCGGAGTCGAGAGGAGGACGGGCACCTACACCTGTTAATCGGGGGCAGTTTCCTGTGTGCCGACGGATCCGTGGGAGTTTTGTTCTGAACGTAACGGCCGCGAGCACCGCGGGGGAGTGTCGTTTTGTTGCGTGTTTACACGTTTTTAGCTTGAGAACCGTTTGCAATTTTGGGTTCCGTGTTTATGACAAAGTCTGATGAAGGGCTAGATAGACTGGAGTCACACAGCAACGATGACAGAGATGATGTGCCTCGAAATGGCAGATGAGAGGTTGATCAAGAAACGAAAGAGTGGAGTGATCTAGCGACGATCCACATTGACGGGTGTCTCTTTATCGTGTGCTAAGGAAAAAGTCTACTTTTGAGACCTCTAAACTCTGACTCTACACAAAGCTTACTTCGAAAGACCCCGACGAAGCAGGTGGCAGCTGGCTTAAGCGAACAACCTGTTCGGACGCCAGAGACTAAAAGTCACACAGTGAGTCTCGAGCGAATGACCGATTTTGCGACGAAGGACGTTTTGGTGATTAGTTCTGCTAAATACATCCTCCAAAGCAAATTTAGTTATTTAGACCGAAGCCAGGTAATATTTTTATATTTTTTATAAAACTCTTGGTACTACCCTAGAACTCATTCGGCCTTCTCAGCCTTCTTAACTGGAGATAGCTTTTGTGATCTCAAAACAGGCAGTCTGTTTCAAGTCTTAGCGGTAATTGCTACCAGTAAGCATGTGCCTAAGTTTCCTCAGCGATCGCCTGGGTCCGGCGTTCAATGTCACCTGAACTGTGTTCTTAGGTGTTCGGTTCTGGTTATTGCCTTTCTTAATTGCAACAGTGAAGCCCTTGCCCTTCTGGGCTGGGATGACTTCCAAGGTCTTCTTAAGAACCAAACCTCTTTACCTGTACGGACTGCCATTCGTGAGGTTGTTTGGTTCCGTGTTGAAGGGTTTCTTAACGTCCCTCTTCTTCAACAAACATGAATTGTTGCTGCCGGTGATCAACAAGTTGAGGTGCGGCGGTGTGCGGCCTCTTGTACCGTCTTTCGTGTCTGACTGCGATGACGGAAAAGTTGAATTTGTAAGGACAATCAGAAGATTGCCAAGTCCTAAGACAGCTTACACTTGATGACTGGAAGCACCGCACCATCACCGATGGAAGACAGCAATTGCGTGCGTGCGGCATGAGCCACCTCGCAGGTACCTAGCTCTCATTAGCGTCCCTGTGAGAATGGGAGGTCCCCCCTTAAATTGCATTCAAATAATGAGCTATGTCATAGTAAGCGATGGTGTTTAATAAGAGCATCGCTTAATTGTTCATTATTCTATAGTTTGCCGTTTAATATCTCAGAGGAGCGTCTGTGTCGCTACTACACTCATTGTCTCCCCCTGAACTTCTATTTTCCTGTGAATATCGATAGCACTGGTTTATCACCGGATAAGTGTCACCTTTAAACTGCTCAAGAAAGTACTGTGTCGACTTTTCATGAAACTCACAGTTTAGCGGACTGGTACTGAAACCAGTTGGGAATTGCATCTCTCGATTTGGGACGACATTCTTACATTTTGGTTTTAAGTTACTCTTCTGAGGTTAACACCATCTTAAGCCGCGCTCCATTTGACCGTCGTTGCTTTCAATTCATAAGAAAAACACTTCGTATTTCTGGTAGAAGCTTGCATGACTTACGTCGCTCTTTGCCGTAGCAGTGTTAAGTGTTTTACGTGATAACCTGCCGTTAGGCTTATATCAAGAAGACATTTAATCTCTGAACCATTTTACGACGCTGGACCAGACGCCTTCAGTAGGAATCTCAAGTTCCAAATTTAGAAATAAGCTTAGGGACCTATTTCTCTATCTTGGTAGGGTGGCGAGGTCCATCTAACCCGGCACCTGGTTGTTCTCTGCAACTCCACATAGACTTGGATCAATACCTTTCACGTCAGAGAGTCGCAAATGCCCGTAGCCCTAATAGACAAGATTAACTCCCAGACATGCAGGTATATCTCCATATCTTTCCGCGACTTTGGGTCTTAAACCACAGCCACCACGATGCTCCCACTTGGGGGCCAACCTCAAGCCTATGCGGGTCTCACGGCCGGAAGCCTGATCTCCCCTGCCACCAGACTATAGCCTCTGGTAAAGCTACCAGTAGGATGCCATAACATCTCGGGACTGGCCGCCATTGTTATAAAGCCAAGACTTATTGTGCAGTATCTGTAATAAGATAAGGCACTTAGAATGTATTCCATTGTTTGCGAGCTTGAAACCATCATTTTGACTAGCAACGGAGTAGTTTATTTCCTAAACCATTAGCTTATAGCTCAGGATTTTAGTCGCTTTTGCGACAGGCATGCCTTAGCTCGGGTATATTCTACGACCCCTACCCGAAGGGGGACTTTGTCGTAGCAGCAAAAGTATACCGAATCGGCGAATCGGCATATCCTACCGGCCTTGCAGACTTCATGCTGAGGGACGATGCAGCCCTGTCCACACGCCGTTCAAGCACTTGGCTATATGAACTACAGTAGGTAGGTAAGTATTGGCTAAGGTAGGTCCATTGTACCACCAGGTGTAGGGTGATTTAGACAGCCAGCCATCGTTGTCAAGAAATTTGACCAGTGTGTTGACTTCTGGGGTCACTCAGGCTGTCAAAGAAGTATGAGTCTATTGTGGCTTTCCTAGTTGAGTATAGCAGGACAGTCACAGAAAAGATGCTGGGTGCTTTCTTCCCCTCCAGACGTTCTTGGGGAAAGGTGCCAGTGTTTTTGCATGGAGGCATAAAATACAGTGTCCGGTAATTTTTCGCACCTGAGTGCTAATTTTGTATCATTTTAGAGAGATTATGCTACTCGATCTTTTAGGATCAAGATGAGGTAAGATTTGTTTTGTCATTCGGCAGGTGCTGCTTGTCAACCATGTGCCATAAATTGTCTGACTACAAAGGTTATTGGGCTGTAACTAGGGGCAGTTAAGAAGGGGATGTACATATGTTTCAAGGGATTCTAACAATCGGTAGTCTAGTAGTGTATTTAGCGACTATGCAGTATAGTAGTTTAATTGTTTCTATCGTTGTCGACATAAATTGAATCAGAATCAAATCTCTCAGAGAACTTTAGTCTGGAGACGACCCTTCCAGCCACTTTGATTAATTTTCGTTGATGTCTGGTCATCTGTGCCACGGAGTAAAACTGGAATGACAAGGAGAACAACTTTCGAGCCTTAGCAACATCAATTGTCTGACCATAGCTGCCAAGTTGGACATCCTAGTCGGGCTGCCAGTCGGGTGGTACTACATTCTAACCAATTGTATTACTTTAATACTGACTGCATTTGAGTAGCATCCATGTCCGCGACAGGAGTCACTACCTCATTGACTCTTGAACAAATCCCTCTTTCTGAACACACTACTTTCGTTGGCACACTCCGATGACACAAGTCCCAACCCCCATAAGTTCGTTGACACAATGCATTCCACAATATTGACTTCTTGATTTCTGATGTCACCAAGACACTTTTGCGGTAACACCCAATTCATCATCAATATCGACCAAGCCACAACTCTGATCAATCATACTTAAGTGTAACCACGATGTACTTGCCAACTGCGTTGAAACTCGATAAAGCCCCTTTCGTCACCAACTGGGTCGGCAACCTATTGCGACGCACCGTGCTGGCAACTAGATCTAGATGGAAGCGATGTTTCCACGTTCGCGGTGACGGCGAGACAAAACAAACAGTTATCGACATCTGTTTCAGACTGATATCAGATGCCAATGTGACGCGTATCAGTCGATGTTCACATCTCCAGTTCGACTTGGAAGGTAGAACACTCTCGTTTCGCACCAGAAATGGGAGGAGTGTGAGCCTCTTTAGCTCAGTGGCAGAGCACTGGTCTTGTAAACCAGGGGTCGTGAGTTCAATCCTCACAGGAGGCAGCTCAGGGAATCTCCCTTTTTGGTGTCCTTTTTTTTGACTGATTCCAAATGTCAGCTCCAGTAATGAAATTCTACACAGTCATTTTGGTCGCAGCGTCAAGTCACACTTGGCTTCCGAAAATTATGCAAGACATAAACCTATCACGGCCCACGGTCATCTCATTCAATTAGGCCCATGTGATGGCTTACAAACCTCCGGCGGATGTAATGTGAGTCATTAGGTCGCCTAATTGCAAGACGACCGAGCACATGTGCATGTAACACCGAAAGTTGATGAATTAAGTCATCCGTTGTCAGTAGAAACGCGTCCAACGGCGCGTCATTAGCTTCGCCTTGTGTGCTTAAAAAGTTTCGTAACTCTCAGCTGCAGTGGCACCAGTACCCGGCAGCAACAATTAACTAACCTCGACCGTTACGCTTGGCCAACAGCAGTCAAAGGGGCCCAATCTGGGTTAGAAGTACAGACGTTACCGAATTTGTACGCTTGTACGCGTTAGGACACGCTTTCGTTAGTTCTCTACCGGTTATTCATTTGCTGTCAGTCGGTCTTTCGTGGGTAACGTCACTCCGCCGCATAGGCGGCGGCATTCAAGCGAAAATGCTTCGTTCGTGATGGCCGGCGACCCTTGATGACACGACGCGGTGGGGTTCTTGGATTTTTATGCTCGAAGTGGTTAAAGTGGTACGTCGTCCGTTGTGAGTGGCCACAAGCTTGCCGGTTGCCTGAGCAATTTGAAGGGCGCCACGCGTGGGGGAGGTCGAATTTGGAAATGGTTTTGCATGAGTTTAATAGGTTTCGCTTGAAATTCGTGGCAAACGAAGGAGCGTTTTGTAGGAGAAGTTGCTGTCGAATGGAAGGTCAATACCGTCGCCATTGAGGGATGGCGAAATCGAGCCTTTGTTGATGATGAGTGGTGTCAACACGTGGAAGAGTAAAGACAATTGAAACTGCGAAAATTATTGTTTCAACATGTCTTTCTGTTTCAAACGACTAAACCTGTTCGCCTTTTCTAAACCTTTCGATGTCGTTAATAATCAGCCGGCGTAATTTGTTGACACAGGAAAATCGGATGACTGCTCTACTGACACGAAGAGACTCCTACTTTAGTCAACATTCGCACAGTTTTAAGCCAAAGTCTGTAATAAGAGGAGCGAACATTGATGTGCCGCTGGGACCACAAGGTGGAGTCCGTTCACTCGTTCTATTTACTGGTGACATCAAAGAAGATTTTGTCAACATACAGGCTCTGCGCAATAAGAACATTCAGTGGATTCCGAAAAATCTCGGACGAAGCAGCCTGCGTATTTGGGGGTATTGTCTTATCGACGATATGGAAAGGGTTACCTAAGGTGAACGGAAAATCCCGCGGAGGCTAGTCAAGATGCCTGAAGACAGAAGAAAGGGTAACATCTGTGGTTCTGTAGAACACCACAAGATAGACCCATAGACTGATCAACAATGTAGGAGCCTGGGCATCGAGAACTGCTCCACAAATTTGGTCCGTTGGTTACCCTGCTTTCCAGCATGCACTGGCGAAGATCAAGATTCAGAGCACACAATTTTTCATGGCAGGCGTTGCTGTAGTGAGAACATGTCTGTCTGCTGAGCTTTTGGTTAGGAGGTAGGCGCGAGGAAAAAGGAAAACAAAGATATTCAGAGAATCGTTCACGTTGGTAGCACGGGTTTCCAAATTTTTGAAGAATATTTCACATTCATTGGCACAAACCATAAACAAAAGTGCACCAAAGCAGGGATTCGAACGCACCAATGCATCCTCTTTCAGGCAGCTAGACGATTTCCGCTTCTACGGATTCAACGCCTAAGATGGCTAGGCCATGTTGAGCGCATGGACAACACTGCTCAAGCCCGAAGAGTCTTCGACTAGGAACCAGTGGGACAATGCAATAGAGGACGACCACGAACCCGATGGCGCACTCAAGTGGAGAAGGACCTCAACCAACTTGGAGTGCAAAATTGGAGGCAGCTGGCTAAAGATCGTGCCAGCTGGAGAGGATTATTGACCGAGGCCCAGGTTCACCCCGGACTGTAGCGCCACAAGAAGAAGAAGAAGAAGAAGACGATTTCCGCTGGACAAGTGACACGGACTTCACGGGCAGCTAGCGCATGCTCCAATTCGAGGTGACACCCCGCAACCGTAACCAATCTACAGCCGCAACTGAGACAAAACTGCCTTTCCCAAAAATCGATTTCCTGAACTCAAGAAGTAGCTGACGAGCCGATTCGGTTTAGAGTAAGTCGCCCTTCTTTATTTGATGGTGCTAGAGTCTCGGGTGGACCTGATTTTCAGCCAACAGGCCTTTCCAAGTCTGCAATGTCTTTAGCCAACTGGACATTAATGCAGACCAAATTGGTTCCTTCCTTACGCCATCATCGGTCGCCTAGACGTCTTCAAGAGTCTTGTTCCTCAGGCGCCGAGTAGAAAACTTATGCACGTTGCTGCAGTCTGGTAATTTTGTACCATCGATTAAATGACATTTTTCGTAAATCGATGCTTAACTACACCAAACAGCAGCAACAATTGCGCATGAATAGTCGACGAGCTATCACAGCATGCAAAATTGAATAAATTCGACATAATCACAGGAGACTGACTTATTGGGTTGACCTAATGCTGCTGTCCGTCATGCTGCTTCTGGTTAAGTTCTCTTGTCTCGTCTTGTACCGGAGGTTCAGTTCAGTCTTTCTCTCCTTCTAGGAACAGGACGTTTGGCATTGAAGCTTGAGCAAGCGATCTATGTGGCCCAGTCAATTCATTCGTCGGATTTTTGCCTTTTAGTCAATGGCCACATCAACATTTGTACGTCCAAAAATTGCGTTATCAGGAAGAAGTCAATTGGCCTCCAAGGAAGTTCAAGATACTACGCCGAACCTTCAGCGAGTGGTTGAGAACAACCAGGTTTATGAAGCCTCTGAGCCTACAAAAAAGGCTCTGGACAAAGAGTTGAATACTGACTTTCAAAATTCAGAAACCGCCGGCCACTCCATCAATCTTTACTGTGACCTGTGGGTTTGTCAAAGTTCAATCAAATGCTTCAACGAGATCTGGAATCGGAATTTCCTTAAGTGACAATCTCTAGACTCGCCATCTCTGACCGAGTGCGAGACTAGTGGTACACTAACTGGTCTAAGGGTCTGGTGGTCCACGTGCTGGGGCAAGTGCCAATTTCTAGAGACAAGAGTTGACAAAAAGCTAAGCAAATAAAATAAAATTGGACCGATGACTTCATATGAAGAGGCTGTGGTGACGAGGAAGACACTCCTCACCATCTCTGTCACTGCTGCCAGTCTCTGCTAGCAGAGGTACTGAACGCTAGGAGAATACTTCTTCCAAGATCTGTATGAAGTAACCATGATGCCCTTAAAAACAATTTACAGCTTAATCGGGACGTAAGGGTGATATGTCTTTAAGTAGTCACGACATAAAATATTATAGATACATGACGAGTATAATCAAGACTAATCTATTCCCTCCTGGGCATCATAATGGGCCTTCGGAGATCTAAACCAGGGAAGCTTCGGTGCGTCTATCGACTAAAATGACGCAAGATGCGCATGAGAGTGTTTGAGTTTGAATCACTCCAACCAAATCCTGAAGCAGATGAGAACACAGGAGTCCAGGAGTGCAGGAGTCCAGGAGTGCAGGAGTCCAGGAGTCCAGGAGTCTAGGAGTCCAGGAGTCCGTATTGTCCAAGAGTCCCTACTGATCACTGAACAATCAAACCATTTTAAGGCCCATTTCAAAGAGACAGATTCTTCCTTCTTTCTCAGAGCCAATCAAGATTATAGACTGAAGTGGTTACAGACATAACCAAATTCAACTTTGACTCACGGCCACTCCTTTGAGCCGAAGGACACATAGATTAGGGAGAGTTAGGCTGTATTTGCACTCAAGCCTTGTCGAGCAAACTGAAATAAAGTCCCTTATTGCAACGAAGTTTTAGCAACCAATAATGCACTCTGGCCAAGTTGTGCGACCCTTTTCCCATTTTTCAGACAGCACGTCCTCCGATTTAATGACATTCATATCGCCACATGCTTTCATTTCATTGCTAACGACGCGACGTGCTTAAACGCCTCCCTGTCGTACGTCTGACATTCATCATCGAAACAACCTGAAAAGTGAACGTCGCTACCCTTAAGCCAAAACTAAACGTCAACCATTTCCTCTTAAAATTCGCGAGTGAAAACATTCAGGAAGCACTCGCACGCATTGCATCGTGTGCGTCTGCGATCACTGATGATGTAAGCTCGCTTTTATTTGCCTTACAGAATTTGTTAATTGTATGTTGGGCCCTCAGAGCTTAACACCTGTCTAATGCAGTTACGCAACCCCCACCCAGTGACGCGGATTCATCTTCAATCGCGCAATTAACACACAGCCAGGCAGTCACGAAACGCGCGGCCAGCTGTGCTTTCCCCCGTGTGAACCACGAGTTATGGCTTTCGTTTTCAGCCGACATCAAAGACGCATTACCCAGCGAGCGACCCGATTGTGTTTAGCCCAGTTAATTGGCCACGAAACCGAGCGAAAAACTAGCCCACTTCGAGTGAGCTCCTAAGTCCCCCTTCGTGCGCTGGTCGCGAATTAAGGCTCGTAAAAGTCGCGAACGAGTTGTAACATTTCTCCACCAGCAGGCCTATAGTCAAATTTAACTGCTGTAGGTCGACTGGACTGACCGGCCGTTCTAGCAAGCGATGAGCAGTGAATTGCCGCGGCGGAGGTTAATAGCTAGTCACTTCAAGGCTGGAGAAACCGAAGTGCGTTTACGTTCAACGGCTTGGCGGTAATTGGCGCTCGCATGTGGCCATTGTTCGTGGGTATCTCGACGAAATGGTGCTTTGTGCGGCCTGTTGCGCGAGGATGTGGCGTTCAATGCGCCGCAGTAATTCACGTCCAACTGGTTTGCCTTGTGTCGTAGACGTATGAGCATTTGGAGCATTGACATTTGTAACGCTTGCACGGGTACGTGGACGCTTTCACTTTGTTCTTAGGTGTTTTTTAGAGGGGAGTTGGGAGGTCGGTACGAGAAAAGACTGACGAAACTGACGGGACTGTGGAGACTGAGGAGACTGAGGAGTTTGAGGAGACTGTCTAGACTGAGCAGGCTGACGAGACTGACGAGACTGGCGAGACTGAAGAGACTGACGGGACTGACGGAACTGACGGAACTGAAGGAACTGACGGAACTGACGGGATTAAAGAGACCGACGAGGCTGACGAGACTGAGGAGACTGACTAGACTGACTAGACTGACTAGACTGATGAGACTGACGAGACTGACGGAACTGACGGAACTGACGAGACTGACCAGACTGAGGAGTCTGAGGAGACTGACGAGACTGACGGAACTGACGAAACTGACGGAACTGACGGAACTGACGGGATTAACGACACTGACGGAACTGACGAGACTGACGATGCTGATGAGACTAAAAGAAGAATAAGACTTGAAACTCCAATGCCGTCGAAGTAACCTCAGAAATCTAAGTCAACACCCGCCAATGAGATTCTGACGACATTCGTGACGTATTTTCACCCCGCAATCATGAACTTTCTACGAGCACCTTGCCACCCAGCTCACATCATTTCGAAGCCAATTGTCCGAGTGACTGAATAGAAACGCACTGTCTTAGCCACAATTAAGTACAAATTGATTCACCATACATTTGTCTCAATAATTCAACCGCTCCCAATCCATCAAGTGCGCCATGCACAATCGATTGTCGCCGTCAAGCCTCTTGTTCGTCTGACAAAAATGATGCATCATTAGAGTCGCCACGCTTTCGAAACATCACACGCAACTAATCACTTCACCTCAAGCGTATCTCAGAGCACAGCACGCCCACCTCAGCGACTCCTCAAATATTTCTTGGACATTGCCCCTGATCTAGCCGCTGATACGGGGGCTATAAACTATTTTTAAACCCCACAAAACAGAAGCATGCGCGTTTCGTAACACCTCTTGGGCACTAAAGGGCCCTCTAATTGTCTGATTAGGCTGACTTCTCTCGGTTCTGGTTTAAAACGATCGCCTGGTGCTGTGTGATGATGAATTGCAAGACGGTTATGCAACGCGCTGACCGACGAGAGAGAATGCAAACGCAGCAGCTGCTATAAAATAAAAATGGAATCGAAAACAACACGCCGGACGATTGTTTTTGTGTGTAGATAGGCGTATCGGCAAACAGATCGACGAATAGAGCTTTTGTGGCGTACGTGATTAGGTGTCATACGACAAGAGGCGATAATTGTGTGAGAACAGAATTCGACGACTTTAATCGGATACACGGGGGCGCTGATCGCAGAACGCAAGTGGGTGGCTATTGCCAGATAGACATTTTTTTAAGCAAGCTGAGATATTTTGGTTTGGAATTCACATCAAATTGTGATTAGGCACAGCTGCAGTTTACACACACAGTCTGGCTGAGAAGACGGGACCACAAGAGAGAACTTGAGTGTTGAGTAAATTGTATAGCCACAGTAAACCAAAAATAAACCAACAATTTCGCCGCAAAAATGGGTGAATGCACATGTGAATCCCGGACTTGTGGTAGTAGCTAGCGTTGTCAGTTTAATATCCACTGAACCAAGAATGGATAAACAATCTTAAGGGCAACCTCCGCCCGAAGTAATGGCAAGAAACTCTTAGAAGCTTCGCTACATTTTTGGCTTACGAGTGGCTATGCTTATGCAGGTTGGGCACTCAAAGAACTTGGTGTGCGCAGCTGGTGGCAGCTGGCTTAAGATCGTGCTGGCTGGAGAGGCATGTTGGTTGAGCCTCAGGTCCACCCCGGACTGTAGCTACAATCAAAGAAGAAGAAATGTTGACATTGATGAATGTTTTCCGCTCAGAAATGACAAAATCAGTGTCTTATCTTCGGGGAAAGAAATGAATCCCTTTAAACTTGAACAACATTGGGAAATATCGAAAACTTATTTCCAAAATGAGTGAAGTGCAGCCCAAACAGTACGTGCTATTGAAATTAAGTTTTTGGCCTAAATGAAGCACGATGTCAATTGGCCGTCTTGGCGCTGCCTTGCTTTTTGCTGTGGGGAACACAAGTTTGTGCACTCACTTTTGATACAGACTGTAGCTGAGACTAATTGATACTGACTCGTTGACTTGCGTGTTGTGACTCTAGCCCTGTTGAAGTCAAGAAAATTGAACCCATGTTTAATAACCAACTAAAGGTTGGCCAGGTAGCAATGAAATGGGTGCTGGGACAGCTCGTAGGGGGCCAGGACCATGGTTTCTACAGCACCCACAAATGTTTTACTGTCTATACCTCGCTTACGAGTGGAAAAGACCAACTTGGGTCGATTTTGAGAAGCTTCCTCTGGACAGCCAAAGTTGTGACATTTAACTGTCAAAATATTTCGTAAGATTTATCATTTCATTATGCATCAATTTAGGCTTGAAAATAGTCCGAAAGCTGAATCGTCGAGCGGTCGCTCATCATAATGACTTCAGTAACAATTCGTTTTGCAGTGGGCCCTCAAGCCACCAACTAAATGAAGAAAACACAGGAATCTGCTACGGCTTCAATATCGAAGAAGACGATTCAGAAGGATCACCAGAAGATCACAAATGACTGTTCCCGATCATAGTCTATTCTCCAGAGAGAAGTTCTTAGTAAGATCTGTGGTCATACAGCGATATAAGCCATCCGCAGGTTACTTTGCTGTTGGATTTGTGCCAACATCGCCTTTAGACTGTGCTGACGATTGAAGAGGGACAGTAATTGGAAGGTCGAAGCGTTGGAGGAGACCAGGATAATGGCAAAAAATAAATCTCGTATGACTTCCATTTTTGGACGATAGGCTATGTGAACAAGAGAAAGTCGTGCGAATTATTGCAAGCGGCAGCGTCGAAGCTTATTTCTGTCGAAATGAAGAAGGAGGAGTCACTGGTATAGAGCGATGCTAACCAACTTTCTTTTGTCCAGAGTTCGACAACATTCATACATCCTCTTTGTGTTTCCAACAAGACGCTGCTTGCAACACAAACGCTGCAAAGCTCCAAGTTGTGTACGAGCGTACGGGCGCTCATTAGCTCTGGCTCCAGCGACCTTCTGGCTTCGTCCAGTCCTTAATCTACGCTCATAAGCCTAAGTCAAGAGCATCGTTCGAGATTGCTGCTAGACTACAGACGCACATATTGGATCGACTCATCAAACATAAATGTTACCCATCGCTTGAAGGAATCACAGCAAAGCGGAGGCGAACATTTGACTAATCTGCTATTTCATACATAATGGCATGAACGTCGCTTCAAAATAAAGCCAAAATCGACTTGATGTCTCAAAAATTGATTTATTCATTCAAATTTCTTTTCCTATCATTCTTATCTGGTCATCCCATCTGGTTGAATGTTACTAGATCATGAAGAGAGACCAGACCAAAAATCATTGTATAAAGAAAATCCTCTCGCTCAAGAAATGCAATGTTCCCGTGATTAGCCTTGCTGCGAAAGTGGAGAACTTGTCCAAATTGGTGAAAAAAGTCGGCAGACTTCTCCCGACCTTCCTAATTTTGCCTAGCACTCTATTCCTTCTTCCATTCCCTGGTTGCTCCGTCAAGTGTGATCTCTGATAAACCGCCCTTTATTCACAAATGACAACACCACATTCGTCATTCGAACCCCACTCAACCGCCAACAGGTGCATTCAACCGCACGACCAACTCCCACACACTTGACATGCGAGTACCTTTGCCCATCAATTTGCTATTCCAAGGCAGCGCCAACAGCCAAGTAAGGTGTTCTTTCAAAACAAAACTACGCGATAGCTTATCGCTAGGTTCACCGAAAATTGCTTTACACTCACTTGGTCGTCGTCACGGTTAATGACGAAGAACAATAAGGCCGTGTTGTTGTGCAAAGACAGCGACGCAGTCAACGGAAGCGCCGAGGAAGAGGACAAGGAAGACACTTAAATATTTGTCACCGCGAGGATGGCGGTACGCAGCGATTAAGGTCAAATGACAGTCAAATGGGCCTCAGTTTCTCGTGACGTGTGCGAGTGGTTCCCATCGGTCTTAGGTTGTCATTAAAATCAGCTCTGTAGGGGGTTATCTGCATTTGATTGAATTTCAATTTCTGATCACGTTGCTGGCGATTATCGAGTGCCGCCGAGATTGGCAGCTGGTTTTCGTTGCGACTCGGCCTGCATCACGTAGCCGGTGTCAAAGTGCATCTTACAATTTTGAAGAGCCAGAGAGAGAAGAACTTGAACTTCTTGCTGACATGATCTGTTTTTCGGACCAAGTCGTGCGCTTTTTGCTGTTTATGGGAACAGTATATGGTTGCTTTAATGTGACGTGACTCTTCGCCAAATACGAACGAGAGCGGTATCGGCACGGAATTGATATTCGGACGCGAGACGAATGCCAGAGTTAAACGACTTGTGCCCAAAACGATGCGATCGTTAAATTTTTACGATTTTGAACTGACGGTGGTGGAAAGGTGGAATTGATGACAAATGAGTGCGGTTCCGCAGGAAGTACTTGCAAGTTGGAAAGATTCGATGGAGGGTTCACGTTGATCTTGCTGATCGACTTCATGTTCATAGTGACGATCACGTTGAAATGAATGTTCGCAAGATCGAGTAGTAGTCTTAGTCTACTCTTCAGGCAGATGTTCTGCGTGCGATTGTTTGTGAAGCTTGTGTCAGCCCCTGTTGAGCACAACACCATGTTGCAAACCAGGCGCATAGTGATCGCAAAGGGCGGGAACAACTCATCTTTTGTCAAAATCTTCGACTCAGGGCCTTGTAAACACGGCAACAGAGGTCGTCTACGATTTATTGAACAAAAGTGGAGAGGGATTTTTAGCGTGATCCAGAAGATACCAAAGGGAGGATCATGCTGTTTGTTAATATAAGTCTAAAGTCAACTAGATCAACTAGAACTCCATCGCTGAATTTCCTCTTGGCCAAAATAAACAACGGTTGGCAGGATTAACCCCGTATGCCTTGATGTTGCCTGTGCTGATCACTGCGAAGTCGAGGTAGACGATGTCCCTGATTGCCTTTAAGTTACATATAAGACCATTCTCAGGTTCCATGTCGATGCAGCGAGTACCATTTTCTCCCTCTTTCATTGCCAGACCCACCTCGCTCCCATCAGTGTTAATGCTAAAAAACATCTCATTCTCTCTCTCACATCAAGCACTACTTGAAGAGGGATTCTGTAAGATGTGCTGATCTGTAACTGAACTGTTTGCACGGTCTCCTTAAGAATAATGTTAAAGGATTCTCTTAAAAGCGCGTAACATTGGCTTAATAATTATTTCCCTTTGAC
The DNA here is from genome assembly GCA_916610145.1 of Eristalis arbustorum. Taxonomy (NCBI): domain Eukaryota; kingdom Metazoa; phylum Arthropoda; class Insecta; order Diptera; family Syrphidae; genus Eristalis; species Eristalis arbustorum. The sequence continues at coordinate 22,749,458 of OU744319.1, forward strand.
GATAAGGGTTCGGAGTACCGAACAATTTTCTATCGTTGCACAAGTTTGGTAAAAGTAGACATGACACTGTATAGCACATGTTTATGCTCGTTGTCCAGGGCTTTTCAGCAATGAGCAGTTTCAGTAATGATGTGGGTGCCTCTTCAGCTCGTAGTGAAGCTGAGTCTAGCTTCTAATGCAAAAGCTATAAGCTTCTATTACTCGGTCACACTCTACGCTATCATATTTTTCTATGTTTGGCGGTACAGTGCTGGATGGAATTGGACCTCAATAAACAAGCGCCGCCAGGTAGACCGACTCAGCCTACCCGCCTCTAGCTACATGTACCAAATTGGATTAGGTTCTTGTCGGCCCTCAGGCGAAACTTCCATGGGCAAGTTTTATTTAAAAATTGTTTAATCCACCCCTGCTAATTTGTGCAGTGCGCGACATGTCCTCTGCTGCGTTTTCCCTCTGGTTCGACATTGAAGACTCATCGGGCCAGAGTGGGCCAGTCTTTTTTGGGACCTCCACCCCAACTGAGTCTGCCAGGGCCGCAGGTATTCTCTTTTTATAGCCGAAGAGTCTTGGCAGAAAAGTCTGGAGCTAAGCTGCACACAGTGTCCGCACAATGCTTCAGCACTGCCAAATCTTATCTCTGTCTTATCCCTCTATAAAAAGAAATGGTAACAAATGACGCTCCTGCGGCACACCATAATTTCTTTGTTACTGACATTTTCAATCATTTTTAGAAATCAACTATTGCTGCGTGTGGGGCCAAACCATGCTGGATTGTGTCTCCGTACCTCAAACTAACTCAAGAGTCATAAGCCAAGAAGCCACTGATCAATAGCTTCTGTCCATGTTTCGACCATTTTGTCTTGCTGTCTACTAGCGACCTTTTCGAAAGTCAACCGAATGTTTATTCAGAAGTTTGTACATTTTGACGACTTCTTAGAGCCTCCTTGACAGCAGTTCTTCCGAAACAGAAGCACAGCATACACTCACGCTCAGATTGGAAACTGGCAGTGATTAAAATTTCGGTCTCCTTTGATGACAAGGCAGAACTACTTTTCCAATCGATGCTCCATCCTCACGCTTGTGGTGATCAACTTCGGAGCCACTGGAGTTTGTTCCATTTTCTGAGAGTCTTCGGTTCAAGGGTCTACAAGAGTGTCGGACTTCCCGAGTTGAAACCATCTCATGACCACTCGTCCAATTGCCGCTCATAATCTATTACAAAACTGTCTAAGCAATCGGAAAATTCGTACCTTATTCCCCTTCAACCCCACCACCGAATTGCCACTCGATCGCCGTCAATGAATGAAATGAAGAAGTCACTTTGGAGAGTGTGACAGGTGCATCGGATGAATCAAAAACCTCACGTCTATCTGCTGCACACACAAAAAAGCGACAACCTTAGGTATTCCTTACAAAACCATCAATCGTAATGTGTATGCGCTCAACGGCAACAGTCACCGCTGCTAGATGAGCCGTGCGCCGCGGCAGCTGACGTCCCAAGCTGAGTGCGCAATCCACAATCAGACCACCGCCGAGAGGATGTCAGCAATTACCTCGTAACCGGCGATCGGTTAAACAAATCGCTGCAATCCGACGGATCGTTTGTCATGGAATATAAAAAGTGAAACCTATAGAATCGGAATTCAATGAATAATTCAAGCGGGAATGAGATTCAGCGAGTGGCCGAGTGGGCACCGCGATTGGGACACGATCGTCGAATGTGTGGCTCTGCTGAGGTCATGAGTGCTGTGGTGTCATTTTGTAATTCTAGACCTGAGAGGGATAAGCCTCTCAGGGAATTTACTTCTTTGTTGTGTCGCAATGCTGATAATGTGACGCGAAATGAAGTCATCCAATGTTGCACACACCTCGAATTATGAGAATACTCGAATGCTGATGTGGAAATTGTTTTGAAAAGAAATACGTTCGGTGAGTTCGAATGGGGTGGGGTTGGTGGGACGTGTGTGCACTTGACAGGAAGGAGGAAATTAGAGGGATTACATTATTTTCTTCTTGCTGACACAAAACTCTGTAATCGACTTCCTACTCCTCACAACCAAGTGATGTGAATCTGGAGTGCGCACGACCCAAGGGGGTTGGTTTGGTTTATCTACTTCAAACGTAGTATGCCGAGCCCCATTATGAAGCCTGTTAGGGTCCAGAGTCTGCAACGTGCCATGAGATTTATTTCAGGATTCTTGTGATTGGATTCTTGATCGGTTCCCTCTATCTACCTCCCTCCATCTTTCTCTAAAGCGCAGATTGGTACTGGGCCAGTGGAGGGTTCCGATGCTCCTTTCTATCTTGAGAGTCGGTCATTTCATTGCCTTCCATCCCCGTGTTGGCTGGTATCTATCAGAGTTGCACTTTGTTTCTTCTTAGTTCTGTGAGTTTCTTTCCAGCACACGATATTTCTCACCTAGTAGAACACATCTATTAGTGTATTCCCTTGTTAGTTGCCGCCTCTAATGGCTGAATGGTGAGCGTCCTCTCTCAAATTGTCGCACAGGGTCAGCTTCATTTTTTTAATTTAATTTTTTGTAACAAACCAGAAACAAAACACTAGTCAAAATGCGTGGCTTTGGGTAAAAAGGACGCTAAGACAACAACGCTTTAAACATAGACCATGTAATACCATTTTTCAGCTGACTTCCAGTTTATGAGGAAGTCTTGCTTTTGCATCCCAGCTCCTTTAATATTTTCTCAATAACTCGCGTGACTTGTGATGCAAATTTGATTCAGTCGGCAGCTTATCCAACACCACCTCTTCCCAAAGAATCACATCACTGCAAGTAACCCGCTCAAAGTTACGTTGTCGACTCGGTCGCTCTTGTCGTCATAAACGTAAACCAGCTTGTGACAAATTACGCGAATTATGTATGTCATCAACAATTTCCCACACGAGTCCACAGAGTGTACGGCACTGCATCTTTCGTTTTCATGCTCGAGTACGACAATTGCTGAAAAATCGTGGAGTCAGTGCATAATTTACTGTAAAATATCGTGACGACAGCAACGCATCACGAATGTGATGTAATGACGTTACCAGAGGCATTGTAGGTTTGGGAATAATTTTAGAAGAAATCATCAATAGTCATCAGCTTGAAGAATTAATTGGTAAAAATGTTAAATTAATTCGAACGATGGAAGATGACGGTTCGTGTACGAAAAACAAGGGCCGAGTTTATAAACTTAAAATTGCGGCAACGCTCCATGATTTACGTTGATGAATGCAAAAAAAACTGCATTGACTGTAGGCAACTGAGTTCGTAACAGCAAAGCGTTAGTCAAACTGCGATCAAATTGGCAGTGATTTTCGTTCTGTGGAAGAATTAAAGAGGAACGGAAAGGTGGACTTCTTCGTGGAAAGAATTGTCCTAAAAACATCTTTCGGACATTAACTTATTACCTTTAGCAACAACTTTGGAACGGCCCGCTACACGCTGTATATGCCAGGGTTTAGCGTTTTATCAAACACTTCGCCGTGCTAATGTGCATTGAATCCACAGTTTTATGCCATCTCCGAACGACCAATTTTGAAAATTTTTCCCTAGACAGGAATAATCCTTGAGCATTATCAGTGACTCGAAGAGGCTTGGTGATTGAGGCCTAGGTCCACCACCACAGATCTTGAAGGATGAACGAATATTTTTTTTGGATTTTATGAAATATTTCGAAAGTTCTATAAGTCACGGTCTGAGGACAAGCATCCATGTCCATGTTGGGGTTGACTTTTTAAAGTTCTCCAATGTACAACGCGTGCGATTCGTTAATACCGGGTTGTTGAAGCTATCATTTAAGGCGTTTGGTACAACATCCATGTGAATTTTCTGCAGACTCACACTCGCCAGGCTGGTAAGTGGCATTATCCAACTCCAACTACCAGGCGCTGTGGTGGTCACTGCGATCATGCAAAAACTTACACCTGTCTCGAAATCCATGACAACATCCAGTCGCCTTATAATATCAGGCTGATTGCACTGGACTACTCGAAGGTGTGCTCGAGCTCGCTTTGAGACTTTTCCTGACCGTGATCGTGCTGGCATTTCTCAAAGCTCTGTTCTCCTTAGAGTCTTACAGGCCATCGGAGTTCCGTTTCAAATTCATTGCTGACTGTCGCACCAGGATCAGCTGGTCCTTGCGGCATAGCCCCTTTTATAACTCAGACCAAAATACGTTTTCGAATGTCGAATGTGTTGTTTGCCTTTCTCGCTGAAAGCAGTTTTGGGCTGGGAAAGTTGAGATCGCTTGTGCCGACCTTCATTGAGAGCTGCTGCCGATTTTTCCTTGCCTCTATCACTGTCCGGATCTGATGATTTCTGTGACGACTTGATCCCTGATTTAATATTACTCGCTTAGGTATCGAATTGGCTTTGGGTTCCTCGTGTAGAAATTTTTATCACTAAGCTCAGTTATGTTCATCGTAAGAATAAAGCGGTGGACGTTTTGCAAAACAACTGTTGACTCGAAGGATGTGATGATGCTCTACATGTCGTGCTGCAAGGAGCCGAAAGTTGGACTGCAAAGCAAAAAAAACGGCAAAGCTGAGATAAAACCGTGAATGCTATCAAAAAATGCGAATGTAATCAGGACGTCAAAAATCCAACGACAGCACCAACTCAGCCACATTCATCGCATGGATGTGGACTCAGCGAATGGAGTCCTCGAAACCGAGCATTCTGATTTAAGAGGAAGAAACAGACCGAACCGGTATAAAGAAGACCAAGTCATAGCAAATGTAAGGCAGGTTCTACTTGATAACTAGAAGCAGCTTACGCAGGACTGTCCTCGATGAAAGGCTCAGGCTCAGGTTCTCCATGAATGTGGAATTGTTCATATGTTAGTTTGTTGATTGAAGCCTAAACTGAGATTGTAGGACAGCGGATGCTCCCAACTCAGATGGTGTACCTAGCGAGCTTCCTTAACCAGCTTGATGACAATAAGGTATTTGGACATTGAGTTTATTTCATTTTAACAACCCCAACTACAGACTTCTTTGGATACTCATACCCTCCTTTGTTCTTTGGGAATGATCAACAATTGCCGTGCTCTCCAGGGAAATAGTGAACCATTTTAGACAGCCATGAACCATTCACAAGCACTAAACTTCTTAAGCCGTGTCGCTCTTCCCCAAAGTCTGCTTGCTTTCGCTTTCATTCTCTCGCATTGTCAACTTTCCCCCTTTTCTTCTTTTCAGCCATTAAAAGGCTTACAACAGCGTCAATGTCGAAACGAATGACATTTTCCAATAAACTACCCGATTCTTAACGGCAACCGACCCAGCCTCAGAACATCTCGGCGTCCGCGACTCTGCAGAGCTTTCTCCGTCCAGCCGAATGCATGCCCACCACAAGTCCATTCAGAAAGAGCCGCGGTCGCGGCTTGGCCTACTTTCAGCCTCCGTCAAAATGAAATAACATCTCATCTTAACAAATGCACCCAAAGTCCAAACAGAAACCCTCCGCATCATCGTCTCCATTGTTGTGCTCTCGTTCAATATTCATCTGCCGCCGCGTGATGACATCCATTCTGTCGACGAATTGCATCTCATTAGCCGCGAATGCTTTGATTTCGAATCGAAATTAATTCGAAGGTCGCCAGATGCTACCAAATTGCTTTGCTTATCAAAATACCCCCATTTGGAGATGACATAGAGGAGCAGCGTGTTTTGTCAGCCTCGGCTTTCGCAACGTCAAGCAGAAGTGTCATAACGGCCATAAACAGTGTAAATGTGACAAGAGAGTTTCACGTTTTGACAGATGTTAAGTGGCGACCACAAAGAAACTGTCACACTTCGGCGGGGCGCGCAAAAAACACACAAATTGTGCGTCTTAATGAGCATAAAATTGTGGATTGGCTTTCGAATGGAAAACAATATTTTTTTGTTTTTGCGAAACAGCCAGCCATCATGTAAGAATGCAAATAACGAGGCACGGGTCAATCAGTTTGCAATAAAAATTGAAAGCACAATGAGTGACGTAAAGTGGGGTTTGTTTGACTGCGCATGACTGGGAGGTTACATGTGTTGAGTGCGATTTGATGGTCAGAAATGTGCTTAACGGCGGGCTTTACGATCAGGGATATGCATATTCGAAGCCATTCGGATGATTGAGTGAAGGCTGCGGTTGTGGTGCAGACTGTGGCGACTAATTGGGGACTTTTATGAGCTTCATTTGCGCATGGCCAGTGCCGTCTGGCATTTCGTCATCTTCCGCGTTGATTTACTGCGGTCAACTTAATGAGAGGAGGTAACATTGATTGCGCTTGGAAGTCGAGCCATCAAATGACGTATTCGATGGGCTTGGCATGGCTGGGAATGGCATGTGCCTATTATTCCACCTTGAAGAAGAAGAAACGTCGCCTCTTAATTTCAAAAAGCATCGACTGGAGAGCATTCAACACGGTTTAAGTAGAGACTTGATTTTGGTCGTGTAGGATGAGTACGTCTTCGACACCGAACCTGTAGGACAACGCAACAGAGTACACTCGCGTCTAAGGAGACGCGCCCAAGTGGAAATGGACTTCAACCAACTTGGCATGCGAAACAGAAGAAAGCTAACCCGATATCGCGCTTTTGGGGAGGCTTGTTGGTTGAGGCCCAAGTCTACCCCGGACTGCAGCACCTTAAAAATAAGAAGAAAATGAGTACAAATTTGATGGAATTTGCATGCACTCTAGTGATGCCATGTCTAAGCTCTGGGACACACTAGACGGGATGAGACCCTCTATACGAGTGATTGGTTACCATAGATGGTGATGGAACAAATTAAACGAGAAAAGTCCGTCGCACCAAAATCAGATCACATTTCGAGGACACAGCGGAAACAGCAAATCCAGCTCTAGAATATTCCTCCATCTAACAAGAGGTGCCATTTTAAATATCTCCCCATTTTTCGACTGGCCACTTCTAAATGTCAAGTTTTGAAAAGTTAAAGGCGGTGCTCGTCGGAAGCATGCACAGAATGCTGGAGCAGAGTATACACCCGCACCATGCCCTAACAACCGCACAAGCGGGATCCATATATACCGTCTTGTGTCCATTGTGTCTCAAAAGGCGAGATGTTCCTTACTCCAAAAATACACAGATGTGTGTATCATTGAATTTCTGAGAAATTTCCAGCCCAACAGTCCCATTATTTCTCAGAAACTGCCTTCTTTTTACTGCCACAGCTTGGGATTCACAGAGCTAATCTTGATCACTAGGGGTAGCGGTGTGCCAGTGCCTGTGCACTAAAGGTGAAGGTTGGTAAAGGCTGCACGTCGGTAAAGGCTCCTATGTCTACTCCTCGGCCACTAAGTCTTGACGATTGATCATGATGTCTCTTTGCTTAACGCCAGACATAGGGCCTTCGCTGTAAGAGTAATAGTCGACCCGTGCAGAGCCCCCACACAGAGACAGGCGCACGTACAATAGAATCTCAAGAAAAAAACTCCTGACGCAGCTCGTTCGCATGACACCCTACCTTACAGTCTTGGGCACGGTTTACTATCTGCTGACCACTGTCATGAGGTTGGAATACATTTTAGTTTTCGGTTCTCAAATAGACGCAAGTTCTACTATCATTGGGCCTACTTAAGCTCTGACAATCTGACTAGGTGAGTTGTGTTTCGAACAAAGCAGCAAGAGTTAGGCTATCACCAAGTTCCTTTCTATGCACAGTTAGGGAATTTATTTCAAGTGTAGGAATGTCACATCTTCCTAGGTGTGCCTTAAATAGGACTCAGAGATCAGGAAAGCGACCCTTTGGTATACCCAGGGCGAGGTATTTGGACCAAAACCAAAAATTCGCTTCGTTGCGCTATAAATCCTGATGAACTTGGCGTCGATGGCAGAGGAGCGAGTGGACTTGAGATATCTAGTGCGCGCTTCACCCCCGCGATCACTTTAGTGGATCACATCCGGGTCAGAAGATTATGATGATGATGTACTTATGTAAAGGTGACCTCGCTTTAGAAACTGAGACGGAAACACATGTCCTACTAGCGGCACCTAGATGTCGTCGTGGCCCGGAAGGCAAACATTTAGTCAAATGGACCAGCTTGGCCACATCGAGCTCTTGGTTAAACAATGCTGCTGCTGAGGTGGTGTTCGAATCCGAGCCTCCTGGTTCGAGAAGGAGACCGACCGCTGGTCATAGCGGACGTAACACAGCTTTGCCTTGAGCAGCGACCCTAGGACCGTCAACGAAAGCTAGTGGCAGCTAGTGCTCAGGCTAAAGCAAAACGTAAAATTGTGGCCAGTCTGAGAGAATTCCCATGGCATTGCCTAAAAAATGCCTTCATCTTTCCACATTCTACAAGTGCACCCATGTAAAATCTCAAAGTTAACGAAAAGGTCAGCGATCAAGTGCTTTTCCATTGTTGTCACGATTATGATGAGAACTTGATCGTGTGCACATTTATTTGCAAAAAAATGAGCAAGATTCAAGAACAAATTTTACGAGTAAGTATTCTTTGTCTCCCCCCCTTCTGTGAAACATGTTTAAAGTCACGCTGCTTCGCGTTTTCCAATTTTGAGAGAAAGTGCAGAAACCAACAAAATTGTAAACCACGTGAACTTTAACATTCTCCCAAGCAGTTACAAGTCATGCGCCACTTGTCGGATTATCGCATTTCATTGGCATTGTCAGCGTTCTTCTGATCCGCTGTTGATTTGTGCTTAACAGTTGTTTAGAAATGGAATCATCAAATGTTCAAGTGGAACCAGTCGAACCGGATGATTGAGATGTCTTTTGATTGAAGAGACAATGATACTCGTTTGGATCGGTAATGACTGCGCTCTGTGAACAGGGGAATTAGTCAACTGCAGAACCGGAAATTACTGCAAGAATGTTTCTGTTGTTTGTGGAAATTACAAGGGGATACGAATTTATTTGTTTTGAGAAGGAATGCTATCTAAGCTGTCTAAATGCATTTTTGACGTGCCAGACGGTGGAATATTTGCAGGTGACCATCAGTCGGAGTTTAATTGGTCACGAGGCTGGACCAGATTTTAATTGCTGTAGGCTTTCAAGAGACGGTGGGGCAGTCAGAGAGGATGACGACTGTGTGACACATAAACCCAGCATGAATGTGCTGTCAGCCTGAAAGGGAATGATACTTCGTTGAGTTTTTGACGGAGGAGGAGGATTATTTACGGTCGAAATATCGTGTGCCCCGAATGATGGTATTTATATAGCGGCTCCAAAGTGACAAGTAAAAATCAAAAATCAGTGACAAGCGTGGCAAGCCAAGTTGAGACGGAGGAGGAAGACTTGACGATGCAGTGTACATCGTGTGGAGAGCGAGAAGCAATGAAGGGTAAAGGCGCTAATATCCGGCAACGATAGCCCTTTCTTCATGTAGTATAAATACGTTGGATTTGGGATAACCTAGGTATGATTGCTAGAGACTGCCCGACCACTGCTGATGTAATCTGTTTCCCTGCTGTTGATTTACCATACTCTCATCATGTCACAAAACGAAAATTATATTTGAATCTTGGCAGTTAATTGTTGGCAAGATTTGGCATGATAGGAAGAATGGAGCAAATTGCTTGAATTTTTGAATTGAAAAAATCGTTAGAGTATACATTTGTTTTAAAAAATGAGCCCGTTAAAGCATGTTTCTGTAGCTGTCAATTGATTTAGTCTTTTCTCTCGAGATGATCACACTGACGTGGTCAGTATGTAGTTTCCACAAGACGGTGGCACAAGCCACAGACCTGCCTCAACGAAATGCAGCTACACTTATGCGGACTTGCCTTTCAACATTTCGACAAAAAAGTTCGTATGTTCCAGCAGAGTCATGGACGCAAATTGACCGATGTGCTTTCCTCAAATTAAACCCACTCGATGGTCCTTATGATCATCAACTGTGTTTTCGATTTGATTCAAATCGTGTACTAATTTTCGGGGACCCTACATAAGACATGTGCTTATCCGCCTCTAGCTACGTCAGATACCGTCGGTCGAGTTCTTAAACAACATGTGGATGCCACCTTATTTGTGGTAGCCCTACGCTGCACTAACGAACACCAGAGGAACCTCGGAGATCTTATTAATGGTCCATTACAGGAAGATCTCGAACCAATCAGACTAAACATAATTTCCGAAGAGACTGGACGACTAAACAAGTCCATGGAACAATGGAACTTTCATTGCTTGCGATTTCACCGAAGAAATCTGTATTCGCTTGACAACCCGATCACTGCAGTGTAATACAGGAAGTCACAGACAAAAGGTTCCATGTTTACCTCTCACAGGAAGAAGCGAAAAGCCTGACACTCTGTACGTCTGAAGTTGTCTCAAAACAGCACCGTTTTGGTTATCAGTTTGACTTATGGTCTCATTCCTTGGTATTCTATGAATGTACAGTCAGGTGGCGATACGATTCGGTTACAATTTGTCATTGTGCATAAGCTGCATGGATGAAGAGGGGGAAGAAAACACACATCACCTACTCTGCTCCTGTAGTGCTCTGGCTAGTCTGGTAGTAGTAAGTTTTTACACCTAGAAGCCTACTACTTCAGCGGCCTCATTGAGCTAAACAGCGCCAGCATAGCTAAAATCGGGCTAAATCGCTTCACTAGAAGCACCAGCTGGTTCCAGTGTTAGGAGAAGTCAATTCGCGTGGTATCACAATGGGCCTACTCTGGCCTAAGTGTGACTGCCACTAGCAGTCAGCCACTATAACCTAACCTAACCGAATTTCTCTCTGCCAGATAAAATCTCATACCTTGCTGGGTCCCTGAGACGAAAATGTCCATTTCATGCAATTAAGACTTATAACCACCAGACGCCATCACTGTCACAGCCACTGTCATCCTAGACAGAATGAATTGGAGACTTGCAAGAAGGCACAGCTACTGTGGTTCATCTCCACCTGAGTGCGCCATCTGTTTCATGGCGTTGTCCCAATGGTTAAGATTCGATGATTTTTCGGGCTGGAGCTGTGATATCCATACGGTCTACATGGCCCAGCCACCTTAAGTGTTGTGTCTGTAGACGCTTGACTAGTCGCATACCGCCGTACAGCCTATAGAGTTGTTCCTTAGATCTTTTCCCTCAGACGCCATCAATGCAAACAGGACCAAAAATAGAACGCAGAACTTTTCTCTCGAAAAGACCAAGATGAGCAGGAATGGGTGTCATACAACCTTGGTCCTACGAGAGAGGTCTCTATTACTCAATTGCTTCTTGCGCCCAAAGAAACAGCGATTGGCAAGAGTGATTCTGCGTTTGATCTCGCTTGTGATGTTGTTGTCCCTATTCACTGCAGAGCCGGGATAGACGAAGTCCTTGACTACCTAAAAGTTTTTTCTGTCCTTTGTGAGGCTCTTCCCGAGACGTCGATAATGTGCGTCCTATCCCGATGACAGCATGTCATGAGCACCACTGCTCCAACTAATTGAGCCATTGAATGCACGCAACCAGTACGAGGACAATGACCATGTGCACAATACAAGTGGACGACTGGTTCGAGGCCTGAGTTAGATCTTCTATGCATTTCTGCCCTAAAAGAACAAGAGCGATTAGTGAACAGTCAAATCTGGTTGTAGAAGCGTCTTTAAACCGAGGCAGAGGCAATCAGTAGAGGACGCCCACAGAGCGAGTCTTGCAAGAAGAGCAGGACAACGCTGAGCTTGCATCAAAAATGGAAAGCACTCCATTTTACAAGCCGACTGCAATTAATCAACTGTGAACACTGTTACCCACATTTTCTGACCAGGTTTGTGATTCCACAAAATCAAGACTGAGTGAGGGTACACAGTTGAAGGGACTCGATCGATTTTCATTCACCCAAGAGTTGAGTTCAACGGTCCACGCAATGCTTTCACAGCGCCAGTAAATCAATGAAATTGCCTAAGTAACGACATGACTGTTATTGAAGTAGTTAAGGAAGACATTGACATTTGCCATTTGCCATTGACGGTATGCTAACGTGTAACACTGCAAAGCATGAAACCTCTGCTTCTTTGTAGAGAATAAAAGAGTAGAGCAGAGTTCTTCAACCTTGCGGAGCCCCAACAACGAATCTATCTCTCGGTGGACCCCTCCTAACATACAACTGTAGTGCAATGATAATGAGAAGGCGTATTTTTTTTATTGGAAGCCCATCACAGACCAAAGGTTGAGAATGTCTGGAGTAGAGGAATTGCAGCCCTGGTGGCTTGGCGAGACATGAAAAGCCAACCAAATGGTTGTTTCTGTCTGCAAACACTAAATGATCAAAATTAAAACCAATTTAATCAAATTAAAGGATGACCCTTTCCCTTGTCATAACTGTCCCCAAGTCCAGAAGCCAACGACATCCACCATCAAACTCGATTTAATAACGCAATTAATCAGCTAAAAAGTGATTTAAGTGACGACTGAGTCCATAATCCAAGCAAATCGTTTTCTTTTTGGCACAACCTGATAAATCACCTGCCAGCGATTGTCAGCTTTCATTAGGTGTGGTTGGCTCAGCAACCGTTGACAGTTGTGAAAGTCTTCGCTTGTGGAAGGGTCCAATCGCCAGCAACTCCATTCTTTCTTCTTTTTTTGTCCCAGCATTCATCCCGAATGTCTGTCGATGTTTTCAATGTCGAAACATCGTGTGCCCCGAATGTTGGCAATTTATCTGAACGACAAGTCAGCAGCCCCAAAGTGACAAGCGGAAATCAATCAAAAAACATGTGTCAGTTTGACGTTCCTGGTAGTTTTCGCCGCAAGGCGCTGTTGTCTTTGAGATGCCTTGAGATGTGAGGAGGTTCAAGGTTTCCTCAGGGGAAGTGTCAGAAGCTCCTACCCTGGTTCATGAGAAGCAAGTGTCATCAGGCAAGTGCCTCCATCCCTGACAGACCGCGACTAATCCATTTGATCCACTCTCTCGCTCACCTTGTAGGGCAACAACGATCGGGCCACGCACCTGACTTCCGCTCGGGTGAAATGAACCCTCTGGCACGTGGAAACGAGGTCCACCATTAATCTAGTTACAAAGAGGCCCTAAAACCCGCCACATGTCGAACAATCGAAGTCGCATTTCAACCGATCCCGGTTTGAATGTAAATCGCCCGCTTATAGGCACCCCGTCCTCGATCACTGACCACTGGCCACCGAATAAAGCCCGCTCGCGTCAGTCTAAAAACAGAAAAAAAACGAGACACTCAACGTCTCGGGCAGAAAAGAATGCCTTCCTTTCTGGATTTGCGTATTCCATACGAATCGCCAGGACAACTGCCACAAATCGATGTTACGAGGAACGATAATCTTGGCCGCCTGGACGTGATCAGAAATCTTACATAATTCGGCGTCTTGACGGAAAAACAAAAAATGCTACCAATAGGTGCTGTTCTATGCTCCGGGCAGTGCACGTGAGCGAACTGCCTGATTCTGAGTTCAGTTCTTACGTCAAAGCGGGCGCAGAGAACACAAAACACACACGGTCTACGCACGTACGATTTGAAGTCTATTAGATACAACGACAGCACTTACCACAGACGGGCCGCAGGGAAATGAAAACGATCAACGCGCAGCAACTCCCTCGATGGGGTGAGTGTGTATTTTTAACTCCTTCCTCGGTCTTATCCACTGACGTCTGATGCGTATCCTCCCCCGGACGCTGTACTTGGGAAACCGATCACTTTGAGGCACTCGTTCTCGTTCACAAAGCACTGTTTAAGTAATTTGATCTAAGCATCTGTGTGTGGTGCGGTGACACTGAGTAAATATCGAGATCGTCGCAATAACAGGATGTTATTGTTTGTCGAAGCCGAGAAAAGGATGCACAACTGAAGAAGACGGAAGCGAAACGCACACACGATCGAGGGGCACGACGACGACGACGACGACGAGTTCAAGGATCAACGGCACGAATATCGTTTGTCGAATCGAAAAAAAGCGAGCAACTATCCGCATTCGCTCTTCACGGCGCAGAGGTTCGAATTGGACTGAGGAAAGGTGCAATTCACACCGAATCGGCCGTGGTTAGATTTTCCAAGAAACGAAACGAACAAGCACACGCAGCGCGCAGAGAATGGAAGAAGAACGCAACACACAGCTGACGGAAGAGCGGTGTTGCTCTGCTGAATCACTGTTTGTCGGTGTTTCCACCATTCGCCCGGCTTGGCGTCTGTGCTGTGTGTTCGACGGACTGCATGCGACGGCACACTCACCCCCGAAACGACGTGGAATCGGAACGGGCACACGCGTTTGAGTCGAACAAAACAGAACATGTTGGCTGTGCTGTGGACTGAGCGGTGTTTCGGGCGGCAAGTGCTTGATGATGATTATTTATTTGCTCAGTGATTACGTGCGTTAATTGCCGGGGATGGATGTGCGGCGAGTACCTGGACTCCATTCACGGACCGGTATTGTGTGGACGGGATGTAGGCCATTTCACTTGACGGTGTGAGGTCACTGGTGCTCGAATGTCGGTCGCATGGGACAGCATCGGATATTCTAATGGCACGCTGATCCACATGCGAGATACAAGATTTCAGTTGACATTAAAAGCAATCGCCATTGCAGCTGCAAGTGAGACCAGTTTGGGATTTGGGTGGATTAGCTCGTGTGTCACGGGGGCCATTTGATGTGCCAGTTTCTTGAAGGCGATAAAATCAGACGCCTTTTGAAAGTAATTGAAGGGACAGCCTTCAGAAAATAAGAAAATCATTCTTCGACATGTGAAATCGGATGAAAGTGAGGTTGTCTCGCAATGAAAGTCTAGGTACTGATAGTTTGTGATAGAAAGTGGAACATAGTCTCCACAAGGATTGCAGGTGAAAAAGGTAGTAAAATGCATGTTCCGAGCACTCAGGACTGGATCTGGCCAGAATCTGAGTCAGGAAAGGACTGTAGTCGAATCTTTAGGGAAGTGTCGGCCGCTGGCGCCATCCTGGAGGACGACAACTTCAGAATACACACCTCGTTAAGTACATATGGTTTCTAAACGGAAACCTGTGCCATTCGCATGGCAACAGACTGTATTGAAAAACAGGAGTATTTGTGTCTGAACCTTGCCTTAAGGCTTAATCCTTTAACTACTTCCAGGATAGTTCAGGAGTGCAAGTCTTCTCTGAAGGGTAGTCTAATATCGTTAAGACTTGTCGGGGCGACGAATCACTACGGAATCACGCGAAATTAGGTCGCGATGGACTTGCTAGACAACGGTCAGATAAGGTACTCTTAGGGCCCGAACCTAAGTCGGGACTACTTGCGTGCATGATTAGGGTTGGAGTCCGACCGAAGGTCAGTTTTTCGACCGAAGTCAAAGCCCAATATGCTGGTACAACCAAGTGAGCCGTTTGGGAACATTGATTTTGATGTGAGAAATGAAGAACGTGGAAGACCATCAAAAAAGTTTGAAGACGCCGAATTGCAAACGGTAGTGGATGGAGATGACACTTTGAGTCAAAAGCAAATGGCAGCAATGTAAAATTTTGCACAACAAACAATTTCCGACCATTTAAAAGCTATGGGAAAGATCCAAAAGTGTGGAAAATGGGTGCCACATGAATTGAATGAAAGACGGATGGAAAACCGAAAAAACACTTGTGAAATTTTGCTTCAAAGACACGTGAGAACATTTTGAGGTGAGGTTTTGCATCGGATTGTTACTGGCGATGAAAAATGGATTTATTTTAAGAATCCTGGGTTAATCCGGGACAACCATCAACATCGACTGCAGAACCAGATCGATTCGGCAATGCTGTGTGTTGTACCACGAGCTCCTAAAACCTGGTGAAACCGTTAATACTGATCGCTACCGACAACAAATGATCAATTTGAACCATGCATTGATCGAGAAACGTCCAGAATTGGCCAGAAGACACGGCAAGGTAATTTTGCTCCATGACAATGCACCTGCACACAAAGGAAAACCGGTTCAGGGTACAATCAAAACACTTGGCTGGAATCAGCTACCCCACCCGCCGTATTCACCAGACTTGGCTCCTTCCGATTACCATTTGACCATTTGTTTTCATCGATGGGACACGCATTGGCTGAGCAGCACTTTGATTCCTACGAAGTCGAAAATTGGGTATCTGATTGGTTTACTTCAAAAGACGAACAATTTTATTGGCGTGGTATTCACAAATTGCCAGAAAGGTGGTCAAAATGCGTAGAAAACAAAGGCCAATACTTTGAACAAAACGTTTTTACTTTCCCATTAACAATTAGTGTTTTATTTAAAGAAAAAACGCAGTAGGTGTCATTTTTCATGTTCTTTCTAACTCAGAAATAACTTTGCAAAGAAAATTACGAATTTTACCATAATTCTATTTTTTTTACGGAAAATTCAACATTCGGCTCGGGCAAAATCTTCGGTCTCATCAGGCGAAAGTTGAATATTTTGTCGAAGGCGATCTTTTTATCCGAAGCTAAAAAGTTCAGTCGGACTCTAGTTCGGACTTCCGTTGAAGGTTGAGCCCCTAGAGACCACAACCAGAAGTGGCTTCACTCTCCATGGTGTAGACAAATCAAGTTATTATTATTATATCTTGACAGAATAGACTGTAGACACATTACCGGCTAGACGGGCCACAATACGTTCGCCAAACAACAGAATATGCTTCGCAAGTGACACATTTAGTTGTTGGGCGGGCACTGCAGATCACTCTTTCGTTGTTCTGTTGATGAGGTAGGATATGATGATGTAGACTTGTCATCAACGCCTGCTGGTTTTCCTCGGAAAGACAATGAAATATAGCTAAATTGGCTAATGCTACCTTGAGTATAACTGATCCAATATTCGAAAGATTTTGATACCAGAATTACGCCTGTGAGCGAATCCACACCAAGATATCCATTACCACTCTCTCCGCGGAACTGCCTCACGAATTACAATTACAACACTGCGAAAAACGGCTGTGAGGGAGATATGTCTGCTGTATGCTTGATGTCGGGTTTAGAGTTAATATAATAGATAGGTCACTACTTCGATCGTTTTTATGATGATTTGATGATCGCGGCACTGATGGAATGCCTGAAACGTTTATAAAAAATATCACCAAACTCTACTGAAATCAGTAACTATTTACCGATTAGCTAATTGAGAGAATCACTTCGAACAGACGTTAAAATTTGATACAGAAGCATTAAACAAACCACTTAATCACGGGTGGCGTCTTCAGCCAACTCCGGCTGGCTCTTAGCCGCCAGCCATGAATCTCAAAAAGCACCTCGAGCGTAACCTCGAAAATGCTAAACGAATACGCTGTCAGACCTGCTCCACCATTTATTGCCGAAAAAGTCTTCACATCGAGAGGTGATCATATCGAAAATGGAAAAGATTTACATTCTGGTCATTCTTCAATAATTCGGTCTTTAATCACGCGGTGGACAGGGAACATACAAACTTGTGCCTCGTAAATATATTAACGGCGAACTGGACTTGCTGCGGAATGTTCGTCCATTTGAAGTATGAGGTGTAGTAAAAGGAAAGCCATTATTTGCTGGTGGCTCGTGGGGTATACGTCGTGTTGGACTACACGAAATGGCGTTAGAAAGATGAGATCTTGTACTATAAAATGATGTCTGATGGTTTGGTGATTGGTTAAGTCGAATTTGATGGAGCTGTGATCTTTGGGTGAGATGGAAGGAGGAAGACAAATGTTAATCGATTTGAATGCACACGATTGAGCAAAGACAAGAAACATGAAGCGGTTCAAGAACACTGTGAAGAGAGAGGTCTTACTTCGTTCGACAAAACGTTGCTGGTGATGGGTCACTAATTGACATGGAGTGAGTGATTTCTGAACCTTTTGGTTTCTAATTGTGAAAAGTTAAAATTTGCACATCTCCTTACTATTGATAAATCAGTGCTTGACATTTAACTTTAGAAAATTCTTCTTCTTTGTTTGGCGCTACGGTCCGGGGTTGACCTGGGCCTCAACCTAGCTGTCTCCAGTTTCGCACACCAAGTTGGTTATGGTCCTTCATCAATTAAGTGCTGCACCACAGGCTCGGATTTGAAGATTGAATGTTCAGCGACAATTTTAGAAAATTATTTCATGTAAATTATGAGCGTGAGAACATTCCAGTGGTCCGTACTGGGGGCACAATTTTGAGAGTTTTCATGGATTATATTGATTGATGACTTCACATCGCGTGCAATGTTGTCTTCCAAGAGTGCAATCCACGCTGGCTTATCGGCATAGACGAGTGATTTGACGCAGTCATACACAAAAAAATTCTACAGTTTTAGATAGGTAGGTGGGTAAGTGGAAGTGTTAAAGACTACGGTGAGACTTACTGTCCTAAGCCAGATTCGTACATTAAACAGGAAGGAAGTTTTTCAGTTCAGCACCACCTAAGTCCTCCAGTTTCCTAGAAGCTGTCTTCTTTAAGATCTTCAGACTAGGCATTCGCAGAGCAGATATTGTAGTTCTGTTTCTTCCTCATCCCTCGTTATGTGGTATTTTCAGTCGCATTGTGTGTGTACCTACTCCACTGTTTCCCGGTAAGGACTCCTTTTACCCTCGGTACATTCGTGTGCCTGAAGCCGATAAATAACCTTGATCTATTCTTGCTCAACATCGGGTATAGAGCTCTTATTGTAGCTCCAATTCTCAGACCAAGCCAGGGAGTTTTGTCTCTTTCAACAAGGCTTCGTCTTCTAGATTTCTTCGTATAGAACTGAGCATACGAGACTGCTAAGGACTCCTGTTGCTACGACCCCTTCTTTTTGAGATTGTCCGCCGTTTCATTACCTTGGATTATAATACGGCACGGTACCCAGCAAAGGGTTACCGAATTATCCAAAGGTATCTGATTGATACTCTATCTGCGTAGTCTAACCAGCTTTGATGTCAAGATGTCTAATGCGATGGCCTTTGTTTTGATCAATGCATGTATTGCAGCCACATGCGCTTGACAAACGCTGGAGTCGTCTCTCACTCCCAGTGTTTTTCGAAGAGGTCGCAGAAGATCCCTACCCCTGTACCAGCGTTCTTATTTGAACCGCCAAACACTTGTCCACGCCATTGTTCCCGGCCGGTAAATGTTTATAGAAACTCTTCTCGACGGCCAGGGTTGCTGGTCGTGGTAGGTAGTATGATTGTTTTATAGTCAACGCTGTATTGCAGCGTGTAGAATTTTACGATAACACCGGCTCATTCACCGCTCTAAACAATGGATCAATAGCTTACCGATATCGGTTCTCAATTGGTCCGTCAATTAGTCTGTGCTGTGTGAAATGTAGCGCTGTCTTAAGTATACCACGTTCGGCTTGTGCATTTTGGTGTTAGACAAGAATACAAATATGAAGCTCGCCTTAGGCATCACACTGCGTTCACTGGGACATTTTCTCTTAACACACGAAAGCTGATTCAAGAATGTTAACATTCTTGGGAATGTTACGAACGATGTCACATGATGTAACCTAAAGTTAGATGGATTCAGGTCGAGGTCGCTCTCCCTGCATTTTCCGCCTGAACACCATTAACTAAGGCAGCAGGACTCTGCCTAAAACGAATCACTTTTGCAGAACCATTTGACCACAACAAACGTGCGCATCTCGCTAAAAAATTCCAGCTTCCAGCTCGCAGACCACACGTCATGACCTTCAGCCTGCCTTAAGCTCAGTCAGACACAATGAATGAAATTTGAACGGAAATCGGTCACCTCAAGCACAAAAAACCGCACCTAAATCCCGATTATTCACAGGGACTGCACACAGAACTAAACCACATGTCCTCGCATGCATCCCTGCACCCCATGCGGCCAGTACAGTCCACCAGCGGCCACCAGCGTGACCGAGCCGAAACAAGAATCCAATTTATGCGCATCTCCGCTTCTGTTTCCCATAATCACCGGTTTCCACTTCGAACTCTGGAATTTGCATTTCCAAGTATCTCCTCTCGAGTGCACCACACACTGTGCACGCACAAGCATCCCGGACCGGGGAGGGTGAGCATGATTCAAAATCGAGAAAAAAAATCCTCGCATCATTAAACCCACTGTCCCCGAATCAGAGGGAATCGCTGACATGCTGGGACAGCTCTGTTCTGCGATCCAATGAACCGGAAGAATCGAGACAATGCCAGCGCATCATCCCTCCGTCGCCGTAATTGAATTGCAGTGCACCGGCAGAGTCCTTAGGGCGAACGCTCTCGGGCGTCCGTTTGACGCGAGCGTGCCAATCATGAATCATGTCAACCGGTGAACCCATTTGCTGTGACGATCCGGCACTCGATGGCGTTATCTAACCGAGTGCATTCCCATGGCGCTGACATCTTCAGCGGGGTTTTAATTGCTGGAAGGTTAGACCCGAGAGCTGGGGAACCGAATCGATTGAATCGCCCACCAGACGCGACGGTGGATGCAAATGAGCGGATGCCCGGGGGAGGGGATATGCATCCACAGCCAGCCTGCCATAATGTGCCGTGGCAAGTCAATCAAACCGTCATTCATGACCGCCCGGTGATGGGGCTTGTGAGATTGCACGACTGACAGCAGGCACCGAGCACCTCTAATGGATTTCCACCACCGCTCTGTGGAACTGCGAGCGAATGCCTCTGGAGGAAGATAGACGCCAACGCATGAGACAATTGTCACACGCTGCACCGTCTCAGGACTGCGCGACAGCGGAATGCCGAGCCGCGACGCAGAGACACGCCTTGGAATGGTTTATGCGACTGCCAGCGCCGGTGAAGGGCGTGATTTTGCTTTTATTTGCCTTGTTTGTGGTTCGATCGGAGAACAATTCGCCCGCAGTTGTGCGACACGAAGCGGTGCCCTAATTTCAATAACAAGCGAAAGAAAAAACAACGTCGCCTCGTTCGACATGTTTGACTTGAGTGTGCTCGTGCTGCCGTGGCCCACAGCGTTCCCCCTGGCGACGCGGCGCGCCGTGGTGAACTTAATTAGGCGTGTTCGAGGCAGTTTTATGATTTGTTCATCCAACCCTTAAGCGCATGCATAATTCGACGGTAGGAACTGCTTGCGACGCTTTGATTTACGATCGCATCCGCATAACAATGTCACAGACATTTCGTTCGCCAGAAAGTGGAACGGACCATGATTGGTGGTGGAGAGCCGTCGCACACGGGTGTTGCTTGGCTGGGATTGTGCCGTAATCGATTCCGAGCCAACTCGTACCCAGAGCATCTCGGATTTGTCTTTTTCCACGCGAATGATGGTACCGACTAAGGTAATGTGCTCAAGTTAAGTTTGATGGCATCCAATTTGTCGTGTGAAAGTGGAAGCAGCTAGTGGAACATCCCGAGATGCGATGGGGGTGCAATGATGCGGTGATTGGTGCCAAGTCCTATCAACTTCGTTGTATTCTGCTTGATCTTGTAGAGAAATGACTCGATTAAGGTTGCGACTTGTGGTCTGATTTTCGATGTTCTAGGGGGTGGTAGGTTTCATTGTTACCCACTCATCGGATAGGAGGCCAATTGACTTCTCAGTCAAAGTGGGATCCTGTGAACACTAATCTGCATTAATGATCAATTTTTTGTAGCAAGGTTCAAGCTAAGGTGGCTTGCTATCTTCAAGGTAGGTGATGAGAACCTGACCAACTGCAGAACTTGCTCCATCCACTTGTAAGGCCAGATGACTAACTACAGAAGCTATAAAGGATGTACCCTTCGCTCAACTCAACACCCATAAGATCCAGTTTATCCACCAAAGTGAACGTCTAAAGTCAGATTCCACCGAACTAATTGGAACGTACTAGTGTGTCTCTCGGCGCGGCAAGTCATGGGCTAAGCCTTCACGCCTTCGCACCTTCCACAGAGGCTACTGAGTTTCAGCTCATTGGTGGACTTTAAAGCCGTATTCCACAGCAGTCATCAGAATTCGGAAAAAAATGAACTGGTCGCACCTACACCAACTTGATGCACCGACCAGTTCGGTACAAGAACTTCGAAGCCCGTTGAAACCTGCATTCGATTTCAGTATATAGCTGTGCGTCAGTTTTAGGTCGTTAATCCGGAGATGGAGGTGATGGGTTCCACACATTCATAGACGACCGCAGAGGGCGGGTGGTGGCAAAGTGGGTCACATTTTTAGAAAATTATAGTAATTGTGATGGAATCTCTCTCTCGTGGGTATGCTGAAACAGAAATGTTTATGTGCGCCAATGGTTCCACAGAGCATGTTGAGCATTCTCAACGTCCCGTGGTGAAGGCTCCAAGGAAGCGAGCTGAAAGCACGATGCATATGTTTTCGAGCAAAAAATGTTCGCCAGACACTAAATGATACACAACCTCACGACAAACAGCTACTATTTCGAGTTGTTTTCAATTCTCGTCCACAAATGACATCATTGAGCAGATCCGAAGTAGAGTCGTCACCGGCAAGCGTTGCCCCTTCAGTTGAACTCCGCAATCGAAGGACCTTTGCTTTGCAAAACTCATATTCAACCAATTCAGCTACAGGATCACAAGGAGTTCATTACTGTCGCAAAAAAGGAAGCCCTCTTAACTGAGCCATATATAAAGGCATGACTGTTCCGCACACCGCTTTCAAGATCTTATCTGCGGCGTTGTGTGATCGCCAAAGTGGCCCTCTATATCTCGTCCCAGTCTGCTATATGGGGCAAAGGATGATATTGCTCTTGTCTGGTTCGACTGGAAAATTCTTTGAGTGATTTTCGACCCGCCTGCAAAGATGTTTTGTGGATGAGGAGATAAAACAACGAACAGTACAAGTTGTTCGGTGACATCGACTTAGTCCGAAGAGCGAAGGTCCAACGATTGGGCCTAGTCATTTCCGTCGTGTAAAGTGAATGGAAATCAATGCCCCGGCCTGAGAAGTATTCGAATCCAATCCAGACCGGGACTAAGGTGCCGCTCGCAAGTAGAAACTATGCGTGCGAAACTCGAGTAGGCTGTCCTCTCTGAGGAGCACACGACCGATTTTTGTCTCATAAAAAATTACCAGGTTTTGGAAAAACATGCAATTTGGCCTCCTTTTGGGGTCACCATTTGGTTTATTCCTTTTTTTGGTCTTAAAGCTTTAATTTGGGATTGTTGCGCTCCTCTTTGAATGATCATAGATCTGGTCACTGGTCACGAACTGGCTTGAGACGCTTATTGGTTGAGACCCATGTGAAGACAGAACTCTAGTTAGTAAGTAAAATGGAATATGATCATGATCTTCTTGGTCCACAGTCGAAAAACCTGCGTGTGTACAACCTACAGACGGCGAGTTGATGATGGGTGTCGTTTCTTGGGTCTTTTGTAGAATCCCATCGCCAAGTGTAAAACATTTGTTGAAGTACTTCAGTCACCCTAGACCGTACTTGGAGTGTTTTTACCCCAGTTAATTATGCTGTCAAGATCGGAATTCAATGTGCTTAACATATGGTGCCGGTTCAATACTACGTCTGAAGGGTACGGTCGTGAGTCCTGGATCGAATGTGAAATGATGAGGGCTGTCATCAGCGAAGGAGGGAATTGGATTAGAAGTAGCGGACAAGAGACCATGTTGGTTGGGGCCCAGGTCCACCCCGGACTGTAGCGCCAATCAAAGACAAGGACAAGAGATCATTTGTAAAAATGAGAACAAGTGTCGGTGACAGTACTGAACCTTGGGGGACACCAGCATTTCTTGGCTTGAACCTATCGAAAACAACTTCAATTGAAAGGTTCGAAGGGTATGTTCTAATCGGCAGAAGCGGAGGTTCATCAACACCATAAGCAAATATTTTCGACAACAGAGCTTAATACTCAACTCTGTCAAATGCCTTATCAAGTATCAAGTGCAACTATCTTGCTTTCGCTTTTGTTGTTCAAAGATTGGTTCCACTTTTCAGTGAGATAATCTTTCAAATCACAAGTGGACCTGTTGCTGCGAAAGCCGTGCTGCCGGTCATTAAGAAGCTGCCGAGAGTCACGTACTTCTTAAGCTGTCGATTTATGAGCGTTTCCATGACCTTAGAAAGAATGGACGTACATAAGTGCTATGAGTCGGTACGAGGTGGGTGACGAAGATTGGCTCATCTTATAGGCGGTCTTTGCAAATGCTCGGAAAGAGACCTTAAGAGTAGAATGGATGAAAAAGGTTACGCAGTGGTTTTGCCAGCGAAGAAGAACACCTGTTCAGATCCATTGGGTGAATACCATCTGGTCCAGCGGATTTGTGCACGTCGAGATCTTTAAGAACTCTCTTAACTGTACTAGTGCGGAAGGGAATTTGTCCTAAATAAGTGCAACAATAGCAAAACTACACGAAGTTCGTGAAATTGTTGGGGGCCCATGCGTAAGATGTTGTAAGTCGAGTACAAGGCCTTTCTAGGGAACTGGATATATTAGGGAACTGCTGGAACTGCTTAGAGCACTGGGAGCTTTATATGTTTGCCAAGAACAATTACCCCGGCAATTGCTCCCATTCTATATCGTAGCCACCTTATAGAGCTGGATGAGGTCTATTCTGTGACGTTCCATGTACGAAACGTCGATGACGGCCACTATATGTCGTTCGAGGTGCACGAACAATTTTTCGACAGAACACTGATTTTCTGTTGCTGCTGGTTACAACTGAAAGACGTTGTTGCGATGTGAATCTTTCCGTGATGGTTAGTTAAACAGTACTAAATAAGCAGTACGTGACAGCGTTGGACCAGTTACACATGACCTGTCAAAGAAAATCTTTTGAAAAAAAAAACAAGTCCGTGCGAATCAGTCAGACTCGGAGACGGAACTGGTTCCATGTTGTTCCATTTTAGCAAATTACAAGCCAAATGGCTTATCTACAAGAGATCCATTCTGTCAGTGATCATAGACACGCTTCTAGAAGGCTGATGCCGGAGTCTAGTTACCCGACGTGGGTGGCTCAGTGCAAACGACAGATCTTTGCCTTCAGACTATGCTCATATGAACGTTCACATCCTTGTGCTGATTGTGAAAATCGTTCGAATTCGTAAAGCCCCTTCTCCATTCGCAGGCAGTATCAAATATGCGAACTCCACTTTCGACGTGGTTCTGCCACCGAAGGGGACCGGTCACTGTTGTCCACATCCTGCACTTGCACAACTTGTAGACGTCGCAGACACTTTTTCAAAAATTCGCCTATCGTTGTTCGAATCTACGTCGGCCTTCAGTTTGACATCAACTGCCGAGTTCACCTCCACTCTGGAAAAAATGTCACCGCTTCAACTAGCTAAAAATTACAATTAATCGTCAACAGTCATGCCTCTACACCCCATCCTTATGCAAAAAAAAAATTGACATAATTAAAGGCTGCAACAGGCAACCCTTGCAAAAACCTTGCAACCGCTCGTCACATCTCCACTCCCATGACGGCGATCTCCAGCGATGCCTTTTTGCCTCGGAATCCCTTAATGTATGCACCCAGCGCAGCCCATTCATCATCCGTCCACTTCACGTTTGACTCAACATCGCGGTCAAATGCCACCAAAGAATTGATTTATCTCGAACGCAGTCCGCCGAAGCTGTAATCCACACCCGATAGTCGCATGCATTAACGCCTATTAAAGGCGCCCGAGGGGGCTTGATGTGTTTGCCGAGAACCGACTTCAAGGGACACGCCACCAACCAACCCTTCAGCCGGTGTGAGTGCCTAACGAAGTGCAGTCGAGAGCATCAAACTGCACTGACAAAGGGGTTGACGGTTTCTATTTTGAATTTTCACAATGAACAAGAACACGGACATGGACACGAACAATGCGCGTCGGTCCTACGCGCAGGACCAGAAGAGGTGACATTAATGGTTTACCAAGGGAGGACATGCATTTCGACTTCCCATTCTCCCCCGGGGTGGCGCGGCGTTGTGCAGCTACAAGAGGGTTGCATCGGCAAGTACAGGCAGATGTTTCTTGTTGCATTTCTGTGTAGCCGTTGGTGCTTGTTGCCGTGTCACGGGGAGATGCCAATGCTGTTTCTTGATTTGATTGATGAACGATCGTTGCTGCGGCCCTCCCCAGGGGCAGGGGTGCTTTCGTCAGACGCTCAAAGGGGTGGAATTCCGTCAGTCTTCATCGACGGCTATTAATGAATATTTTTTTTGTTCGTTTCTGTCAGCGCTGCTAATGCGGTATCCGATTGATTGGCATTTTCCGCTGATCCTTCACGTTTGATTAGGCAATGAATGTGATTTAGACGATCTTTGGGTTTTTGCACGAGATTCAAATTCAGAGGAGATTCTGTGCTAAGCGAAGGGTTTTTCCTCATGGATCAAGCGGATTTTGGTTCTTGTGTGGGACCTCAGGGGTTGGAATGTGTCTAGGGGAATGTTGAGAGATGTTGGCAATTTGGCTTAGCTGCTGTGTAGCTGGCTGTGTACAAGCTTAGCAATCGACTTCACTTTGTTGTGTGTCGTACAATAGTCGTATTCACAAGAACGTGTTGAAACTAATTAAGGGCCACTTTCGAAGGTAGTGAATCTTAAGTAAGCTGCCACAAGCAAAGCTGTGTATGTTCTGATATTCTTGGGGCACTTGAAAGCCGAGAATGCTTTGACTCACATACGAGCTGTGGGGAAGCTATTTGCATCGATGGACATTTTCTAGGCAGACAAAGACTGTAGTCAAATTTGGAGCGGGGTCTGGCGCTGGCGCCTTCGTAGAGGACGGCAGCATCAGACCACACACCTCGTTAGATAAATTTACGTCGGTTTGGCAAGCAAAAACTTATGCGATCCTAACCTAGTGATCAAGAACTATATTGTGAAGAGCAGGTGGAAAGGTCTCTGGAGCGTGTATTTGTCTCTGGGACTACCGCCTTGCTATAGCCACTTCCAGAATAGTTCAAGAAGCCAGCCGTCTTATGAATTTCACGAGATCCGATACACATATCTGCACTCGCTTTATCAGCAGTCTCTGTGAAGAACCGTGAGAGCTGGTCCTAGTCGCCGCAGCTCTGGCAGAGATCTCTGGGTTCCTGGTTCCATTTCCGGGGCATTGTTGTGATCACACAGTACTCTCTGCTGCTGCTTCTACTCACTCCGACGAGCATACGGATCGATGTTCGGTCTAATTGCAGGACCTTCTTCGCTAAGTTCTTTGTTATCTAGTCTGCGTCATTTCCTGCAAGCATGTATAAAGGGTGGTTTTTTAGCTATTATCTTTTTGGCAACACTGGTTTAAACAGCTGACTCATGTTTCGTGTTTTGTTGCACTGTCAAACATCCTCAGTTTGGTCTATAATTTAACCAAGAATCGTCTTACAAACGAACAACGCTTGCAAATTATTGAATTTTATTATCAAAATGCGTGCTCTGTTAAAAAAGCTCATAGCGCGCTTCCTCCATTTTATGGTCAGTTTAATCGATCCACTGAAGCGGATATTCGGGCTATTGTGACTAAATTTCGCACCAATTTTACATTGTTGGACATTAAACCACCAACACGCTTACGTAGAGTGCGAACTGAAGAAAATATCGCAGCTGTATCGGCCAGTGTTAATGATAATCGTCGCCGTTCGCAGCAACTGGGCCTCTGTTACTCAACAACGTGGACAATTTTGCGGAAGGATTTAGGTGAGATGCCTTTCAAAATACAGCTGGTGCAAGAATTGAAGCCGATAGTTCGCTCTTCCATTCCCTTCGATTGAGCTGTGCCTCGCGATCCACCAGAGTTTGACCTTGTGGTGTCTGATGGACCTCAGGGACTCACGGCATTTCATGAAAGCGGCGCAGCCTTTTTTAAATACGTCCGTAGGATGCGGATGAAGTAACATGTCCAACCCTACAAACATCAGATAACCTTTTGACTTTGCTGAGCATGTTCAGGTAGATCTTTGTGTTGCTAGCAGTTCACCAGACTACGGCTCAGAGTCATCAGAGGCAGCACTTCTAGGACCTGAACCTGCATGGAGACTACCTCCGTTCTTAGTTAAAGCTTCCACAGACGGTTGGGCCTCTCGATAGGACAGCCGGAGGTGACATCATGTAGAAAAACCAAGCCCTAGCTCAGTAAAATTTTTAAGAAATTGCCAACATTTTCGTTAGCCCTTGTAGATGACTCACTGGAAGAACACTTAAATGTGGTTGGCCCAAGCTATGAGAACCTCCGCGGCGTCTGTGGAGAAGTCGACGATTCAGTAAAACACTATGCCAGTGTCCAGCCTTGGATGAGGTATGATTTAGACTTCTCATCACCGAAACGCCTTCTGATATTCCTGTGGAAGACCATAAAACTCCAGTGGTGTAAGTTGCGGCAGTGGGCAAGTTTTTGAGTCTAAGTCCTCCACTGTAGTCTTAAAATCCTCCAAAAAACACAATCTTCTTATTGGTGGCATGAACACTTCCTGGTTTATTAACACAATCTCCTTCCCTGGCCACGTACAGGCAGGCGCCATTTTAAACTTACGGTAACGCAGCGGCACCGCATTTGCGTATCGCAGTACTTCCAAATGCCGCAGCGTCATCGCTCGAGTGTCTCCACCGTTCAATTAATTTGTGAGTAGTGTGGACAGCGCTTCGAAATGACGCATGTGTGCACCGGTCCTAATGTGTGTCCTTCTAAGACACTACATTCTGAGGTTGTCTGGGCTTTCTCGCCACGTCTTTCTTCACTTGCAAGCGCCACTGCTGCACCCCACAGACCTTGGGATCGAAGTACACATCCACTGAATAAAAAGTAAACGCCATCGCTGACGAGGAGGAAATAGTGAGTGAGACTTACCTTGGGTCATCCAAACGCTGATGCCGAAGCAACCAACACGCGTTTTTTGCCGACAATTATGCATAGATGCATAATTTTAATCTCCTTCAGCTCTTTCACTAACGGCGCATGATTTTTGGCGCGTGGATGGCGATGATGCAACGCAATAGAGGACGACCACGAACCCGATGGCGCGATCAAGTGGAGAAGGACCTCAACCAACTGGAGTGCGAAATTGGAGGCAGCTGGCTAAGGATCATGCCAGCTGGAGAGGATTGTTGACCGAGGCACATGTTCACCCCGGACTGGAGCGCCACAAGAAGAAGAATTAGGATGGCGATGATGGACATGTCTTCGGACATCGTTAACCGTTCTGGCAATAAGTAGGCATGGGCAGACCCTTTCCATTTTTCTGCAACAACCCCAAGATTCAATGGAATGTCTGTGGCCTCAGCCACCTAAGGTGCTGACTGGGCGTGTCTCTTTGCTTTTGTTTGCAGTAATGCCTCAAGTGGCGGCATGGTGCACGATGATCGCTTCAGCATATGGTGTTCAAGAAACAGGACTGGGGTGTCAAGTGCCCCTACACATTGCACCCCATTGGCACCTCAAGTTCACAGAAGCCGCAATTGCTCAAAATTAAGGATCCTAGGACTGCCTCAACCACCATTCCATTCATTTTTCATGGTTTTCGTTCTGTGTGCAAATGTTGTCGGTGGCAAAAGATGTCCCGCCTTGAGAGCGCAAGCACTGCTTCAATGGTCAGTGTTTCAGTTCGCGACGACGTAGCTTGTGCTCCCCCAGTCACATCAATGTTACCCACTGAGTCTGTTAAGTTCACGTTTAAGTGGTTGGTCGTGTATTTGGTGTTCATCAGTGAAATTTGCACGATATTCTCAAGCACGATGCCGGAAAGAGGGCACATGGAGGTGCGTCTATTTGGTTGAAGACCTTGACTATGTCGCGGTGAACTTGTTTCGATTTCATTAGGAAAGGCAAACTGACCGACCGATATGCTTCTTCTGACACGCTGGCTGAAATGCCTCTGTATGCCTTTAAATTTTGAAATCGATAAAATATTTATTCAGCGTTGATTTCCAATAGACTCGATGATTTTTTCAGAAGTTAACAAAGTGGATAGGCATCTATTACCTAGAATTCAAAAAGAGTCGCACGCTAGTCTGCTTTCATCACAGTCGATCAGAAGGTCCTCCAACATCTACACCTTCTCCATTTCTGAGTGGCTTTGGAAGTCGAGGTGGACATGCACAGAACTTGTTCCACCAGCGAACGACGCTGGGATTCCCTGCAAGACAAAATAAATTCTTGGTCCTTGTACTGGTCTCCCAACGTCTATTTACCCAACTTGAACAAGTGAAGTGCCACCATGGAGCAACTCCGCCTGAAAGCTGACTCCGTCAAAAAAATTAAAAAAAAATTAATGCCCCGGGTGAGGCTCGAACTCACGACCTTAAGATTATGAGACTTACGCGCTGCCTACTGCGCCACCGAGGCTATGAATCATTGGCTTCAAACATCACACATGAGCCCATCCACTGGAGGGTAGTGTGTTGAATAGTAAATTCGTTGCTGGCGACCGCCGTGACCTTCAAGAAACCAGTAGAATTTCTGCCGCCTTGCTGGAATTACGCGTACTTAGAACAGTCGCAAATTGCATATTGATTGTGTTGGATTTAAGAGGGGGAAAACAGTGTTGAATCGTTCGATTCAGTGCTTCTCAATATGTGGTTGATGTCTACGGTGGTAGTATCTGTGTCTTGGCTGTGACATTTGCTTAAATTTTGTGGGTATTGTTGGACGTCAAACTGTGGGCAATCGGTTGTGTTTGGGTCTGGTAATAAGCTGTCATAGGGAAGACTTTATTTTTTTTGATCAGCTTGGATTGAAGATTGAAGAGGTTTCACTTAAGATGGCTTGGAGTTGAGTTGGTGTGTGCAAATACACACGTATGGCTCCGTTTGGAGAACAGTTTCACTTTGATTTGTGGGAGAAGATGGACATAAAGCCGATGGTATTGTGAATGAGTCAATTTTAGGACGTGCAGAGTGCAGAGTGCGTGGACGCACGGTTTTTACTCGGTGCTCCGCTCGGAAATTGCAGTTAGGTTCCATTTGGGAGTCACTGCCTGGCGTGGCAACTTTAGTTACCCCTTGACCACTATGCAGCCCATCTTACAGCAAAATATTGTCATATTAAATAGGAGGTCATGAGATGGACGTTTTCGAGTTTTCAAGGATACATGTTTACTTGCTTTTTGCGAACTGTCCCGCCTGCCTTGATTTGTTGGATGCTTGGTTTTCCGCAGCTCCATTTGCGACAGCTCACTTGTGTTTCGTGACGTGAGATGTTTTGGGGCACCCGACCCAGATGTGAGCCCTGTACTCGAAATTGGAGTCAATGAGATTGATGGAAGTGTTTCTCGCATCGATCCACTTTAAGATGAGAAATGCCTCAAAATCACAAACGGACCCGTTGCGGGTCATTTAGAAGCTTAGCAAGCAATTGACCATTAATCAGCGTCTCAATTGCCTTAGGAAAAAGGTAAGCTTGTGATATTGTCCCCGCGAGTCAAAAATTGGTCATTTTGATGTATATCCTTGGAGGATGACAGAGCCAAGAGGTGAATGACTGGGATTCCAGAATACTTATGTTGGAGCAGCAGAAATTATCCCTAGCTGTCCTCTGGCCTCTATTACATGCCCAGGATTGTAGAGCCTGCGTCAGATGCCATAAAGTAATCGAGTCGTTTTTGGTCACGAAGAAGGTGGCTAGGCGAATATGTGAAAAAAACTAAGAGCAGTACCAGGATGCGGATGTAGTCGGGAAGGCAAAAATCCGTCGACTAAACTGACAAGGCCACATCGAGAACATGGACAATAAGGCTCCAGGAAAGAAAGTCTTCGAATCCGAGCCTCCTGGTTTGAGAAGGAGAGGAAGATCGAACCTCCTGTATAGAGGCCAACTTATAGCTTCGTCTTGATAAATGGCAGTGGCGTACCAAGTATCGCCACAGACGAAAGGCAGCAATTGCTCAGGCCCGGGCCCTCCCAGGAATTACCGGCCCGATAAGGAAGTTGAAAATGAAGCGACTGCAATGGTCCGACGAAGACCAATACTTCAGACGTTAATCCTTCGAAGGATGAAGAGACCTTTCGGACTCCTAAGAGGTTTAGGGAACCTCACATCACATGGCGCGGCGGTCGTTGACGAGGGACAAGGTTAGGTAAGATTGGAGTCACACTTAGGCCAAAGTAGGACCATTGTGATAGCAAGCGGATTGACTACTCGTAAACTTGAAACAAGTTGGTGCTTATAATTCCAAGCGGTTAAGCTGCTGAGTGCCATTTTGTTCGTTGAGACTGTTGGTATATCAGGCTCCTTAATTAGCTCTTCCTCCGCCAGTTGTAGCTGATATTTCTCCTTGAAAGCTCGTTGAATTTCTTATGGTTGCCTTGTCAAGGAAGGATGAGGATTTCCTGAGGATTTCCTTATAAGAATTAGTCGCCATTAATTGCTTGGATTGTCTAAGACTATCGTCATTAGTCCTGTCCTGGAGCGATGTATATGCTATCCAACTGGCAATACAATTTTGTTCGGAACCTATGAAGGAAGTTTCAGAGCTGGCCACAGTGAGCTCATCTGTTGATTCGATTCCTGGCCCTGGATCCAGCCGAGCTTCACTTTCTTGTATCTTGCAAGGGATTGCAGTGCGTCACACCAGGACTTGGCAGTTTTGGAGTCAATCAGTTTGACGGTAATGCCTTAAAGCATGCCTAACTGCCTGAAATAAGGATCACTCTGATCTTAGCTGAGATGTGCCCTTGATGTCAATTTTTTAATGATTTTTTTTGCAACAAACCGAAAACGACACGGTGTCCACTTAAGTAATCATCTGTAGACCGGTTTCCTGTACAAATCTTGGTTGCAACAGTGGGTGCTATGGAAACAGCGTCTAGCGAAATAAGATCCGTTTTTTTGTGTTTCAGACTTGTCGCCGTTGTCAAATGTTTCATCGGCGTTACTTCCTCTTTGGGTGTGCTCCCAATTGACTGTTCCCCCTAGTGGAGTGTATGTTTGGGCAGGTGGAAAGAGGAGATGAAATAAAGAAAGCAAAGGAAGGGCTTCACTCAGTCTCCTATTGCTTTACGCTTTAGTGCGAGTTCAGTCTTTCACTGAAGATATTTGTGCCAATGATAGAAGTTAAAAATTCAGTCCTACCTTCAAAATCTCATAATTTTATTCTACGACACCGCGAAAGTGTCATGCATGCGTCGTATATTGCCTCAAACGAGCCGCATTCACGAGCAATTCGTTCTTATCTAACATAAGTCAGATTCACTGGCTCATTTGTCAGACCAGTTGCCGGCATTCCTCCACGACTCGACGAAAAGGTCAATCCAGCTCAGCGATCCACAGAACCCACGTGTAATCACTCCATTGAGTAGCGCGTTATTTATCACCCAGGCATGCGATACAATGTCACAAGAGAAGAAGAGAATAAAGTCAACGTTGCACTAATTGGCAGTGCAGCAGGTAACACTCCCACCACCACCTGCCAGCCAGCCAGCCAGCCATCTCCCTTACGTTCTCGCCGCATAGGTCATGAACGAACATCGTTTAATTGAGTTAAAGGCGTACGGGTAACCGGCAACGACGTGTGTAACCACTAGCCACCTCCAGTGCGGCAACAGTGCCTTTCACATCACCGAGGCGAGTGTTACATAAATTAGTGACAGACCCGTCAGAAGCATGCAAATGGTCAGCGCTGCGGCGACAGCAGTGGTGCGGCAGTCGCCTTGAATTTGAAATTGATTCTGAGCTGTTTTGTGAGCGAGCTCTGCCAAAATTTTGCGTGCGTCTGTCTGTCTGATGGGTGACCCTCGTACAGACTTGATCAGGGTCTCGAACGGGGGTCTGCCGGTGACATTGATTAGGCGCTTTAGTGAGGGGACACTAACGAGGGCATTGCCGAGGTGTTGCTGCGAAAGGTTGGTGATTGACGGGAACTTGGGTGTTGTGAAAACGGGGGAAGCGGTTGCTAGGTAGTGCGTAGTTTTGAAATTTAATTCAAAAATTTGTAGACCTCACGGATGTCCGCATTCCATAGAACTAGGAGTTGAGGCATCGGTTATCCGGTCGGAAACAGTCACCTTGAGTCTGTTTTGTGCGCCTTGCTAAGAACGTTGGGGAGACAATCACAACTTTAGCGAGTGGAAGAGGAGCAGCAATTATTGTGAACACAGGTCTTTCATCTTTGCATTAGTTGCTACTGCTTACAGTGATTGATTGATGAAAAGGGTGATACTTGTGAGAAACGAAATCTGTTGGTGCACAGTTTTACTGTGAGAAAGCGCGAATTCATTGCATTCGTTCAAGCGGTATTCTCTATTATTATGCCCTGCCCTGAGAAACGACCGCAGTATCTGGCCGCGTCTAAGACGGCGCACAAAAAAGGAGGACGACGACAACTCTTCCTCGTCTTCGCAGCTCGTCCTAGTTGGGCATGAAGTTCTTGGGCGAGGCCCAAGCTCACCGCGGACTATAAAGTAGAGCAACCCGTTCTCCCACTGACACGGTAACATCTCACAAAGAATATGTATGGTAGACTCAAATTTGTGCCATAAACTTGTTATTGCCTGTCTACTAGGGCGAGAATTACGACCGAAAATAGGAGCTAACCATCTTAAAGTTGCGTTTACCGGCTCTGAATTTCGACAGACAATTTTTCTAATTAGCAGACTTTGCTTGTTTGTCTACGCCATGTCGAAAATGTTGAGTTCACTGAATAAATTGACGGCGATAGTTTGATGATTAGTGAAGAGTGCGTTCAGAAATTCAAAGTTGTCAAGTTCCTAATCGAAAACCTGCCTGCATTCGCTACGCTACTTCCGCCCTCTCTGTGAATAGTCTATGGCCAGCGAAGGTAGGCGACGATTCTGGAGAGCTTCTCAGTGGTCTGTGGCAAATCAGATGTGGGATCGTCTCGGTTCCTCGTCATCGCTGGATTCCTGGTTCCATTTCCGGCGCATTGTTCCGATCGTATAGTGCCCTGTGATCACTCCGACGAGCATACCAATTGAGTTTTGGTCAGAAGCCTGCTTTTTTTTTCTCTTCATTAAGCTCTGGTAGCATTCATGTTGCAAGCCTTACAAGCCAAGACGAGTTGACTTGATTTATTGTTGTGTCGTATATGGTCATCCACCAGTTAGTGAACAATAGTACGCACAACACGAGTGGTTGCTGAGAAGCTAGGCCCTGGCCCTCAATGGGCTGTAGCGCCACCCATGTTATTATTGCACATACTTACTTATTTATCAGCCAGACGAACCATGAAGGGTCTGAACCTGAGCAATTGCTGCCTTCCATCGGTGACGACCCTGGGCACGCCGCTTTCAGTTATCAAGGCCAGGCTGTCTTGCATCCGCGATGTCTTGCTCTCTGTACCGGAGGTTCTCCTTCTCGAACCAGGAGGCTCGGATTCGAAGACCGTCCTTGCTGGAGCGTTGTTGTCAATTCGCTCGATGTGGTCGAGCCAGTGTAGTCGAGGTTTTTTTGCCTTCCGGACTACATCTACATCCTTGAACAGCTCGTAGAGTTCGCAGTTGTGTCTTCTCCTCCATTCGCCTTACTCGCAGACGGGACCATTTATCCGACGTATAATTTTTCTTTCGAAAGCACCAACAATCAGCTCTGCAGTCTTACTTAATGTCCAGCTTTCATTATTATTACACATGGTCCGGTATAATGCACTGACCGGCGGTTGCACTGACTCGTCCATTTGGCGGATGTCCATTAAAAAACCCCTGTCTGGCAAATTCGTCAGCTCTGTCACTCCCTTCGACTGAACTGATACCCGGAACCCAGAAGAGTTTGACCTCATGGTGTCTAATGGATCTCAATGAATCGCCACATTTCTTGCCAGCCTTTGATTTCGTTGTGTAGGATCCTATTGATTTCAGTGCAGCCTGGTGGTCTATAAAGACTTTTGATAACCTTAAGCTATCAATTATGAAATTGTGTTTCCAACAGTCTTAAGTCTAGCTTGGGACCTTGGGAGTCGGATGAACTCTCCACTACGTTGTGTGGTCTCCTCTTAGCTGCTTCAAAATGATTGCTTGATGAAATACGAAATCTAATGACTACCACTAGATGGATCACCGGCGCCATACGCCAAACACTTAAACTGATCTAGACCAAAGTACATTGTAAACGTTCCAAATATGTGATATCTCTTAAGCAAATGCCAAGGTTCCAGTCAATTCGGACCGGATGGTCTAGCAGAGTTAATTTCTACTTTCGTCCTTTCGTCTGACGTGAGGATACCGTTTGTGCATATTTTAAGGGCAGCATCAGTTTTCTTGGAGTAACACTCACATTCTCATCAAAGAGAACAATTTTTACTACCATAGGGAGGGCTTGTCCCCCTCCGAATCAGTGGGACAACGCCATAGAGGACGACCACGAAGCCGATGGCGTACTCAAGTGGAGAAGGACCTCAATCAACTGGGAATGCGAAATTGGAAGCAGATGGCTAAGGATCGTGCCAGCTGGAGAGGCTTGTTGGTTGAGGACTAGGTTCAACCCGGACTGTAGCGCACTAAGAGGGACAAGAAGGGTATTATGGACACAGGTTGCTGCACATTAGCCTATAGTTGTTTTCTCTTATACTTGATCTTAGTCTCCTCGAGTCACTAGAATTTCACACATTTCCCAGAAGCGATTGCTTCCGGTGATGTGTAGCAAGCTGAAATGATATGCTGTAGCCACAAATGGCTTGATTCCCAGCGTAGACTGTGGGCTATTGACAAGGGGTTAGTTTGGGTACCATGATATAGAGCAAGTGCACCAGTAACCGGCCAGTCACTAGTCTCCGGTCACTTTTTTCTAAGCGTCCAATATGAAGAAAATTTGTGTGTGTGTCAAAAAATGATTCATTCCGTGAAGTTGATTTGACAGCAAAAAGTGCGTTTTAGAGTTTGAATAGAAATATATTGTCAAATTTCAGTATCCGGCCACTGGTCTTATTCAAAATATTCTTCACAATTTGTGTGGAAATGCATCTGCTTTCATAGGAAATGAGTCAGGAAATCTGGGAACAATAACGACAAGACCCTTCGCGAGAAAAAAGAAAAAATGGATGAAGAAGAAAAGAATGTAATGTACCTTTCAGAATAGGTTATTTGGTAAAGTTGTATGGCCTGAGGCTTTTTTCTTGTGATTGTTTAGTGATCCATGTCAAGGCATGCTTTTTACTACTTTTCAGCAGTACCAGGGGAACTTTTAGAAACAGCGCAAAGTATACAAAGAGTGCCTTGAAACAGCGATCGGTTCTCTCTTTCAGAAACTGTCATCTTTGAAGACAACTTCAAATTATATCAAGAATTTGCTAGTGTCTTTAATTAAAAAAAAAACCGTGACTTTTAAGAGCTCTGCGGCAAGTACTTACTGCGGATGTATTATCGAAGATGGACTACCGCAGTTGTCTGAAGCTATATTCCAGCCGCCTTGAACTTTCAAGTCCAATTTTTACAACCAACACCTGACATGGAACTTGATCCGCGATAAATGCCCATGTCTTCCCATTGATCCCTTCTGCAACTAAAGGAAATGCATCTTCAATTTCAACACCTTATCCAATAAATAGGTTTGATTTCATCTGTTGGGCTTGATATTTTGTGTAATCAATATTTGACACTTGTATTTTTGATTGAGTACTAAATATAGCCCACACCTGATTAAGACACATAACATTGCCGTACATAGTTAGCTGAATTAGTTATGCTGCTTTAAAGTATGTGATTGGTTAGTGGGGCCTTATCCTAATCGACCCATAGCCCTAACGAGGATCTTAAAGCCACCATGTGGTACGTAGTTACTTACTTACGTCTATTTATCTCAAGGCAATGAGACCCTCCACGACACCAAACACTTCAGACACTACTCACAATAAGTCTGTTTCAAGGACTTGTTGCTTGACAAACTGATCCGATTTAAAACGAATTGTATTTCACCCGCCCCTACTTCACGTCTCTCCAAATGTCTGGAATCCCCCAAAAGTTCAAGATTCGGAAGGATTAGGAACATGTGGTGCCGTGTAGTCACAGTCCCACCCGACCACCCGCTCATCGATGGCCATTGAACAAGCCTTTCTATCATTTAACAGCAACACGTCATGGGTCCACAGACTTTCAGTTGATCCACAAAGCTGCCTGCACCGCCAAACAAATGTCTCTAATCAAATTGGAGAATGACCTCAATTCGACATGAATACCAGCCACCTTAGTCAGACGGAGATGAAGGCAGCGCTAGAGCGCAGTAAACCTTCGCAGCTTAGTCACCCACAGCCAAAGTCAACACGGCCCATTCCTCGAAAAACCCAAAAAAAAAAACCACCCCAGAGTCAGCATTGTTTACGAGACAACTGCGTACGGTTACATTCGCGCGTACTGAGTGCCACAGCAGTTGATCCGTGTTGACGCAGCACCTCACGTCGCCACAATAACGCCAAATGTGGATGCAGCGTAAATCACGGTGCCCGCAGCGAGCAGTTCATTCAGTCAAGCAAACGAATTCGCACGCATCGCCCGAAAAAGGGGCAGCCGCCTTCACCTATAATCACCGCCACACAGAGGACGCTCTCATCGCGGTAGAGCCTTGCAATTGTTCGTTCGAAAACAGACATAAACAGAAATAGAAACGACGACGCACTGCGCCGGCACTTCAATGCAACGCACTTGATTAATAAAACCCGAAGCGGAAGTGGCATTGGCGAATTAAAAATAGCAACACACTGCTGCCCGCGTGCACGTTATCGCTTATTCCGAGTGTCAGCGGGCACGGAAGAGCGCAGTAATTTCTCCGATCAGAGTGAATTCAAGAGTAGTCGGTCACCTTAGGCATCACCAGACTGGGCAGCGACAGCGGGGGCTCACTTGCATGCCCAAGTGTGGGATAGTCAGTGTCACACAATTGTAGTCATTGTGCCCCGTGACACGATCAACGTGAATATCTCACGCTGCACCAGTGGGTGAACTTGAACGTCTATGAGGAAGTCATCTGCTCGTTAGTTCCTATCAACAGTTTATCCACACGAGCACATCAGAGCACCACTTGCGGCCCGACGCTGCCCGCCACGCCGCTGCTGTCAATTAGAGTACGGGGCGGCGGAGAGACTGCGTTCAAGACCGACTAGATGGGTGGCGGGTCGATATGCATACGGAAAGCTGTCTGGAGAGGCGGTGCAGCAACTGCAAATAGACTTTATCTGAGAACAATTAAGCGATAGGTAGCTGGAATCACTTCCTCCGTTCCGTTCGTCGGCCTTCGCACGGGGCGCACATTAAAAATGAGACGCAGTGCTTGCGGCCAGAGCCGGCTGACATTCGCACGCAGGTCAGGCGCACGGGGCGCCAAAGAACGGTCGACCGAGAGTAAGAACAGCAGTTGCGTTTATCACTGTAGACCTTGCAATTTCGTGTTTGCTTGCCGTTCGGCCGAAAGCGATTAGCCGCGCGACCGTGGAGCACTTATGCTAAATGAGGAAGCGGAGTTGTCGAGATTATCTGATTTTGTGGGCAGTTAAAATGATGTTTTCTTCGCTAATTCCGATCTGTCTTCCGACTGATTGCCGCCGCGATAGTACGTGAATAGAATGCGAGGTTTTACGACTCGATCTAGAACCGAGGCGAATGGCCATTCACACCTTCCGGTTAGTGAGTTGTTGTGGTTGCTTTCGAGAAACATCTGATGAGTCGGAATTTGTAAAACAGTGACATTAACTTGCGACATGCGTGTCAAGTCATTATTATTTACTTTAGTTCGCGGAGGCGAACAATGAGGCTTGACTGTGGGAGGTAAGAACCAAGGACTCTTTGCGAGGGATTCACTACACTTATGGATGAGTCCACTGTGCGTAACCTGATACTCTTCCTTGCCAAGTTGCTGCTAAGCTCCAGCATTCACACTAGACCTTCATCTCTGTCTCGAAGCATTCGTCACAAATTTGGGGTTGGCTGTGCGATTACAAGTTAATTCCGCATCACTCTTCCTTCTTCAGTTTGTTGCCAGCCAGATCAGTAAACGATTCAACAGAAAACCAAAACAGAGTCAAAAAGGCAGTAATTCGAAGCGGAAAGAATGCTGATCATGGGGTCTTATGCGGTCCCTTTCTGTACTACTGTAGGATTTTAACAGCGAGTGAATGAGCAGTGAGCACTCGCATGTGCTTGAACTTCTTCCGAAATTCATTTTTAAACTTGATCTAGCTCCGTAATTAAGTTTGAGAGGCGTTGGAATAGACTAACGAATAAGCCGCTTAGCTTGGGAGCTAACATAATAATAATATGGGTGATGGCGCTACAGCCCGTGGAGGGCCAGGGCCTAGCTTCTCAGGAACCACTCGTGTTGTGCTATCATTCTCTCACGAGTGGAGGGGACCTACAATGTTATGCCGACTCCGAACGGCCAAGTTTAACAAGCTTTTTCTAGATGGGAAATGCTATTTGAGCATTGTCAGGGACTCGAAAGAAATGAAGCCGTGATCAAATCGAACCTACGACGTCGAGGTTGGGGTCGACCATACCCACAACGATACGGGTCACCACAGCTAGGCGGC
This sequence comes from Eristalis arbustorum, assembly GCA_916610145.1. NCBI lineage: Eukaryota > Metazoa > Arthropoda > Insecta > Diptera > Syrphidae > Eristalis > Eristalis arbustorum. Next base: position 22,789,632 of record OU744319.1, read on the forward strand.
TGTTCAAAGAAAATATCCTCATTCTTCGGACCGACTTCTGATAGCGCTACAATCTAGGATGTAAATTGATCTCAACCAACAAGCCTTTACAGCTGGCGGAATATCTCCAGTTATGCATACCATACTAGTTAAGGACCTTTCTCATTTGCGTGGGCGGCCTTAGAAATATCCCTAGTTGTAGAGGCTTGTTGGATGAGGCCGTTCATGTCCTGGATTGTTTCCATTTGAGTACGTCACCTTAGACGGGCTAATGCATGGTCCCACAACCTCGAAGAATCAGGAGCGTAGTCCATGAGCTGGACATGCTTGGATCTGTAAATTATTTTTAAGGCTCATGTCGCTATACCGCCTTACAGTTCATACACTGATTGAATTTCATACCAGACCAATCTTCAACGTACGCAGGAGTTTAAGATTGACGATACCTCTACACCGTACCGTACGACAGACAACACTTAATGTCAACTTCATCCAACGAGAGTGAGCTTCTTCAGCCCTAAACGAAGCCTTTAGACTTTACCAAGAGCCACTCCGCATTCGATCTCGGTGCTGATCATCTGAGGACTGTTGACTGCGAAGCAGAGGTCGATGTCGAAAGTGTCCATTTTGTACGGGCAGTCGGAGACGACGATGTTGAATGTTGATTCTTGAGAGCAGCATGCACGTTTAGCCGAAATGGGTCTTCAGCCGATGTGTTTTCAATGCCGGCAAGTGCCTCATTGACGGCCCCCTGCGTTTTGGCGATCTTATCAATATCACTCGTGGATGCTTGCACGATTTTCTCCAGAACCAAATAGAAGAAATCGAGACAGTCAGCTCGTCGCATCCTGAACCATTTATGACTTTGGGCCGTATACTACATCCGCCCTAGTTTAGTAGTATTTCTACTCAATTTGCCGACACATCGATTGTTTCGCTCCGACTTCTCTTATAATTGAGCGACTTCAATTGGCCAGTCTGCCCACCGAGAGGCTCCGAAGGTTCTTGTGGTCAGCTCTGGTCTTTGTCTACGCTCTAGAACGTGCTTCATATGTAATGTCTACGGTATGAACTGGGTAACCGCAACTGATAGAAATCGGGGTCGTTGCATTTACTTAGGTCATTGCACCTAGCGATGAAACATCATGCAGGTATGGTTGCCTCCACACATTAGAGATCCAGTTATGCTGATTGCTATGAATACTCCGAATTAAGAGGAACGCACTAGTTATTCCGCTTTATGGACATCAAAATTGACCATTTTTGATTTCCTAGCACGATGGGAGTGCTTTGTCTGGCATATCGGGAGTGCCTCTAGAGTTGCAGTGAAAGTTCCGAGCATGACTAGGTCCAGGATGGGGACTAACCCCGATTTGGGGGATTGAATCCACTTCCAGCACCATGCGTAAGTGAGTAATCTTGTCAGAGGTGTGCATATCGCGAAGACTCTTTTGAGATTAAGACGATATTTGAAATGGTAGGTGAACAGTAGGAGCTTACCTGCAAGCCAATGCTCCAGCTAAGAGGGACTTCGAGTCCGCGTCTTCTACTTCAAGATAAAGAGGAAGACCGAATCACCGGTATAAGGACCAGGGTATCATGGATGCATAACAGCTTAGTTTCGATGATTTGATGCGTAAAAGAAGCCTATCAACGACCAACGATGGAAGACAGCTATGGACACAGGCGTACAAGTGATTCTTATAGTCCCTACTTCTTCGCAATCCTGAATGTTTGTAACTTGTGCTAACATTCTTCTTCTTTGAATTAGTTTCCAAAAATCCTTCAGTGTTAACATGCATCTTTCCAAGAACCTTTGGCTAGCTAACTTTTGATGTCAACCGTAGATACCACCGACTTACCTACTTACCTACATATGGCCTGTAGGTTAGGTTTGGGTTGTTGCTTTGCCAACGAAATTGCCAGCACACTTAGCCCACATTGGTTGAGATCCTTCTCCACTGGTTCGGAGTCGAAGATTTTTCGGGCCGGAGCTGAGTTTTCCATGCGCTCAACATGGCCTAGCCATCTTAGGCGTTGAATCCGCAGACGCCTGTCCAGACGCATGTTGCTGTACAGCCCGTACAGTTTGTGACTGAATCTTCTCCTCAAAACGCCATCAACGCAAACAGCACCAAAGATCGAACGCACAACTTTTCTCTCGAAAAGACCAAAAGCTTCTTCATCCGCTCTTGATATAGTCCAGGTTTCCGCGCCATAGAGCAGGACAGTGGTGATCAAGGTCTTATATAATGTGATCTTGGTCCTTCGAGACAGGGCTCTTCTACTCAATTGCTTCTTGAGTTATTCTGCGTTTGTTGTTGGTACTATTAACATGGGAGCCAAGGTAGATGAAGTCCATTACCACCTCGAACTTGTAGTTGCCCATGGTGACGTTCTGACCGAGTCGTCGATGTCGTGTGTCCTTTTTTGATGACAGCATATACTTGGTTTTGCACTCATTTACGGCCAGACACATTTTGGCAGCCTTCGCTACTAAGCGACCAAAAGGCTTGTTGTATTCGTCTAATCACGTCAATGTCGTTCGCGTAAGCAAGCAGTTGAACAAACTTTTGGAAGATCGTGCCTCTTGCGTTGGCAAGTTCGATGTCAAAAATATCATATGAAAGCGCGTCGCCTTGTCCAAAACCTTTTTTGACATTGAAGGACTCGGTGAGTTCGTTACCGACCTTTATGGAGCAAAGAGAGAGCTCTTCTTCGTCATCCTTCACAACCTGACGCAGGAATGTCAAATCTGGACATGGCGTTGTATAGCTCTATGCACGCTGTCATATGCGCCCTTAAAGACGACAAATTGGTGGTGAATGTCGATCGGCATCTTTTGGTTTTTTTCGAGGATCTGCCGTAATGTGAAGAATTGATCGATGGTGTCATTGTGACATCCAGGGCCGTTTATTTGCTCCAAACTGCAAATGGTGACTGTACCAGATTTGATTAGAACCGGGGACCCCTATAACCAAGGCAGGCAGTCAACCAGCTGCGGCATCCAGCCGTTGTATAAGGCCTGTAGCCCATAGATGATCTCTGTCTGAGGCTTGCCAGCACTTCTGACTTTCATTTCATGGTAAATATGTCAATATTTCGAATCGAAAATGTATAGGCCCCTAGTTCCTCCTCGTAGACCTCAGAAAATTGTAAAAAGCAAACATTTATTTCAGTCTTCCAGTCTTAGATGCTTAGATCCCCCGCCACTGGCATTTTCTCGAACACTAGAAGTCGACAACGTCGGCCAAGTCCTTTACATTTAAACCTGCCACCTTCAATCGACGGGCGCAAGCGCCCCTCTTATCGAATCGCGATCAATGCCCACATCGCCTCCGATGCGATCGTCGAGTCTGGAGAATTTAAAAATGCACTCCAGACTGCGATCTTGAGTGCGACTCTCGAACGCACACACACACTCAGACCCGACACGACACATCGAAGAACAGCACACTGCGCGACTCGCTAAGGCCAAGGCCTCGGTTTCTCTCAATTGAGGCGAGCAGCATTCGTGCGCACCACCCCTGCGCGCACTGCCCGCAGTACGGTACTCGGAATTGATATAAAAGATTGCATTATTTTATTCGTTTCTGTTTTGTTTTCCTTTTTCTGCTTTGTTTTGTTTAGCGAAACTATTTATGGAAAAGTTTGTGCGATGATACCCATTCGTGATGCAAGGACGAGCTGCGAGTGCATCTGATGACGCTGTCGCTCGTTCGTTTGGGAACAAAAAATAGCAAAAATAGCAAACACATTGTGTAGAGTGCTCAGACTGAGTCAAGGCGTTCACTGTGTCACCGATCAATTACAAATGCCAATTCGCTGCGCGTATGCGCTTGGTGCGGCGCAGAAATGATTGAGCTGTTGGTCCGGGTCCACCACGAGTGATGCCAATGATCGTGACAATTGCGATAACTATTCCAATTGTCGGCTCGGCTTGTCAATGGGCGAACAATAGCGATCTCGACTCTAGCCGATTGGCAACCGCCTGCCCTTGGGCGGGCTTGAGATTATCACCGGCACCGGTTGCCAGGGGAACACCTATCGGGCGGGCTAATTGGGTGCGCGAATTCACCGCTTTTTTTGCTTTCCCCGCATTCGCTTTTGGCACGGGCACTTACTCATAAGAGATCTCTATCGACACGCGGCCTTCACCTAATTCTTCGCTTTGCGGCGAAATTCGAAAATAAATTCGTAGATTCGCTCTGAGTGCTCGGCACTCGGAAGCTGCTATGATTTATGCACCGCTATGCGGGGTGGAGTAGGACACACTCTCGCTTGTGGCGAGGAGTGTGTTTGTGTTGGCAAGAGGCGCGGATTGGCTTTGAAGAAGGTCTCGCTCGAGGATGGCTATGAATAGACGGCTGGGGTTGGCGGGGGGAATGTCATAATCCGTGATGTGATGTAATTTTTTCGATTTATTTTCGATTGCACTTGGGGGGCTATAAATAGGGTTTTTTTGATTATGTTGAGCGGGTTAATTGAGGGGCATTGCGGTTGCTGTGGGGAAATTTTAGTAACACAAGACAAGAGCAGAGATGTGGCAACCGGAAACTTTCTTAACTCGAGTTGACCCGAGTTGGAATTGAAGCGAACCGATTTGCAACTCGAGTTGACCAACCTGGTGTCACCCAATTAAAAAATGCAGTATGTATGATATATGATTTTGCAGAAAGGTAATGGTGCACAGCAAGCAAAACGAAAAGCTTCAAAACAAAAATTCCTCCTTCTTTTATAGTCTTTAGCAAACTTTTGACGAATGTTGCAGTTGTGCATGATTGAGCAAGGGCTATTTTCTAGCCACTCAACTGCTTAACCCTTCTAATTTTTTTTGTTTGGCAAACAGTAGACTCAATAACATGCTTTCCACATTCAACCAACAGCTCATCTACAATCTTTGGTCCACTAAAACGGCTGTTATCTTTGATTGTTCTAATAACCATGCGATCTTTGCGCTGTAATAATTTGTGGGACTAGCTTTTTTGCTTCTTTGACTCTACACGGCCTTAGTTCCTGCCCTTACGTTGTCGCTGACCATATAAGGCTTCATGTCTAATTTTGCCAAAATTTCATTCTATGGTTCACAGTTTAAGTGCTGGCTTAACACTAAGCAAAGTGTTATTTCCTTTGCGGCCCATTTTATTTTGTTTGGCACTTGAGGATGCTTTTTTACGTACTATTAACAAGTAATGGTGTAGGAATGGTATTTTCAAACTATCATAAGAATCTGACCATGCGATCTATGATTTTAGCCGCAAAAAGAAATACAGATAAAAAAACCGAGCAAATCGAGTATCTCGTTGTAATGGTAAGTGATTTTTATTCAAAAAATTGCTGAATTCGAAGAAAATCCAAGCTGAAAAGGAATGGATTAAGAACCATTTGATTTTGACCTGTAACTGCAATTTTTCGCACATTCGAGGAAAAAACCGAATATTGATGACGGTCACTGTAGGTTTATTCCTTTTTGTAAAAGTCAAACTATTTCAAACCAAACTTGTGTTAGCACAGGTTAAATTATTCATGAATCCCGGAAGTGGTTACAGGACGAGACTCATTGAAAATAAATGAGTCCCCATAAAGGTTTTTGATAAAAATTTAAAATTTTAATTGTCAACTTCGATTGTCTCTCGTGCAATGCCTGCTTGTGCCACCTAATATGAGTCCTCTAGTCAAGCTAAAAAATGAATCAATTTTGACTGAATAGCGTGACTGTGGTAACAATGTTTGAGATATCATAGAAAGAAAAACAACCCTTAAACAAAACAGCCACACACAAGTATGAGAAGAAAAAACGGGTGAAGAGCAGGTAAACTGGTAGACAAGGTGCCACATCACACATGGCCTCGTCCATACCAAGATGAAAATGGAGAGCCTTTCTGTGCTGAACCAAATTGCCCAAAAAATCCCAAAAAATTGAACTAGATATTAAAAAAAGGGATAAAAGCAAAATGTTTATTTAAAAACTCAACCGCCACATGGACAAAATCGGTTTTAAAGATCTTCAAGGGAACTGGTCGTTATAACCGCCGATGTTAGCGATTTTGACTGTAAGTAAGTAAAGACATGACTATTAATAAATTAAGTAGATCTTCTACATACGAAGTAAATTCTCATTTCCGGTCCATTCGCATCTCATAAGAAACAGAAGGCAGTACAACTCGGTCTCTTTGTCTTAGCCAACCAAAGCGTATTGGTTGTTCACACCACACCGAGTTAAGGCTTGCAGTTATGATCAGGGTTGTCCAGTTTCAAATAGAGAAATCGCCAAGTCAAAAATGAAAATCGCCAAATTTTAAAAATTAAGTCCATCACAGACCAACACAAAGCACCGTGTTCTCAAAGTGTTAACTCTCAGTATCGCTTTACGTAACAGGTATTACTGCGCGGCTGAGGATAATCTACCGACTATTCGTCTTACAGATTACTTTAAATAAACAATAATAATCAACAAACAATGCAAAAATTAACTTTTTAAACTCTATTTGTGGCGAACTAAATTCCACTTCATTGCAAAGATTATTGAATGTGTTTATGCACCTCGTAATGGGTTCAGTAAAACCACAGTTGGTTGTATGCCTTTTATCAAAGAGTAGGCTTCTCACCCGAAGGGATCGTATATATTCCTCAGAAAAAGTAGTTCTGGTAAATTTATACGATTGGTACCAATGTCGCGGATAAACATGGCTGACGCTGCCTTACGCTTGAAACTTAAGGTTAATAGTAACAACATTAATATTGTCGGTGGCGCTACAACCCATAGAGGGCCAGGGCCTAGCTTCTATGCAACCACTCGTGCTGTGCTTTGTTATCAGTGGAAGGGAACTACAGTTTTATGCCGACTCCGACGGGCAAATTTGAGAATCTGTCTCTAGACATAAACACTTTTTGAGCATTGTCAGTGATTCGAGGTGGGGCCATGAGAATTATTTTTGTAGTACGTTGAGGTTCGAGTGCATTGGGGTGGACGCACATACCCACAAAGCCACGGGCTGCCACATTACTTACGGCTTGCAAGCCAATTATTTTACATCTTTCGTCATGGTTAAGAAGTTCTTCAAAAGAATATAGCTTTCAGAAAGCATATCTCGTGAAATTCGTTTGAACTTTTTTGAGCCCAAGTTCTTGTATAGCATATGGAGAAGCCCAAATGATGGATGAATATGATATAGGACATCATTGGAGTAGAATTTTCCGTACTGGGATTCTGCCGTTCTGTAAAGGCGAAGGCAAGCCCTACGACAAGCACTCTCAAAAGCCCGACTTTGGCCCAGGCACTCCCGTTGAGCCACACGGGACAGCCATAAGTGAGCATTGGCCGCATGAGGGCCATGTAGCAGATTAGCTAATTGCCAAAGCTGAAAATATCGTCATTTTTAGGTTGTGGCGATATTCCAAATTTGAGTCACCAAATAACGCTTAAAATCGCCACATCTGACAACCCTGGTTATGATGTTCAACTTAGAGATGGCCAACCCGAATCGATAAACCGAGTCAACCGAGTTGTGCGTTCACACCGAGTCGAATGGTTCGCAGATTTGATGTTGAATGGTGATTTATTCGTTTCATTTAAGGTTCAGCAACTCGCTTTGACATAAATTTAACTCCGTTCAACTCGGTTTGAACGTTACTCGTGTTGACTCGGATTATTAACTCGAGTTGAACCATCTCTATATAAGAGGGTGCTGCTGTGCGAGGCGTTTCGTTCGAGAGGAGATTCGCTTTTACGACCAAGAGCTACGGCTAGGGCTACGATGTGTATCAACACGCCACTAGTCGACTAGGTGTCCCACGTAATTTCATTAGGAATTCATGCATTATCGTCCAGTCTGCCAGCCTGTCCTTTGTATATCACTTATACTTTTACAACATTCGTCAATTCACTATGGCGTCCGATTTGTCAATCCATCAATCCAAATGGTGGCTGATTTATTAATTTTGGTGAGAAAATCGTTCGTTGGTTTAACCCTCCTCGGTGTGTTGAATATTTAACATAGAAATTTGAAAAATGTCGCGTATCGAGCGAAATTTCAAGTAAGACCTTTAATCCATCCCCAGTACAATGGTTGGGGAAAGGGATCAGCTGTTCTCAAGAGCTCACATGTATTCACAGACACGGCGCGAAAATCGCATAAGAACCCTGGTAGATGGAATCATGCGGCAAGAGAGGAAAAGGTTGGATATCTCCTTGCTCTCTTTTTTCTGCCCCAGACTGCAGCCAAGATGCTCAAGAAACAAAGTCCAAATTGCCATCTGGCGTTGATGCCAATGTATGCTAGGAACAAGAAGAAAGCCGAAGATTCAGAAGACCCAGAGCGACCCTTCCAGTGGCGAATAGCCACACCACGAGAACATGAACAAAACAGAATTCCTCTTTAAACAACTCGCCGATCGAGGCTGCATCAGTCAAGGCCACTTGATGGCGAACTCTAGGCCAACAGTGGCGCAAGGCCAGAACTCAAAGTTTAAGAGAGAACAGAAATTCTCAACAAAAATTATGCAAGCGTCAATCAAGACAAGTCCACTTAGCCACGATCACCTGTGCCCCGGCACAGCGCCTGATCCTCACTCGCCGCCCGGTTACCCTTCAGACTGCGTCTCATTTACAAGATCAACTGGCCAGCGCGCACGTAATTCAACAAGCATTCTCCCCGCGCTCGAGAACTTGACAGTCACTCCCGTGATCGTCAACTTGAGGCGAAGACCGACGCTTGCATAAGACTCGAAAATTCAATGACACCCAGGAGACGAGAGGAATGACTCGCACAGTCCCCTCCCACCGATCGTCACCTGCGACGAGTGTCGATAGATCGCATCGATCACCTTGGAGGCTTCCAGTTTCAGTGCCGCTGTGTGCGTTCCATCGCCTAGCAGCGTGCGTAGATGATCGTGAGCGAGGCACACAGACGCACGTCGCAAATGCAATTCGAACAGAAACTGCATTCACGCTCGCCGCTTGTGTTTACGAAGCTCTGGCGATTTTGCTTATGGTCAGGGCCTCGCGTCAGAATCGCGCTGCTTCGCCCGATGACATGACACGGCGAGTGCCTATCGGCCACTCGGAATATTTTTTCAAATTCGATTTCGTTTTCTCTCCTGCGTTCGCCTTCGCCAATTTGGAACAGAAGTCGCTCGCTCAAGAACGCCCGACTGAAAGACTGGCGTGGGCTTCTGCTTCGGATTCGCAAGCGATTGCAATTGATTGCTTATTGTTCAGAGGAATGGGTGACAAGAGGCGACGAGGCGTGCATACCGATTGGCGACGACGCCGCCGAAACACTGAAAACACTGAAAACACCGAATGGCGTCTGAAGATTTCAAAGCGAGTGCGAGCAGCAGCATCGATTGTACACACTCGCCGTTTGCCTTGCAGGCGGCATGAGCCGCTGCCACTGCTGCCGCCGCTGTCGTAGGCGAATTCTGACACAAACACCGGAGTGAAGTCAGGATCTAAAATAAATTTCCGTTCCGATTATTGATGAGATGCTTGGGAATTATTTGATAGGAGCGCGGTATGCAAATGAGGTCAGTATTCGCAATGAAACGAAGGTAAAGCGCATGCCGTGCATACTGATGGCGGGTAATCAATGTGTTTTTGAGGAAAAGTGCTGTGTTTTTGGGGGAATATTTTAAAGCGTACTTAGCCGGTGGCTACTGGTCACATGAGGATGTATCTGCTTGTACGTACTATATCTTACGGTTATGTCGAAGTGATGTTGAATAATGCAGACGCTGTGCTGCCGCGTCGATTATTTCCGCCAGTTGAGCGTCGAGCGAGAGCCTTGGTTCATTGTACAGATGTAAACAAGTTTCATGCCATGGTCGGAGATTTGCTGGCTTTTTGTTTTTGCCTTTTTTGGCTGGTTCCTTCCTGTTGATTGGGCTTGCGATTGGCATTTTTCTGATATGTTGTTAAGTTGGTAAGGCGAGTTGAATGAGACAAGTGGCATTCGAGGGTTGGGGGAGATCGAAAAACCGGAACAAAATTGTGTAACGGAGGGTGATTTCACTGGTGGGCCTTGGTAACATGAATTCTAGAGGGTTCTGGCGTGGATTAGAACTGGGGTCGGTTCTGGCTTCGATGGCTAATGAATCCATCCTGAGGAGTTTAACGCAGACATTAGTTCCTTGACGCGGTGGTCCGTAGCCTTGTGGGTATGTGCGACGCCCTCAATGTACTGGAAACTCGACGTCTGGGTTCGATCCCTGGTCTGTACGATAAAAATAATGTTCATGGCCCCACTTCTTTCGAGTCACTGACAATGCCTAAAGAGTACTTCTGCCTAGAGAAAGCTTCTCAAACTTTGTCGTTCGGAGTCAGCATCAAACTGTAGTTCCCTTCCACTCATGAGAGAACAAAGCACAGCACGAGTGGTTGCTGAGCACCTTGACCCTGGCCAACTACCCTGGCTGTAGCGCTACCTATATTATTTTTATCATTAGTTCCCTGAGATCCTTTGTACAAGTCTCATTAAGTTCTATTGATAAGGGTTCAGTTCAGACTTTATCTGGAGCGCAGACTTTATCCCTGCATTATGTGGATTGTGTGCCAGACCTACTTTAACGGAATGAATTTCCTTCACAGACTGCCATCAATCTATCGATATCGTACTTAGGCCATATTTGCACAGCTTGTCTGTCTTGCCTTCCTGAGGCTGGCCTTTGGGATCTGTGCACAGATATTCACCTTGATGCGGGTGGGATGCGTGCGTCGTCTACATGCTTGCTTGTGAAGGACAGATCCGTGTAGAGCTAGTTTCAGACCCGAAAAAGGGACATTTTGAGCTGGCCTACTAACGATGGTAACTCAGCTCGGCATTCCTGTACTAGCTTTGACTGCTTGTCTTGTCCGTCTGACTTGGCAAGATATTTGGATTTATTTTGACTTCTTGGAAATAGTTCCGCCCGCCGACTGGAACGCGCTGCAATTGTTCGACATGCTATAGGTTTTGCAAATGTTCAGGACAAATGATAGCACTGACTCTGCCATCGATCTTAGAGTCGTTAATATAATTTTTTAACGACTGCCGACAGCCTTTCGGTCCTTGTTTGTCGCTTTTTTAGTGCGCCAACTCAACGTCAGCATCATATGCATATGATGGAAATTGAAGTATCACCAGCTATGTAGGATGTTCATGCGTTGTTCTACCTCCACACGCCCAACTTAGGCGTCAAATCTGTAGGTACCCGACTAAGCACATTTCACAGTACATCCCACACTGTTCGTAGTTGAATGTTCTCCTCCAGATCTCATCGGCCTATTATCACAAGCAGAACTTCTCAATAGTGTGGATGATAACCTTAAGATCCTTCCTCATCTGCCACTTATGTCATTCCGTTCTTTCGGGGATTGGATTGACAAAGTCATTCGGTAGATTAATTCTGGACACTGTGTAGTATGTTAAAAGCGATACGCTTTTGATGCCCAGAAGAAGAAGAAGTCAGACTCTCTAAGCCTTATGAATGCGTGTGCTGTAGTGTTCTTAATGTTTGAGATCAAGGGTAGAAGCAGTAACGTTTCTCTATGATGGAGTCGATTGTTAAGCATCTGTTACTATTTGTGATCGTTGACTATTTTTTCCTAATAATCGGCAAACGTACTTTTGATCCATATATTCGAATAGCTATATTTTCAAATTAGGGAAGATAAGCAACTGCGCATAGTACATGAAGTTCGAGCTAACTTACTAACTGCAGACACACTAGAACGGCTGGATGGCGCAGTTGGTTGAGTGCCAGCCCTTGGTTATAGGTTACATATCCATTGGAATCTCAGTGAAAGCTAAAGTTACTATGCTTTCATCTTTTTCAAAATCTGGGCCAGTCACCACCTTTCACTGGCAGCTCAATAATCTTACCTAACCTCAGTGCAGACTGTGTGGATGAGCAACATTCTGCGGATGGGTTCGAAATGGTAGTACAATGAAGCGGATTCGGAAAAAAACGTCCAGAAGTCGCAAAGTGTACGAGTTGAGGCGAATTATTTTCATAAGGACAGGCGGATATAATATTCCAGTTGAACGTTTGCGCATGAACAGGATGTCTGCTTCGAGGAGGTTGCAAACCGATTGACGAGTCGGGGACTGTGTGATGCGAAACGTAGAAATCTACGTTGGACAGGTTAGGTTAGGTTAGGTTGTAGTGGCTGACTGCTAAAGAGCAGTCACACATACGCCAGAGTAGGCCTATTGTGATACCACGCGGATTGACTTCTCCTAACATTGGAACCAGTTGGTGCTGCTAATGAAAAGATTTAGTTAGCCAATGCTGGCACTTTTTATCTCATTACGGTCGATGAAGTAGTAGGCTCATAGGTGCAGGAACCTATGACTGCCAAGAGCACTGCAGGAGCAGAGAAGGTGATGAGTATTTTCTTCCTCCTCTTCATCCATGCGACCATCCTGCGAGCATGAGTGCGAATTACACAGTGCCCGGTTATGACTCCCATGACGGTCTTTAATGAAAACTTGCTGAGTCTAAGTAGACTGAGTGACCGTTTTAGGGTAAGTGATGGCCAGATTTCTTTTGTTTTAAGGTAGGTGGTGCCTTCTAGCCATTCGTGATTAGTGGTTTTAATTGTGTGGATATTAAGAAGATGGCAAGCTGTAGCGATCGGCATGGAAGGTGGTACCCCTGCTATTGATAGGGATGTGGTTGTACCACACCTAGCAAGTTCATCGGCTTTGCAGTTTTCTGGTATGTCACAGGGTCCCGGCACCCACATGAGGTGAATGTTGAAATGCTCGGCCATCTCGTTAAGAGACAGCCAGCAATTAAGGGATGTTTTTGAGTAGAACATGACACTGTCCAGGGATTTTATGGCGACCTATCGGAACAGATGGTGACATCCCTTTTTGATATCACATTGTTTTTTAGCCAAAACAGCGCCTCTTTAATCGCTATGGTTTCTGCCTGAAAAAACGCTACAGTGATCAGGGAGCTTCACGGAGATAGCAATGTTGAGGTCTTGAGAATAAACACCCGCACCCACCACTTCTTTTGTCTTTGATCCATCTGTGAAAATGCGCAGAGAATCTTTCAGCGTTTGCCAGTCTGATATCCAGTCCGATCTGGAAGGATGGCTGATTGAGAATTTCTTCTCGAAGATGGCCTGGGGTAGTAGGCGGTCGGTGTCGCTAGGTAGGAAATTTAATTCCTTGAGAATGGTTGAGTGGCCAGTGTTGAGTTAGGACCACAATCGGAGTGTTTTAAGTCTCAAGGCTGTGCTTGCTGCTGCTTGTTTCCCATATATTTCCAAAGGTTTAAAGGGAGATGGAGGTGAATATTCAGTGCGTCTGGCGGAGTACTTCTCAGTGGCCCGCTGATACACAGGCAGGCCAGTCTTTGTACTCAGTTGATTGCATTGCAGTTTATAGCCTTGCTTAGTGCTGTCCACCAAACTGATACACCATACAGAAGTGTCGGTCTGACGATAGAGGTGTAAATCCAGTGAACTATGCGTGGTTGTGAGCCCCATTTGCATCCAATGTCCTTTTTGCAGCTAAAAAGTGCAGAAGAAACTTTTTAACCCTTTCCCTTTCGTTGGACACCTTTAACACAAATTGCGAGGTTGACGTTGTGCGAATGCCTTCCCAGAGAAGTCTCAGATTTCGTAACGTAGGGGTTCAAGAATTCCTTGAACCAGCGTTCACGAAAGGAGGAATAGTGTGAACTGTAGACTTTGGATACAGGCTCGTTGTGAAGGTTTTGAGTTATGGGAGGTGGGAGAAGGTGCTTGGCAGAAAAAGCAATTGACTCGTTGATAAACTATTGTTGTTGTTTTGTTTTTCATATTATCTGTGACGATAGATGTAATGTAGCCTTTTATGATGTAGTCGACGTCATTCATGGATAGGACATAGATTTGAGAACTTAGGTGGCTGCCTTGCCGACCTAGTTTCAGGAAAACGGGTAATTAATTCTGTCAGAGACTTTGCTAACGTGTGTGGTAAAAACATTAAGCTGGTCGATAAGTTTTTGGAAACTCGACTAGTGGATTCCTCGACAGTCAAAAGCGTTCATACAGAGGTAAGCTGGCATCAAGTGCAGTATCGCATGGAAGACGGTATCGCTTGCAATACCTTGTACAAAGTGCACCGGTGACTTCTAGGGGTGTAAGTCTTTGACCCTCATTTCGGGCTAAAAACTGCATGGTTTCACATTAACTAAAGGCTTTCTACCAGCATTCCAGTGCTCTACTTTCTTCCGTATGAATATGTGTCCACTCCATTGGCTTCATGTTCATTAGCCTTCGTGTCAAAATCAACGTCCTTCAAGCAGACATTTAGACAGAAACGACATCATCAGACAGGCTTCCCACTACAGTCTCAGCGACCGTTCTCTCAACTATCACCCAACGATATGGTCAAACTCGTCACCATTCACCTAGTGCCCGGAGTGACGGTGACTTTCCAGGAAGTCGACCTACTCACCAGCGGCCCCTTGCGCAGAAATCTGAGCCATCATTACGCGCCCAACTGAAACTCAATCCACCGCGAACGGGTGCCCTCAGAGGCAGCAATCATCGATTCCGTCAGCACATTCATCATCACTTAAGCGACTGCAGTGCTCGCAAAGAAGCGGTTCTCCTTGCGTGTCTCAGCGAGACCATTATGATACGCGCTCGGATAATGGCGAAGCCTCACTTGTCCCACCTCTCCAGATTCACATCGCCATTGCCGCCAATTACAAGGACTGCAACCTGTGCGACGGGCGCACTCACGCACACACTGCTCCAGGAACAACCTTGTGTGCTCTGAATTTATTATCGCAAGATACATTTCGAAAATTGCTGCGCGGTATGCAAAAGGTTCCATTTAAGGGATCAGCTCTGAATTCGAAGGCGAGTCACCTACTGGCCGACAGGTACTCTCGCCCAGTGCCCTGCGACTCGTCGCGAACCTGGTTCAACTTGAAAATCCGAATCGAGTGAACAACGAAAACCCATGTTCATCGGTGCTGTCACGCACGCACAGCCACAGCCGCAGCAGACGATCGAGACGGTCGCATCGTTTCCTGCTCAACCTAGAAGCACATAGACCGCGTTCCGCGCCTCGTAATGTGGGCTCACGACAGCGGCGACGAAACCGAAAGCAAGTCGGTCAGCCAGCCAGCCAGTGCACAGCGAAATCCTTCGCCAGCATTTCGGCAACCTTGTAATGAGACTTTTGGGCTTGTCTCGGTGATTAATATCGTGTTTCCCCACTTGTCCCGTGCAGTCGGTCGGCGATGCGATGCAAGCCGCAGATAAGAGGAGCTGCCGCTGCTGGCGACGAACCGACGAACCAAAAAAGAGCGCAACGCAGCAACAAAAAACCGCCACCCGGATGAGCCGCGAACGTGTGTACGCGCTTCTGGGTGAGTGACTCGCGGTGACCTTACGAGTGCACGGAGCCGGCCAGGAGGTGGGCTCCGCTTCGGAGTGATCGAGTGGGTGCCTGATTGCATCGCTATTATGCGGATTGCGCACCCCGGTGACATCAATTGCCCATAATTTGGGTGTCGCTGCTGTTGATTCACGTTGGCCGTGAACACGGCGAGCTCACGCATTTCCCTGCGCAGCGACGCAAACACAAGTGTGCGCCAGAACTGGAGGCACGGGAGCCGTGTGTTCTCTTCGACTTCCCCCACATTTGAGCGGATTTGAATGGCAAATAGCTGATTAGGTGGCGGCGCGGCGCGGCGCTCCCGCTTATCATCTGGGTCAATGAGACATTCTAACGCAGATAAGTTCCGCGCTGTGCGGGCGTTGTAAACACAGCGATTGGGGTTAAGGTCGCTGATTCGCGAATTCACCTCGCCGCCGTCGGCAAACAGGGAAGTTGGATTAGAATTATTTTGTTTGGGCATCAAGATCACAGCGTGGCGTCTGTGGGGAAATCCAGGGACTTGGATTGCAAGGCGACCAGGAAGATGCAACGGGGGCACTAGCGTGCGATCTAGATTTGCGTGCGCAAACAGATGGCATGGCATATGGCGTCAGAGTCTTCAGCAATCATTGGCTGGCATTGGGTTGCGGCTTTGGGTTGGTTATCAGCGGAAGGGGTTTGTGCTGGAGCTTATGACTCAATGTTGTGCTGATAATGTGGAGATAAAAATGAGAGAGAGAGATAAGCAGCATGTGGCACGTGTGGCATTCCATGTGGCTGTTGTGGATTGACGGGGTCTTCCAACTCGTGGTATGTTTTAAATGTCATCTCAGAGATTGTGCATGCTGTTTGCCATTTGTTGGATCGATTGACGATCGCTGGACATGTTCAACTAATGAGAACTTAACTACAGAAATTATGATTTCGTGGGAGGTTAAGTGCACATTTCGGTCGACACAGTCCTCCAACCTGAGAGCGCCAGAGCCAGAACCACAAAATGCATAGAGACACGGCAAACACAAAAATATGCCCGCCTACTAATCGGTTTCATGCAAAGGACAATATTTAAACTCGTCTTTTTTGCAGATATTTTTTGCATTTGCACCCTTCAAAAATTCGAACTCACTCAAAAATTGAACATAGGCCGACTGGAGCTAGAACCAACTTCATCAAACATTAACACCCATTTCCTTCCGAAAGATCGTTCGGCGGTTGATAGGCTTACAGTCTGAGAGACAACGCGGTAGAAGCCCAGATAGGCCTCAATCTCAACCAACTCAGTGGGAGTAGCAATCCAGAAGCTACTCTAACAGGACGTGCTAGTTGGTTGGTGCTCAATTCCACACCAGAATGGGGTGCCACGCAGGAAGAAGAAAGCTGCGTTGACAAACAGAATGGTCACATGTGGGAAATGGAAAATCCACTTCTTCTTCATCTTTGTGTGGCGCTACAGTCCGGGATGGACCTGGACCTCAACCAACAAGCTTCTCCAACTAGCGCGATCTCTGGCTAGCTGTCCCAAGTTTCGCACACCAAGTTGGTTGAGGTCCTTCCCCACTTGGGTGCGCCACCCTAAACGCAAGCGTCCTCTGTTGCGTTGCCCGACAGGTTCGGATTCGAAGATTCTTAGGGCCGGAGCTGAGTTGTCCATACGCTCTACATGATCTAGTCATCTTGAGCGTTGGATCCGTAGACGCCTAACTAGGCTCATGTCGCTGTACAGCCCGTACAGTTCGTGGTTGAATCTTCTTCGCCAGAACCCGTCAACACAAACAGGACCAAAAATCGCACGTAAAACTTTTCTCTCAAAGAGACCAAGGACTACTTCATCCGCTTTCGAGATTTTCCATGCCTCCGCGTCGTATAGCAGAACTGGGATGAGCAGTGTCTTGTATAGAGTCAACTTGGTTCTTCGAGAAAGGGCTCTATTACTCAATTGCCTCTTGAGCCCAATGAAACAGCGGTTGGCAGGAGTTATCCTACGCTTAATATCGGTACTGATGTTATTTGAACAATTAACTCCGGAGCTGAGGCTGATTGCCCATTGTGACGCTTTGTCCAAGACGTCTATGTTTTATGTCCTTTTTTGAAGACAACATATATTTCGTTTTATCATCGGCCGTTTGCATCACAAAATGTCAAAAAACTCCTTTGGTAACTGTCAGCTTGTGAGCCGTAGTGTTCAGACGCTACAACGTGGGAGGTATGTTTTGCGCCTTACGTGCAGAGTACAGTCGACACAACCCTCCAAGCTGAAAGCTCTTAAGGCAGCACCTCAAAGAGACACGTCAGCAACGTCCTACAAAAATGGCCGCCTAATAATCGATTTCATTTCAAGGACAATATTTGGGCGTGTCCTGCAGCACTTTATGGCGTATTTTACATTTGCACTTTTAAAAAGCGGAACTCATTAAAGAGGCCAGCTGGCCAAGAACTTTGAGCTTGAACCAATTTCCTGTCAATCGGTCTATATTTTGAGCCGGTGCCACAACATGGCAGATGCTCACTCAAATGGAACGATGAAGGAAGATTCCAACCAACTAGAGAGAACAGCTGCCAGAAGCTATTCTAGCTATACACGCTGCTTGAGGGGGTTTGTCTTGGAGCAGTACACCTCAGACTGAGGCGCTGCTCTAGGAAAAATGTCAACGTACCTTTTCGTCGCACATGAGAAATTTCAAATCCACTCTCTATTATCCCAAGTGGTGGTGCAAATGGTCCACACTTCTTCGAAAATGACGAAATGAATGTGTCAACATCGATTCTCATCGCCATTCTCAACAAACACACCGGAGATACCTGGTCTAACATACTCCGCTTTGATTGTGTGAACGCAAGAAACGACGGCCTGATGGACATGTCGGGTGCTTTTCAAAATTGTTTCGATCGTGTGAACGAGTGTTTGTGGAACTTGGAGGACATTTTATTAAAAAACACCAGCTGGGTAGTTCGCAGCAGGATAAAGTTAAAAAGTTAAAAATGGTTGCTGCGCTGTTTGGAGTATATCCACAATTGTTCAAATTTTCTTCAAAGTCTGCCGACGTATTTTATCATGTTAACTCTAATCACAAACATCGGTCGGTCCGACATCCATTCGATCCGATTCTTCCATATGAACATCTCTTATGTGGTTTTAACAAGAGCCCACTTGTTACCCAACGGTTTTGTTTCTGTCCTAAGACGTGTCTCTTGTACAAGTTACGGAAGCCTCTTCGTCAATGTGAATTAATAGCTTTGTTGCCGATAGATCTCGCTAAGGATCCTGATCATGCATGTAGTTCTCATACTGTAGATCATTAGAAAGTGAATAGTCGTCAAGTTATTGCTGAGCAAATGTCCCTTATATAGATGTCGATAAGTGATCGAAAACAATCTTTAGAACACCGGAGATGGTCATTTGAATGATGTTATATTGCGTTCAGAAATAAGAGAGCAAGGTTGTATCCAAGCTTAATTTGGATTACGGTCCGCGTCTCTGCAGAATTTGAGAAGGGTCCTGCCATCAGATGTACCTAACTTAACGAACACGTATTTGATCTGCACGGGCAGATGTCCAGAGCTAAATGCTTGACCTTAGCTGAAGTTTTCATGAAAACGTTACTCTCACTCATCAGCTTTTGAAATTCCACACTACGCCACGAGAACACCACACAACTCACCAAAGTTGTCTGGAGGCACCAATTTACAAAATCAGTCATCACTATTAACCAAAAAAAAAAAACAAGTTAATAGGGCTCAAGCAAGAATTTTTAATGTTATCCGCGTGACTTTCTGCTAAGTACCCTTTATTAAAATGTTGTCACTATTAACTTTCGTTACTTCCCTTTAAATCTCTGACGTGTCGTTCTACGTTCTCTGTACTCTCGTTCCTAAACAGATACCCCCACCGGGCACTTTAATGGGCAACAAAACAGGAACCTATTCATCCGCATACCATTGCCATTGGACAGTGAATTGCCATCCATGCTCACACCAGATTCACACACCAAATAGTACAAACAGCAAGAAGCGTCACCATATCCAGATAAGAACTCAACCGTAACTTTATTTAGAAGAGTAACGTTTCGTTACAATGTAGATTGCCGAATGAACGTTAATCAGTAACGAATTCGATACAAAAATAAACTGGGAGATCCGGCGGTGCTCCCTTCGAATCATCAGTCGTGTACCACCAGAGTTGTGATGCACAAAATCTTGAACACATCAGCTATTGTAGCCAACCGTCGTCATTTTTGTATAACAATGCGACCAATGGTCTGCTGCTAGGTAGTTCTCAAAATCTACTTCCCACTGCTTCCGCAGTTGATGTTGTCATTGCAAGTTCGAACCAAGTTAGCTCGACACTTAAAGGTCAGCTTTTAGGTTCGCAGCGCTCTCTTCCCAAAAAAAATGCTTAACTAGGGGCCAGTTTGAAGTGGCTGACTGCTGTGCGAGAGGATGGCGGCCGTACTTAGGAAAGCGTTTATCAGCCACCTACACCGCCTGGTATAAAGCACCACCTCTCCAAGCAATGATTGTGAATACAAATAAATTCCACCCACCACAAAAATCCAAATTCCTCTATTAATCGTGGATCCCAAGAAAATTATTCAATTCCACATTCCGAAATGCACCAAAACAGAATACTTGGAAAGCCCCTTCTCGAAAGCACAAGTCAAACCGGAAGAAGCAGAGCAAAAGAAGGAGCGGACCGATGACATAGTTCGGCCCGTCCAAGTTGTTTACACCACTAAAAGAAATGTTGACCTCAATGATTGATAGTCGAGACACCGACTGAGTCGACCGACTTCTCCGATTGCCCGAATTGACTACGAATGGGTTCTATTAGTCGGAGAACATTTTCAAAATTCCCATGACTGGGTCGGTGCTGCATCGGTTTAGCGAAATGATTCGATTTTGACTTTGATGATTAAGACGTTGACTCCTTGAGCAAATGCTTGTTTCTCCACTTGTTGGGGGGAAAACCATTCAATTGAGGTCGTAACGAAGCGATCAAGGATTTGGATTTATCACCGAGACGTGAGGATCCTCCAAGTAAGTTATCGCTTGGAGGAGTGGTCAGCGGTAGTGAGTTGGTTAACGTGTAAGTTTTAAGTGCGAAGTGGTGGAACTAGTATGGTCTAGGAGCACTGAGAATATATGTTCTGCTGTTTGATGAGGAAATGTTGCTAGAGTGAATGTGAGGAACAGAGAACGGATCCATCTTAACTGAGAGCAGTGAAACAACACGAAGCCGGCAGTCTATTGAGTTGATAGACCACAAAACTACGAGAAAAGCGAAAATTATCCAGCCTTTAACAATCGCATCCATTGCAGTTTTGAATAAGGGGACCAACAGAAGGAAAAACCATCTCATGAATTCACGACGTAGAGCAAGAAACCTGTTAAAGAAGTGGGCTCTCGGAACGAGAAGAAAATTAATACTTGCACCGACACCGACTACGATCCGAACGGACCCAATTGTCCACTTATACAGGAGGCCATAAATTCCGCAAGGCAATTTGAAATGATTGTCACTAAACACTGAAGGATGCTCCAACGCTTGCTGGCCAGACGTCAATCAGATTGTAGATCTACCTTTTTCGCCAGTCCAACAGTGGGTGTCCTAATCCAAAAAATGGAAGAAACCCTAGGTGTTCACTCGCGACTGTCTCTGAATAGTGAGTCACACGGAAAGGGAAGACGTTTTAAGTTTCAAGAAGAATTGCGACGGCACTCAAACAGGCACTCCCGACACAAGAAGTTCATCCTTTCATCGTTATCATCACCTAAGAGACTGCGAGGAACCCACACAAACTTAATATCGGTCTACTTTACCTAACACCAGCATGCATTCTCACATAGTCCTTGGACTCACATGCACGGAGCACCACAAGCGCTAGACGAACGATCCACACCACACGACGTTTCTACCGATGCATGGTGTACTTAAAAATCAAATGAGTGGTCGACGGTCGTCTAATTCGTAATACAAACTTAAAGGATTCATTGGTGCACGGACAGTGCCCAAAAACTCAGAGCAATTTCCTCGTTCGTACACCTCACTAAGTCAGCCATCTTTCATCGAGATACTTTCTCGAAAAATCACTAAAATCAGAGGAAGTCCTCTGTGCAATTGTGTGCAACTCAAAGCCAGTCTCACGCCAGGACAGTTCAGTGTTCAACCAAAGGCCACTAAAATCCATCGAATTTCATCGAATCCTGTAAATATTGCACTCAAGCTGCACTTTACACTTGTTTTCGACTGGGACAACACTTTATTCCTCTAACCCACACTGACTTTAGTCGATGTGTAGAGTTTGGTGCATATTCTGGTACATTGTCGTTACCATGTGGGCGGCGAGGAAGTGCAGTTCTGATGGTGGAAGGTAAGTAGTAGAAGGAAGTTAATAGTTGCTTTGCTTTGGTTTTGAACTTGTGGTGACATGTGGGTAGACAGGGCGGACAGTTGTAATGCAGCTTCAGGTTGGGATGCTAATCAAACAGGCCTTCGAGACTTAAGCTTTTATGGTTCGTACATCTAGTCAAAAGAATCGAACATCAGAAAGTGTTTTTTGATTATGACGGAGAACAAGGTGGAGTGTTGGATAAATTGCCGCATGTATTGCAACTGTTTCTTCTGGCCCACAATAACGATCCAGACGTGTCACTTGGAAGTCAAATTATATGTACATCTTTTAACCAATCCGACGACAGTTTTCCGAACAACATTAGATGCGCACCCAGTCGTTGCAACAGAAGCACACCTGTGTTTAGCAAAAGCTATCAATACTTGTGGTTTCCTTTGAGGCCAGGTAGAATCAGTTGCATTTATAAAACGAATGCACTGACAATAAAACTGAAGCCTATTGACACAAAATCTGGCTATTCATTGCTGTAATCAAATTGAAGCGTACACTGGACCAATAATGCAGACGCACATTCAATGATTCCCAAAACAGCAATGCTCATGAGCTCAGAGAGCCATATCATCGGTATATAGACACGTAGAAAGTATACACACTCGCGCAGCCTCGATCTTGCAAGCAGTACACTCGTGGCCCTTAATTTAAACTACTACTGCAGAACACGAACATTACTCACTCCTCGAGAAACTTCGAAGCTAGCATTCATGCTAAATCCAGACATGCTTACTGGCTCACAGAATGGTAAAACAGGGCCAGGGAGTTGAATTTGCTGATATTCCAGTGATCTCTGTACGCCTTTCTGCCAAGAGTAGCGCAATCCAGGCGCGGAAGTATTAGAGGCAGTGGCTGACACTGCCAATGGCTGATTGATGGCTCTGAAGCCTGCAGCCAGTGGCAGGTCGAGTACCATTGCAGAAGTGACACAAGCTACATCCCCCGGATGTTTTAATTGCATCTCAGGTGAGACAATAAACCAAAACCAGTTTGGCACTTTCGCCTCGGTTGCAACTGACAAACTGGTCCCCGATCGAGCTCTGAATTCGGCGGTGTTTTACGACCGCAACCTGCGCCTTTGACGCGTGAACTGATTCCCTCGCAGAATCAATAATAAACAATCAGACTCGATAAGGTGTCGCTTTTACTGTCGGTACTTAGATTTGGATTATCTCCAGCCAGCCCGTGTCAGCGCTTCTGTTTTACGCTGGACGCGCTCTTAATTCCCACCAACCGCCGACTGGCCGGTATCAAGGATAAAGCCGACTAATTGACGGAAGATACACATCGTTAATAAGCGATAAGACGCGAACGAACGGCGAAAAGACAGCGCGCAGCCGCCTTTTCGGCGGACTGCCCTTCAACCGCTGCTCGCCTCATTTGAACCTGAATGCGACGAAGGGCATTCGACTTTCGCGAGACCCTTCGAAAGCTAGTAATGAAACTCAATCAGGCCCCGTCTCGGAAACCAGATCCAATCGGGCGACGAGCAACGAACAGGTTCATGGCGATTCACGGAGAGTGTCTGACACCGGCCGGAGGAGGTCCAGGGAGGCTGCACTGCATTCACCCGAGTGCGCCGGGCATTTCCCAGTCAATCTGCGGCGCGTTAATTTATGTAATTGGGTTGCAATTGCGATAAAAGCCAGGCGGCCAATAGATCAGCAATAGATTGCCGGCGCACACCGAATCGGAGAATTGGGGGACTAAGTGGTATTTCCATCGCCAGCCTGCCAGCTGACATTTGGAAGGCAGTTGAACCAGCTGTGAGTCACAGAATGGGTGTGCGGAGTGGTGGACCGTGTCTTGACGAGCAACGAGTGAGCACTGCAGTCGGGCTTGAAATGTGTGTCGATGTGCCTATTGTGGCGTGGAGTCACTGCGGCTGCTCGAGGTGTGAACTCGAACACGTGATGAAGTGATTTTGCTCGGACTTGAAATTAAGTTGAGGACGTGATCGATTATCCAGCATGATTCATAAAAAGCTCCCACGGAGTCATCTGTGGCCGGGCACTTGCGGTGGCCGAAAAGTGTTTTTCGCTGAAACTCTATGTAGACAGTGGAGGTGACAAGTTATTGGTTGCCAGGTTTTCATCAATTCTGTTTGAAGAATAAACGATTGGTGGCGTCGTCGTCGATAATCGTCTATTGGTGTACATTTCCCACCCATGATGCATGTGCTCTTGGAACTGTTGTGGTACATGAACTTAATGTTGACTAATGTTCTACTACATTTTTAACAAGGCGCTTGAAAGCTTTACGGGAGCAGATTGGAAAAGGAAGGTGCCTTGGTGTGAGGAAATAAACCGATGATTAAGAGCACTTTTACACGAGCTAAATCGGACAGCAAGCTTTTCCATCTTTTAGGCACGGGAGGTGAAGCTCCTATGTCTCACTTCTCTCGCCAACAAGATGGAAAACCTTGCTGTCCGATTTAGCTCGTGTAAAAGTACTCTAAGCAATTCGCTCTACAATCCTTCAAAAACTTTCTCTGACAGTTCTGATTGATGTCAGAGGTTTCACCGGAAACTGCGCTAAAATAAACTGGAGCTCATGATGAGGACGCGTACAATCGAAGGACTGTCTAAATAGCATCCCATTCTTAACCCGGAGTTCATCTGCCTGCTTCATCTATCCACATGTCACCACAAGTTCAAAACCAAAACAAAGCAAACGTCTACTAACTTGCATCTACTACTTTCGTTGTACCACCTGCAATTCACTTCTTCGGCCACCGCCTGTTCATGAACGTGCAATAGAGTCTGCCCCAAACTTAGCACGGCGACTAAAGTCGGTGTCAGTGAGTGAAAGAAAATGTTATTCCGGTTCCGGTTTTAGGCGTGAAAAATTCATAAATCGAAAAGGTTGTGGAAAAGTTCCTCTTCGAAAATACGTGGAGTATGAGTGGAACATGGTCTGAAACTCGTCTCAAAACATTGTCGAGACAAAGCTGAAGTGTGAGGCCCCATGGATTGCATCAGATTTCACGGAAGTGCCGCAGATTTTTGTGTTTTTTCGAGAAAGTGTCGCGCACCGTCGTTTTTGCGCACCTTCCGTGCACCATCTTTAAAGTTTTTTTTTTCACAAACTTGAAGACCGTGGCTTGGAGAGACCACTCATTTCATTTTTAAGTACTACCTGCATCGGAAGCTACGTCGTGTGATGTGGATTCGGACCAACATCATTCGTCTTGAGCTTGTGGTCTGAGAACTAGGTCCGTATGCGTGCTGGTGTGGTCGGCTATTAATTTTGTGTGGGTTCTTCGGTTGAGCATAGTTAGAAAGTTCGTTCTTTGTCCACAGATGACAAATTATCTGCTGGGCACCTTCACCAGTCTCTTAGATGATGGTCGCTGCCGAAGG
This sequence comes from Eristalis arbustorum, assembly GCA_916610145.1. NCBI lineage: Eukaryota > Metazoa > Arthropoda > Insecta > Diptera > Syrphidae > Eristalis > Eristalis arbustorum. Next base: position 22,814,745 of record OU744319.1, read on the forward strand.
ATTGAGTTCTTGTGTCGTGAGTGTCGTTTGGTTTTGAGTTTGTGTGTCGTCAGAATTATTCTTGAATGTCCCCAGTTTTGGGCGTTTTGGGCTGCTGTTCCCGAGTGACTCAGTGTTTAGGGAACATAGAGTGTGTACATCTCGAATGCGATCCCACTGTTAGACTGACGAGGTCTTCAATCTGGTTGACGTCTGGCCAGCCACCATTGAAGAAACTTTATTCTCCTATTGACTCTCGTTTCCAATTGCTTTCGGAAGCAGTTGCCTCCACCACAAGTGACCTCAAGTGTCACCGGGTAGTCATGCTATGGGAGTCCAAATCCATTCTCCATTAGACACTGCACGTATTCCTTTCGTTTTCCGATGGGCGGCCACCTCTTGAACAGGTTTCTTGCTGTACGTTGTGAGATCGTTGGATGATTGGCGCTTCTGTTGGTCCTCTCGTGCAAAACTACAAGGGAAGGTGTTGTTGAATGGCATAGGACCAGACCAGTTACGTTATCTCAGGCATTCCTCCCTCCAAAGCAATGAATCAGTACCCACCTGTTGTTTCACTGCTCTTCGCAATGCCTGATTATTCTCCTGTTCTTTCAGCGTCGGGCATCACAAAAGAATTTTGCGACGAATGCGTCACAATAGGCTCCACATTCATCAAATCCCAGCCAAAACAGGTCCAATTGCCCATATCAGTCATAATCAAAATTTTTAAGACTTGTTACCTATTCTGTTTCAGCGTTCAATTTGCCCTGAACGCGAAGTGAGTGCGTCGTTGGCCTTAGAGCCACCTGTCTACAGCGTGAGACAGACTTTTTCCACAATACAACAAGGTTTCCTGAGAACATGTCAAAGGCGCTGAACAGACGGTCAATGTGAGTCATGCCGTCAATTCTCACGAGACCATGATGCGCGCACTCACACTTTTCAAGAGCACCGCGACGACGCCAAGCGGACGTGTGGGTAGGTGGCAGGTTCAACGATAATGGGGTCTTCCCACAACAACCGATGAATAGACGCAAACGTCCGTCATTGGCATTGAAAGCGGCCAGCCGCAAAAACAATGGAAAACGAGCGCACAATCGTCTCTCAGTGCAGTCAGTTCGGATCAGCGGTGCACACTCGGCCGGCCATCGATACGCCAAATGTTATGACACATTGTCTCAGATCCATTGCGGCGATTTGCAGTCACGACTCGGCCCCCGCTGGAGGCCTAGCGCGCCTAGCGCGCCTATTGCTGCACTCGTTCTCCTTTCCCGCCGCGGGCTGTTGCAAATCCTGTTACGTGACACGAAGCCAAGTCGATTGCGAGTGTCCATGCATCTCGTGCCGTGCGTAGCTGTGCACACACACGCCACGCCTACCGCCATCTAGCCATCTAGCCATCTCGCCGTCCAGCCATCTAAGGCGCTGCGAAACGTCGTTGGTTCGCCGCAATCGTCGCAAGGAATGCAGATACTTGCGAGCGGATCGCTTTAGGCGGCTGCGAGCTTACGGTCCAGCACGCACCTAATACGTGCGGTGTGGTAGGTCATTCACACGCACACACGTCCAATCTGGGCGCTCGGCGTTTGACGGTGCGTCGGTCCCGCGCCGTTTTGGGCCTGCAGCCGAGGAACGGGTTTATGCGGCGTTTGATGGAAACGAACAAGTGCTGCGACATACATACGCCAGGCTGCCTCCAACGCTTGATTAATCAGAGCTTCGGAGCGCCTAAGCGCTTGTGTGCGTATTTTATCGACCTCACCGCAGACTCTATCGAAAGGGACAGAATTGGGTTAAGACGACGACGACGACGACGACGGCGATGTATCGTTTCTTGCTTCCATCTCGCTGCACATTTGCACGAATTTTTGTGCGAACGCAAACGCAAACGCAACGTTTGCCCGCATGGCGATAGACTGGGTTCGGCGCTGGATTATGCAACGAACCGGGCCGGGCGCGTACTGTATGCAGATACACGCGTAAATTTGAATTAATCGTGTGGGTTGGTAGGAATGGAATTCGATTTGGCTCTGCGGCTCGGCTCAGATGGGCCCCGGCTAGGACCCCCACAAGACGAATCAGTCGGTTTCTGGTTAAATAGTTGACTTGTCAAACTGGGCAAGCATCGAATCTGTATCTGTAGCGTGGCATTTCCCTAGCGGCAGCGGGTGCCAACTGCCTACTGCCAGCCAGAGTGCCATTTGGCTTACGCAATTTTGCGTGTGTTGCAAGGCAACCGAGATCTACATTTTCCATTTGCACGCAGGCATCGCTTGGAGACCTTCAATTTATCTGAGGCAAGTTTATGAAATCAAATGGAGAGCAGTGGATTGAGTTTGCACAGCGGCTACCTTCCGGAATGGATTTCGGGTGAATTTGGAGCAGAACTGTGAACGTGCGTTGCCGTTGATGGGGCCTGGCTTGAAGGTGAAGGGGTTTCTTAAATCCCTCCCAGCTTGTCAGCTAAGCCCAGCTTGGACGAAAATTCAGCGAATGTCATGTTTTGAACTTCCTTTCCCCAGAGATGTCAATTTTTGGTAAATGTCTTAAATGCGTCTTCCTTGGGTTAGAAAACAGGATGGGGCGTGAGGCTGCAGGTAGCAAGAGATAGCAAAGGCACCTGACGCGCAGAAAGCGTGACGTGTGGTAACAACCTACTTAATCGTCAGACCAGCGACTCATGAAGGGCCCGAGCCTGTGCAATTGTGGCCTTCCATCGCTGACGGTCCTGGGCACGCTGCTTTCAGTCATCAAAACCAAGCTGTCTCGCATTTGCGATGACTTGATCTCTGTACCGGAGGTTCGGTCTTCCTCTCCTTCTCAAACAAGGAGGATCGGATTAGAATACCGCCTTCGATGGAGCATTGGTGTCCATGCGCTCGATGTGGCCGAGCCATTGTAGTCGACGAATTTTTGCCTTCCGGACTACATCCACATCCTTGTACAGCTGGTAAAGTTCGCGGTTATGTCTTCTCCTCCATTCGCAGTCGGGACAAAATATCCGATGTAGAACTTACCTTTCGAAGGTACTAAGAATCAATCTGCAGTTTTGCTTATCGTCCAGCTTTCGGCTCCATAAGGCAGGACTGGCAGAATAAGGGTTTTGTAGAGCATGACTTTGGTCCTTCGAGTCTGGAGTTTCGAGCTCAGTTGTTTTGACAGACCGAAGTAGCATCGGTTGCCAAGGGTCGGATCTCCACTGTGATGTCGTATGTGGAGTTTTACGTTTGCCCCAAGGTAGTCGATTGTAACGTTTTAGCCTAGGTGGTGTGCGGCGGATCGTTTTTTGCTCGACAGCATATATTTAGTTTTGTCCTCGTTAACCCTTAGACCAGCTCGTTTCGCCTGTTCCTCAATTACCGTGAAAGAATCCACTACGGAACGTTGGGACCGCGCGATAATGTCGATGTCATCAGCGTATCCCAACAGCTGGACTGACTTGTAGAAGATAGTCCCTTCTGCGTTTACAGCCGCCAGCCGCATTATCCTCTCTAGTCCTCTCTAGTACCAAAGTTCCTTGCGAAGAAATCACACGACAGCGCATCTCCTTGCCGAAATCTGGTGCAGGTTTCGAACGGCTTAGAGGTCCTTGAGTCGAACTGCACGGTGCATATATGCGTATATGTTAGCGTGGTGCGACACAACCGGATCCCGAATTCGGCCATTGCCTCGAATAGTTCCTTGCGATGAATGCTTACGTATGCGGCTTTAAAGTCGAAGAAAAGATGGGGGGTATCGATTCAAAACTAGCTGGTCTTCTCCAGGATCTGCCTTAGTGTGAAGATTTGGTCTATAGATGATTTGCCAGGCTGGAAGCCGCGCTGGTACGTGCCGATTAGTGCGGTGCCAAAAACGGCTTTAGACGTTCACACAATAAGTTGGATAGGATTTTTAGGCGACGTTGAACAGGGTATACCTCTGTAGTTGTTGCAAGAGGTAGGATCGCCTTTTTTGTGCATGGGGCGTGTGGTAACAATATCAGAGGCAAGCTGTGTCTTTTCGAACTCTAATTCTCAAAACACCTCTTTTAGTCTCACTTGGCAAAGATTCTGTTTACTTTGTTGGGTCAAGTTGGATTTAGCTTCTAATTAAATGTGTGTGCCAATACCAAGGATGAGACTCATTTTGGACTGTACAAACCAAAAGTTTAGTGCATCAACTACAACAACCGACCAGAGCATTGATTGCAGCCGAATAATGTCCGTTCAACATCTGATGAAACGCAGGTTGTGTTTGCCTTTGGCCTGTGACGAATACTAAGTCAACTAGGTGAGAGGTATTGGTGGTCCATGAGGTACATTCATTCCAGATTATTGGCGTGTAACCTATGAGTGAAGTGGGCATATAATTGTATGATGACTCTGAATTTTAGAAGCTAAACACATGAGCTGTCGTGCAAGAAAAATTCAATGGTAGAAGTATATGTGAGGGCTGGACATTGTAGCACTACAAGCTATACGATATCTAAGGAGGCCCACTGAATTAACCCCTTAGGAGCTGAATTAAGTAATTTGAAATAACTTAAGACGTCGCTATGAGCTGCTATAGAATTATCGCTGAAACAAGGTGGAATATGAAAGGCTCATGCTCTGGGGCCGGTTGTACAGTGGGAACATTTCTTTTGGGTGGTAATTTGGTAGACACTTATTGACGTCAAACCGGCGATGCCAATTGTGCCTATATTACCTCCAAGTGGTAGACATCGGGTACTGAAGGTGTTCACCTTATAAGTGCGACCTCTCGTCCTAGCGGCTAAAAAAGGAACTGGTCCTCCAGGTTGCAGGCTGTGCTGTCGGTGTAATTGCCCGGTCACGCAAAAACGTTCGTGTTGCGAACCAACAATTGCCGCACGGTATTACTGATGACGAACTCTGCAAAGGACATAAGCTACTTGTAATTTATTGCTACCAGGCTAAGGGGCAAAACATGACAGGCAGTGACGTCGGCTAAGCCATGCGATGTCAATCTTCGCAGTGCATGGGAGAAGGATCAGCTTGGCACTGGCCTCCTCGCTGTGGTGGAGATTCAACTGAACCGTCTGCATGGCACTGCTTGCTCTTTGTTCTTGCTGCCGTTTGTTGCCAGGATGCCCACTTTACAGCGCTTAGTGCCCATTCGGACCTTGAATTCCTGTTGTCGCAACAACGGCAGCTAGCTATGGCTGAGGAGAATATCCACATCCATGCCAGTTACCTTATATTTACTCACATATTTGACTTTAGGTGTTGGAGGTTCCACTGTATCCTTTCCTTAGGAGGGTACGGTTCCTGGAAGTGGATGCCACCTTTTGGCCTGGTGAAGTTGACAATCGCCACAGGCTTGTTTCCTGCTTTCGCGTTGAGTGTCTCCGAATCCACCACAAACAGCTGGTCCAATTTTCCTAAGCGGACTTGACATTGAAAGTCTGCACCTCTTCAAATGGTTCATGTTCAGAAAAAGGAGTCTTTCCATCCAACGAACCAGTTTTTGGAATCCTAAATAGAAGTTCGTCGTGTGTCCCCTTATGTCCATCATTATTGTAGCAAATTACCACTGTTCACAGTAACCTTGTGCACCAATAAAATGCTTCAACAAGTCCATCTACGAACCGGCTAACAAATTAAATAATTGATAAAACATCGCCGATTCTAAAATCTAATAGCCTTCGGCTTATAAGTCGAGTCAAATTATTGATTGATGATTCTGCTGTGACCCAAATGTAGCGAGCATATTTTTCGAGTTTGCGTGCGTCGCCGCAAGTGACAAGTGTTTCGCGATGAAACTCTGCTCTGTGCGAGGCAGTTAATGGCTCTACTGCCTTTGTGCCAAATCGAGACTAGGCCAGCTTATTAGGCTACCTGATTCAATAGGGAAGCAATGACGCATTAATTTTGTTTGCTCGCACACATACTATATGTACGTTCAACAGTCAGCGAGGAGTGCTAATTAGTATTCATTTTCGGAATGAATTTGTGATGGTTTAGGTTTGATACCCTTGATTTTAGTTTTTTTGTACGTCATTACATAAAATATGGTTCGTTGAACTTAAGACAGTTGCACTCGGATTTGGCTAATACAAGTTGTGCTGCAAAATAATGCCAAGACTTGGATGTCTGTGAAATCTCTGAAGAAAAGTGACTCGTTGGCTAGAGTCAATCAGTTTTGTAATATCAAGGGCAGCTGCAGGATCTTACTTACTTAGTGGCGCTTCAGTCCGGGGTGGACCTGGGCCTCAACCAACAAGCGTCTCCAGCCAGCTCGATCTTTAGCTAGCTGTCTCCAGTTTCGCACGCATAGTTGGTTGAGGTCCCTTTCCACTTGCGTGCGCCACCTGAGTCGCGGTCTTCCTCTACTGCGCCGTCCCTCGGGGGTGGATTCGAAGACTTTTCGGGCCGGAGCATTGGTTTTCATCCGCTCTACATGACCTAGCCATCTCAATCGTTGGATCTTCACTCTTCTGGTTAAGTCGATGTCGCTGAACAGCCCGTATAGCTCGTCGTTGTATCTCCTCCTCCACTCACCATCTATGCAGACGGGACCGAAAATCACCCGAAGAATTTTCCTCTCGAAGCAACCAAGAGCTGCTTCATCCGCTTTTGACAGAGTGCATGCCTCCGCGCCATATAGCAGGACTGGGACGATTAAGGTCTTGTAGAGCGTTACCTTGGTTGTTCGAGAGAGGGCTTTGTTCACCAATTGCTTTCTTAGCCCAAAGAAGCACCGATTGGCAAGAGTTATTCTTCGTTTGATTTCAGCGCTGGTGTCGTTGTCTGAGTTGATAGCGGTTCCTAGGTAGACAAAGTTTTTAACTACCTCAAAGTTATATCTGTCTGCCGTGACGTTCTGACCGAGACGTCGGTGTTGGGTGTCCTTTCTTGTTGACAGCATATATTTGGTCTTACCCTCGTTTCCATCTTCGTGGCCTCCGTTGCAATACTCACAAAAGCGCCTTTGACAACACGCTGCGTTCTTCCGATAATGTCAATATCGTCGGCATATGCGAGTAGTTGGACGGACTTCTGAAAGATTGTTCCTCTGGTGTTGGCGTTTGAGTTTTGAACAATTCTCTCAAGAACGATGTTGAAGAAGTCGCATGACAGCGCGTCGCCTTGTCTGAATCCTTTTTTGACATCAAAGATCTCGGTTAGGTCTTTACCGACCTTGATGGAGCAGCGTGCATTCTCCATCGTCATCCTACACAAACGGACGAGTTTGGTAGGGATGCCAAAACTAGACATTGCTCGGTATAGCTCGTCTCTATAAATGCTGTCATACGCGGCCTTAAAATCGATGAACAGGTGGTGGGTATCGATTTGTTGCTCCTGGGTTTTCTCCAAAATCTGCCGGAGTGTGAATATTTGGTCGATAGTGGATTTTCCTGGCCTAAAGCCACACTGGTATGGATTGACCAAGTTGTTGACGAATGGCTTTAGGCGTTCACACAGTACGGCAGATAATATCTTATAGGCGATGTTAAGGAGTTGGCGCAGTCTAAGGGGTCACCTTTCTTGTGGATCGGGCAAACAATGCTGAGGTTCCATTCATCGGGCATGTTGTCCTCCGACCATATTTTACAGATGAGTTGGTGCATGCTCCTTACCAAATCATCGCCTGCGGCTTTAAAAAGCTCGGCGGGTAGGCCGTCAGCTCCAGCTGCCTTGTTGGATTTCAGTTTAGATATAGCAATCCTCACTTCATCCGGGTCGGGTGGACGGAATTGTTGATCTTCATCGTCCCTTTCATTGGGGTTGAATGGTTCGAACCAACCATTCAGCTGCAGGATCAGGCACCAGATTTTTGTACGGGTGGTGGGACACTGGTGCGGGAATATGAACGACCGGAATATCAACCGATCGACGAACTGAGCTGTGTAACAACAAGCGTTGCCCCTCTTGGCCACAGAACTACTGTGTAGGCGGGTTTCTTCCTCTCGTCATCAACGTGTCTATGTCCTTTTGCGGGTCAGATGTCCTCTACAACGTCTACGCACTATCGTGTGCAATTTCTGGCAATGTGCGTCAGTTCTCCCCAACTCTTTCCACGTTGCCGTGATTCGTCCGCGACTATTCTACGCCATGTATTCCTAGATCCGCCAAGCATTCCTCCATCCTGTTTAATTGGTTTCATTACATCGCGTGCTTTGTATGCAGCTCTCAACAACAAACTTCATGTTTCTCTAGAAGGATGCATCAAATGAAGTTGGATGAAGTTGGCCTTGTTTTCTTCGAGCGAACAGTTCAGGGTGTGATACTTGATTCTGTTTGCGTTGAATGGGAAAATTCAACCACGAAATGTAAGACTACATAGCTTCTCAGCAACCACTCGTGTTGTGCTTGTTATTGTTGAAGGGACCCACAGTTTGATGCCGGCTCCGAATGGGTAAGTTTGGGAAACTTTTTCTAGACAGGAATACGCTTTGAGCATTGTCAGTGACTCGAAAGAGATGGGGACGTGAAAAGTATTTTGTCGTACCAGGGATCGAACCTAGACACGTAGGTGAAAGTGTGTTGGGGTCGTAGCACATACTCACAACGCGACCAAATGAAGAGCTAATGGACAACGTACCTTCGGCTCGAATGTAATACGATAGAGAACGCTAGCCTGATTTGGTTTTATGCTGGAGAAGCCATGGATCACCCTGGACTTAAGCTGTAGCCCAAAGAACGGGGGATGAAGTTTGCCAATTTCAATTGTGACACTAGACTGTAAGCAATTACATGAGCGGACTGGGAAGGTATGTCGGTTGAGAGTCATGTGTCAGTTCATGTGGCGTCACTTAAAGAATAGCACGTACTACACATTAACAATGTCAGTGCAGCGCTGGAGAACCACCATTTATCAGATACATCAGACAGCTTATGCAGTTTAGACAAATGTTTGAAGGAAATATCGAAAGGAGGCACAGGATGTCTAATCGCCATGAAGACAATCCAGACGTGCATTAATGAGGTGCCATGTCTCATCAAGAACTATCGAGCGACTTTCCCTTCAAGAGCAGAGGACATTGCAAGGTCAGAGAAAGTGCTTGATAGTTTCCTCTTCTTCCTCATCTCTGCAACATCCATTCTCAGGCTGTGCAGGCCGGTGTCAGCAGTGACAACCCCGATGAGAGCTCAGAGCTGTCGGTATGTGCGTCCTGTCTATGGGAGGGCTTAGGGTTGCGAGTGGGACATAATTGTGTCGTAGTCAGACAATTGGTGCCCTTAGGCCGTCGAGAATTGGGCGGAATCAGCTCACGGAGGCATGCAAACTTTTTCCAGCGTCACTTACCATTTTCTCGAGCGTCACAGTATCTCGACAGTCAAATATGGTTGGATTTTAAAATAAGTTGCCACCTGGGAGGTGTGCATGCTAAGTGATGACGTTATGTGCAGAAATTCCTCTACGAAAACACCGTCCAATGTTCGAATGGTTTCCACTGAGCCTCGATACATCTCGATAGAACTGCAAATGCATGACGAATTTTTGGAGCCTCTTAAATTATTCTCTTGTAGGTTGAGGCACAGGTCCAGCCCCGGACTGTAGCGTCAGCAGAAGAAAAGCAATTTCCTGCGTAGAGCATGTACTGGTCTACAGCCTACGCTGTCTCACAAGTTGTATGTCTCTTCTCCAAAAAGTCGAACGGGAGCTACAGCTTCACAAACGTCTTGAAAACATTAGTAAGATGCACGCTGCTCACGTTCTCCTACATTTGCCCTGAATGCTTTTCGTTGTAAGGCCTTAACTCCTAACGCCTCAGGCGGTCGAGATCGCAAGTACTCTGGTGTGTAACAAACTGCCTCCAGCAGTCAACCCACTAGATCCTCCCAGCCCCCCAGACCACAATCACTGGCCGAAGACTTCAATCAAAATGACAGCGCATACATCAAGCAACTGCCCTCTGCCAAACTGACGAATGATTTACAAAAGCAATCCACTTCCATCCGCCGTCCGGGCATTACTCAATCCGACACCGTTTGTGCAAACAAAGCTTTCGCCAGGAAGTGGAACCGGGCCAAATAATAAAATTTCCTGCACCAAGCACCAATGGGGTCCGTGGAGCCGCGAGCCGCTCGAACAAAGTCAAAGCCAACGTCTCTATAATTCAGCTAATTGCACAGAAATTTATTTTAAAATTCTCTCAATGGAAGGCCGTGAAATGATCTATTTAATCCCCCGTCAAGCGTTGGCCGTTGCATTGAGCGCTTTTTGCGATGTTTTCGCTATCGGGTTATTTTTGATTTGGAAAACATTCACACACCTCGACTCGCATTGATCGTGTCGCCGAATGCGAGAGTGTGCTGCCAATCGCTGCTCACCGACCGATACATGGCATTTCTTCGCGAAAACATTGAGACTGAGACCGAGGCACTCGCACTCGCACTCGGACACACGTCTATGCACTTCGCGTTGAGCGATTAGAAATTGAAAGTAAACCAGCAGAAAAAATAAAACGCCAAACGAAAATGAATCGGCATCGGAGTCAGCGCGTCGGCGCGGCGCGGCGGAGTGAAAGAGCGAAAGAAAGCAATTAAATACCTCGTAACTGGCGTGAGCTACTGACAGCGCTCGGGCTTAGTTTCAGTTGAATAATTTAATCGGTGCCATAATTTGGTGAAAACAAACGAATGTCTGAGCAGCTGCTTCGTTTGATGGATTGCATTTCGAAGGAAACTGTGGTTTTTTTCGATTTGCTTTGAACTCGACCCACTGGCTGGCGAATGGAAGTGGAGTTCTGGGCAATGAGCAGCAGCAACGGGACGGAATAGCGCTGGAAGCAAAATGGCAAATGGATGTAAAGAACGTCGTCGTTGTTGGGGAAGCAAATGATTTACCTTCTTTGTCACTGCCCGGGTGAGAGCCCTTTTTCTGTGTCAACTTTTGTGGGATCAGTACCCTTAACAAACAAGATAATCTCTGATGTTTTGTGGGAGCGTCAAAAACCAGTCCGAAATAGTCTGATGGAATGATATAGGCCATATCCGAGACTTACTGCTTCGTAACTATTAGTTTTTGCACCGTGATGAAGGTACCCACACGCATAAACACCGAACCTTGGGACCGGGTCCTAGATTAAGCCCCACCCCAGGGGCTTAAAACTCCCCAGAGGGAGCCACTAGGAGGCTGTATGTCAACTTGACCTGCGCATTTACAGGGATCGCTGCGCAGGCCCATGCCAACCAACCAAGATATCCCTACAAGACCTCGATAATCCCAGTCCCACTGTATGGCGCAGAAGCATGGCCACTAACTAAAGCGGACGAGGATATTCTTGGTAGCTTCGAGAGAAAAGTCCTTCGAATGGTGGTGTTTGGAGGAAGAAACTGAACGACGAACTGTAGGTAGTGCGAATCTCTCTTCTCAGATGGCTAGGCCACGTAGAGCGAATGGACACTAATGCTCCGGCCCGGAAAGTCTTTGACTCCAACCCCGAGGGACAACGCGGTAAAGGAAGACCACGCCTATGGTGGCTGCGCAGCTAGAAGGGGACTTGCATAAGTTGAACGTGCGTGGCTGGAAGCAGCTAGCACAAGACCGGGCTAGATGGAGAGGCATGTTGGCTGAGGCCCAGGTCCACCCCAGTCCGTAGCGCCAGACAAAAAAGAAGAATGATATAGGCCGCATAACACCACCGCCGAGCACCATGTCTAGTTCTGACATGCCTGCCAAACTCGTCAGGTTGTGCAGCCGTCTCAGTGAGGTGTTGGCTGACTTTGAAGCTGGAGTGGCGAAAATGGGTCAGTAAATCAGGGCAAAGGGTTGTGGCCCGTGGCGTTTTGGCTATGTACGTCGACGTCGTAGGTATGATTCCTGCTCTGTGTTTCCTGTCTAGAAAAAGCTTCTCAAACTTGGCCTTTCGGAGTCGGCAATAAAACTGTAGAACCCTTCGAGAGAACAAATATCACGCAATGCACGAGTGGTTGCTGAGAAGCTAGGCCCTGGCCCTGTGCGGGATATAGCGCCACCCATATTATTATTATTTATTATATGGCGGCATGCAAGCTAACCTGAGCCTTTTGGGCAACGCTACCGTGGACGCGTACGAAACCGATGCACACCCAGGTGGTAAATGACCTCATCCAACCTAGAGGTCTTGATTGATGTGTTTCGTGGGACACCAGTGACGATAAGTGCCTGATGGTCGTTGATGTAAAGATGATTGTTTCCCTGAAGTCCGATTTTCGAATCGCTCTCTGATTTTGTCGAGGTAGTACCGATAAAGTTAAGTTTTCGAGAAAGAGGTTCAGCAGAGCTGAATGTTGACGTTTGTAAACCGGTCTTGACGATCTCACGGAATGGCAATCTCAGATGCTGAGGTGTCACTAAAAAGTTAGTCCATTAATGTGTCGCTGTTGGTTGAGTCCAGTAATGGCTGGATGATTGTGTTCCTCGTTGCCAGTAGTTGGGTTTTATCTCTGAGTGACGTAATGGCCTTGTCAATTTCAGCAGAGATGGTTGATCACAAAGAAAATCCGTCGCCGCTGCGTTGTTTGCGTTGTTATGAATAAGCTGTGGTTCAGATGTGGTGGATGGCATGAGATGTGTGTCCGAGTTGGTGATGCCGTAGGTATTGATAAGTCATGACTCTTGGATTGGATTGTTTCGGTGATCACCGAATTACTGTTGTCCCTATTGAACTTAGGGTTAAAACGTCATTAACTTCACTAGCGAGGCAGAATTCCTGGAAACGTGTTTATCAATCTCTTTAAGACGGTCGTTCCACGGTTGAATGTGCTGTTCACTTAGGTTACTTGATCCGATCGAGCACATTTCATAAGTACGGCAGTTTTCCATTTGATAGTATGTAGATAAGAGTGGTTAATGGGTCACGTGGCTAAAAAGCGAATGAAAGAGCTGTTAGCAGTTAAAAAAGTCAAAATGCGTCCGAACTGCACAAGTGTAGAACCAAAACTCTGTTCAGATCGTCAGAGACGACGATGTCGAATGTCCTTTCCTGAGGTCAACATAAAAATTGCTTGGAATTCTTTTTTTGTCGTTCTCGACCCGTAGCTCTCTTTCGTATTTCTGCTGTTCTCAATTTTATTGAATTCGAAGTAAAGTCTAACTGGCATAAAAATAATTTTTTTTATAATATTCGGCTTGATGTTTATGTCACGTCACCAAATTGTCAAGAGCGTCTCGACATGGGAAAGTCTCTTGCTGGGTGTGCAGACATGGCCGCAGGTCTGAGTGTTTTACTATCCATATCCTCCTACTCCTATCATCGTACTTTTGAGAAGTCATGTTGACACTGCAACAATGGCGAGCAATCAAAAATGTTACCACTTGTTTGTTGATACTGTAACACAGCCGAACAGACCTAAAAACAGACAAACCCACTCAGATGCACTCACATCGACTGCTTCTGTCAATTAGTGAGTCGCACAAGCAACAGCCCTTATTGGTTGTGACGATGCTTCAAAACGTTCTCGCGCTTGAACGAGAATCCCCAAGCGACCCAGCGAGTGTTACACAAATCCCCCGCGTAACCCAGTGCGACACATTGCTCCCACCGCGTCGATTAGAACAAATGGGCGCACGTAAGTGTTCTGTCATGTTATGTCACCTCGGGCATAGGGGGCGAGAGAGTTTATTGAAGCACTCAGTTGTCATGTCGCCAGCAGTCGAAAGCAATGCACTGCCGATGCATAAGCACTTTACACAACCCAGTCCAAGCCCCCACCACGGATCATGTAACCGCCGCTCGTACTCTGCCAAGGTTCGGCTTTTCGTCGTCCCTCCACACACGTACCGAGGGCAGTTCTGCTGCCCATCAGGTGCACTCCACCACGTGGGCACCCATTAAGCGTATCCGCCCAAGCATCGGCCGCCCGTCACCGTCGTGTCTCCAGTCGCCCAGCCACCCAGCCACCCAGCCACCCAGCCACCCAGCCACCGAAGCGTGCACGCAATCGGAAAGCTTCATCGCGCGAAGCTTTTTCATTCATTCAAAACACACTCTCTGGCCGCGCGGTGGGGCGACTACGACGACGTCGAACCAACACCAGTGCACGGCACTGCCTCAGCGAACAGAGAGGAAAACGAAGGAAACGACAAACAAAAAAAAAGCTGAAAAAAAAAAAGGAGAATGTCGACTGCGCGCACACCTTTCAGACGATTCTCACAGCAGACACCAGACACAACGGATGGTATATAACCGGCTTAAAATCAATTTGCGATTTCAGTCTAATCACCGCACTGCATTCGGCACGAACCCTCCCCAGGAACATTACCACTCGTACGCTCGTACATATCGGCCCGCGTCGCTACAAAAGTCCCCGATTCTTTAGCAACTCGCGAGTGCATCAACTGACAACACAAAAACCGAAAAACATGGACTGTCTGTGATAAGTGACGGTAATTTCGAAACAAAATGTGAATGCGTTACCCCTGATCGCAGCGAATTCACCACACGTTCACGTTCACGTTTAACATCGGTCGACCGAGCGAATTAAACGGATTATACCCCCCAGTGGATTATACAGATACAGATACAGTGACGAGCAGATACAAAGATACAAAGATACATAGATACATACACGAACAATTGTGAAAAGTGAAAGTGAAATTTCTTCTATTACACGGGTCTTGTGCTGTGCATTACATCGAAATTGAACCGCGCTGCTGGCTGTGGTTTCAAGACCGAACCGAGGTATCAGTGTCCCGTTGAACTTCAGAAAGATACATTTTCGTCGTGGTCGTCGGAGTTTGAAGTAAAGACTTTTGCGTGCAAAAAAAAAATGTCCGACACAGTGGCCAGCCGTGGACAATTTGAAAATGACTCGAGCGCGATGAGCGGCATCGCGGCTACGGAAAGTGAAAGTGCCCCGAGTCGAGTGCCCGCCGAGCCAGCGACCAAGGCGATTGTGCCGATTTCGTCGTCGCTGCCGTCGAGGATACTGCGCCTGCAGCAGCACCACCGCCAGCAGCAGCCGCAACCGCCGCAGCAGCAGCAGCAGCAGCAGCAGCAGAATGTGATCGCGGTCTCGCAGAACGGACTGCATGTGTACGCGGTCAACGATTACCACCGGAACCTGATCGATCTGGGCAACAGCGCCGACTCGCTGGAGTCCGTCTCCGAGGAGGAGGACGAGCTGAAGCCGCTGCGCAAGGAGCAGGTGACGCAGGCTCCGGTCCTCAACGAGATCACCAACGATCGCTACCACCACGGACTGCACCACGGCCTGCACCTGCACAACCACCACCCGATGCAGCAGCACTACCACCACCAGTACCACCCGCAGGAGGAGCACACGCACAGGCGCGGCTCCTTCGAGGGCAAGATCGACGCGATGCAGGCCAAGGACTACAACAGCGCGGCCAGCAACTCGGGCAGCGGCGAGGGCATCGACGGCGAGTTCGATCCGCAGGCCATCGAGATAGACACCCTCGAACCGTCCGAGATTCCCGACGACCGCCTGTCCGAGGAGATCGTCGAGCAGGTCGAGTTCTACTTCTCCAACGACAGCATCCTGAAGGACGCCTTCCTGCTGAAGCACGTCCGCCGCAACAAGGAGGGCTTCGTCAGCCTGAAGCTGGTGTCGAGCTTCAAGCGCGTGCGACAGCTGACCAAAGACTGGCGCGTCGTCGGCCACGCGGTCCGTCGCAAGGGCAAGAAGATCGAGCTGAACGAGGAGTGCACCAAGGTGCGGCGCGTCGATGCGCTGCCGAACTTCGACGAGACCATGCCGTCGCGCACCATCGTCGCCTGCGACCTGCCCATGGACAAGCTGAGCATCGAGAAGGTCTCCGACATCTTCTCGAAGTGCGGCGAGATCGCGCTCATCCGCATCCTCAAGCCGGGCATGGCGATCCCGGTGGACGTGCGCCAGTTCATGAACAAGTACCCCGAGATGCAGCAGAAGGAGTGCGCCCTGGTCGAGTACGTGGAGTCGTCGGCCGCGAGGAACGCCAAGAACCTCGTGGGCAACTTCCAGGTCTTCGACATGGTGGCGCCGAAGAAGAAGACTGGCAAGAAGGCCGTCGGAGCGCCGGTCGCGAAGATGGTCGAGAACTACAAGAACTACAACTACGAGAGCACGTACGAGCGCGCCCGAGGCGGCAGCTTCAGCGGCAATATCCCCTCGAACGAGACCGATCTGCGCTTCAAGCTGCGCCGCAACCACTCGGACTTCCACGTCAAGAGCGACAGCCTGCACCACCACGCGCACGCGCACACTCACAGCCACCACCTGCCGCAGCAGCAACAGCACTACGCCCATCACATCCCCAACCAGTACCACATCCCGGCGCGCAACAACTCGCTGGACAACGCGGGCTCCGGCGCCGGCTCCGCCGGCAACATGAACTTCTACGCCTCGTCGCCGCGCCGCTTCAGCAACGCAGCCGACATGATGAACCCGCTCCGCAGGTACTCGGGCTGCTCCACAGACGGCTACTCCACCTGCTCCGAGGTGTCGCGCCGCCCCTCGAACTGCTCCATCGAGGCCACCGAGATGCGCCGCGACTCGGGCTGCTCCGAGAACTGCCCGTGCGGCAGCCGCCGCGGCTCCCAGAACGCCGAGCCCTACCGCAAGCTGTCGCACGGCTCCGACTCCGACTGCAGCCAGCGCCGGTTCTCGAACGGCTCCTTCCAGTTCGAGCGCACCTACTCGAACCCCAGCAACGAAATGGTCATGATGCCGCGCCGCCAGTCCAACGACTTCAACTTCACGCGAAAGCCCTCCGCGGACGCCAACACGGGCATGATGATCGAGGGCGAGAACTTCCACACGCACCGCCGCTTCTCGAACAACTTCGACCCCAAGTGCAAGATGGCCGGCTACGAGTACCACAACGGACGGCGCATCTCCACCGACTCCGGCTACGACCGCCGCTACTCGTTCGGCTCCGACTTCGAGGGCTCACCGCGGTCGCGGACCGGCAGCTTCTTGAATTCCTACAAAAACGGCGCCATCGGCGAGTTCGACGGGTCGCCACGCTCCAGAACCGGCAGCTTCCTGAACGCGGCCAACAAGGCGGAGAACGTGGTCCGAACCCCGATCGGGCCGGACGGCAGCAAGGGCTTCGGATCGAGGAGCAGGAAATTCGGCCAAATTGTGGCGCCTGTCAACTGAGTGGACTGAGCACTGAATCGAGCTGGAATCGACGACTGGGAGTTGGTGTGTCTCTGTGTGTGTGTGTGTGTTGCTGCTGTGACTGCATGCGGATTTAGAAATAAGGTGAGTGAAAGGGCGGGGATGGCAGTGACCTTGACTGACTGACGGACGGACTTGGGCGACTGCGACCGCGACGCTACGCACGACTGTCCTTGCCTTGAACTAGACTTTGACGGAATTTTGATGACTTTTTTGGTCTCTTTTTTGTGGAAATGGTGGTGGACTGAGTTTTTCAAGTTTTTCTTGATTTTTGGGAAGATCTCCGAGGTTACAAGCACTAGTCGCATGTTCAAGACATTTTAGTGTGGGGGCTACATTTAAAGCATTTTTGAAACACATTTTTGTGGTGTTAGCTTTCGAAAACGATGAGGTAACGCAGGGCAGACGATCGTGGCCACATGAAAATTTAGAGGCATTCTTATGAGGATTCGGGACACTCCGAGACTAACACAACTTGAGAGGGAATAAGACTAGGTCTGGAACTGGGCGAACTAGTTATTGCAGAGCATGCACTGCCGTCTAAGATTATACCGAGTGGCATGTGACCGAGTGACTGACAAACTTGCATGTTAAGGTGTAGGGTCTTGGAATAGGGACTTGATAACTTTGAATTTAATTTGTGAACGCACAAGCGGTCACTGTCAATTTATTCAGTAACTCCACATGTTCGTCATGGTAAAGTTCACCAGCAAGGAACGTCCTTAAGTCTTCTACCGAAATTCGGAGTCGATGACCGCAACTTTAAGAACAAACTTTAAGTCTACATATTCGTTGTGTAATGTTGCCGCGTCAATGAGCCAACGGGTTGTTCAAAGTGTCGAAAGTATCGCTGCCGTTCAGGCGTCCACGTCAATTCCACGATGTTCTCCTTAATTGGGCATCGCTCAGACCAAATTATGGCGTGTCAAGTTCTTATTGGAAAACCCTTTCGAACCAATCTCTGTGTGTTCTATTGTTCTTAAGCAAGAAGACGTTGCCTTTGATTTGCTTGAACTGCAAGTTAGGATGTGGTGACTGCAACACGGTCCACTTAGACCATGACGCGAGCACTTACTTAAACATCTCAAAGGTCTTGTAGATTGAATCAGAACCAATCACGAACCACAACCGATCCATGTTAGGTTAGGTTGTAGTGGCTGACTGATAAAAAGCAGTCACACTTAGGCCAGGTTAGGCCCATTGTGATACCACGCGACAACCGATCCAAATGAAGACTTCTTTTCATCCCGTCTGGTGGTCGTTCACTTAAATTAAATGAGCGGAGAACATGGAGTGGCAGGACCAATCTTAGGTTGAATTTTTCTTATGGTCGCTTTGCATCAAGATTTGCTTTGAAGACCGGTGAGTCCTGCCTACCATCTGGTACTGTGTGTGGAGGTAGTTAAGTTGTAGCTTAAAGTTAGCTGAGGTGCCTGTGGTACTGGAGTCAACTGGCAGTGGCGTATTTGACCAGCTCACCAGCCTTGTAGTTTTGGTCTTGAATTCGACAATGTTCCCTTCTTTAGTTCTGTCATTCAAAGTGTGACTGATCTTAGCGTGCACCGAACCAAGCGGTGGCTTCCAAAGACTGTCTGAATTTTCATTACGATCCGGCCATCAAATATAGAACTCTTTTGCTTAGAGCTTGTCAAATGGTGTTATCTTTCATTGGTGGCACTATTTTGAGATTGATATCAGCGGGGCTTAAACTGGAACGATTAGTGATGTACGTTCAAATGTCCTCTCACGACTGAAGGGGACCTACAATTCTACGCCGACTCCTGCAAAGGGAAGTTTGCGAAGCTATTTCTAGACGAAATGTTCTCGTGCCTGTAGAGCATTGTCAGCAATACGAAAGTAGTGGAAGCCTGAATTTTCGAGGATTGAACCAAGAACCCTAAGGAGTAGAAGTACCTGGCTACAATATCCCTCGATAGTCATGGTCCATCCCCAAGGGCAGTGAACATTGACTGTGATTTGCTGGAACTACTGAAAGCATGCCTGCTCCGATCGCACTGACTTTGACTGATTTGAAGTAATTCTTGCATTTCGTCAAAACAGTGAGTTGTGACAAGTCTTGTGTGCGATGTGATGGAATTTGA
Organism: Eristalis arbustorum; assembly: GCA_916610145.1. NCBI lineage: Eukaryota > Metazoa > Arthropoda > Insecta > Diptera > Syrphidae > Eristalis > Eristalis arbustorum. The sequence goes on from OU744319.1 coordinate 22,833,883, forward strand.
TGTTTCTTCAGGAGTTGTTGGGGTCAGACACTGCGTTTAGTATTCCGCACAGTTCTGTACGCAACATCAGAGCATTCCTTCAAATAATTCATTGCGTCGTGCAATGTGTGACAGGATGTACTATCTTGCTGACTTGAAGCAAACATTCCAAGTGAACTTCCCAAGCGTGACAGGGCCAATGTATTTCAGTTCAGGAACTAAATTGTTCACTGTGCACAGTAATGGTTGGTCCCGGATTCCCGGTTCCGCATCAGGGTCACTTAATCAGTGACTTTAGACTTTGGCTCGGCTCATGTTTAAATGAGTCCATCAGGTGAGAGGCATCCAGCAGCACCAGCAACACCTACACTGTCGTTACGTTACTACTTGGGCCAGTGCCTCCGAGTGGTTCCAGATGTGGGCCACTTTATTTGCTGCCTCCTTGCTCATGAGATGTGGAGCTCATGAGACACTCTTGATATCTTCAAGTGGTGGTTTGATGCAACTGATTGCCGGGAGTGCCTCAGCCTCAGCTTCTTTCCTGGGCTGTTAGGCGTTGCTGGTTATTTCACCGTGAGGTTCAGTCTGAGTTTAGTCTGTAATGAGTCTAGTTGCGGAACGTGTGTGAATTGCTTTGAAAATATAGAGCTAAGTTCACAAAATTGTGGCTAATGTGGTGTACCATCCGATCAGAAAAATTGTGAAAATTAGGGCAGGTCAGTCGCAGCGGTTAAACTTAAAGTTCTTGCTGTGAAATTCTTGGTCGTACTACCTTCTGAGGGTTCTTGCTTTTAACAGCATGGTTATTTATATCAGCTACAGTCCTTGACACCGAACGCCACGACCAGGGAATGCTTGGCAGACACACTTTAAACGAAATGCATGCGAAATCATATTTCAGAATCAGTGATTAGATCATCCGCTTCTAAGACCACTCTTATTAAGGCTTACCACATTCTTGTACTTTTCAAGGAATACAACATATTTACTCCATCATCTTACAAGGCAATACTCCACCTGACTCTAAGTTAATCGCATTAAATATTAATTACTTTCTGAAACTTCGAAAATTTGCATAAACAAATCGAAACGCAGGAGCCTACGAGGTGAGGACCTCAATTATCGTTCGCTAAATCGATTCAAAATATTTTGATTGCAAATGTTCGGCGCCTCGGTGCCAGTTGCAATCGTTTAATTTGTTTTTTTTTTCATAAAATCACTGCACTATTAACGCCTCCATGTGTACGCATGCAATTAGTCGCCAATAGCGATTCAAGTCGCGTCGTGCGATGTGCATGCACATGGCTGTGCACCTAGCCCAAGGCAAGAGTAAATGCGTTCTAATTCAGTTAGTTTTACAACCCTATTCGCATGCAATTTGGATTTTATTTTAATTAAATTTAATGTCGAAATTATGCTTAATTTAAATTGGTAATGTATTTTTCTCGAGGTAAGGCAATCTGTGCCGGTGCATATAATCTTGAAGTTGGTGGCTTAGTTTTAACGATTTTTGCAAGCCAAGGCTCACTACATAAAAATGTATTAAGATTTTAGAGAAACCTAGAAGGCAAGTAAACCACTTCTACCAGATCAAGCCTCAAAGTGAATGCTCCTCGTTGACACGGTATAAGGAAGATGGCCCAACTCAAGTCCTCTGAATTCGTAGGAAGTGTCTTTCCTCTAACGAAGGGTCGTGAGTTTTAAGACTGACCGGCCGGCATTGCTGACAAACTTGTTTACCGCCGATTATGTTCTTCAGTATGAACAATATCAGCGTGCTTAATCGAAGAATTAGATGAAAACTTGTTTTTAGCCACTTTAGTCATGTTTTCCAAATCATAGTGGACCTGGAATGTGGTTAGAAATCACGCTTATTGTGCCTCTTGTGGGACAATTGATGGATGATGGTGCCAAATCGATCAGAAATATGACCGAAAGATCAGTGTCCCTTAAAACTGTTCAAACGTTATGAATACTAAACATGTGTTTAGTTTGAACGCCATTTTTCGTCGTAGGTCGTCATCATCTAATCCGCATGATCCACTGAAGGAGTCGCCTTGATAAAGCATGTACTAGAGATCTCCAGTTCATTTGAACCTCCGCCATCGACTCTAACTAAATGGGATTTATGCCTAGTTGGCTTAATCCAACTGGGTTGCCAAGAGGCCGCCTTCCTGATGGTGTCGCATTTAAGGAACGCCTCGGGAGACGTGATGATGGAGACATTCGTACCACGTGTCCAAACCATCGAAGCAAGGCTTTATCCGTTTGGAGAATTACCTGCCCGACATTTTATTCCTAGCGTACTGCCGAGTTTCTTACCCGACCAGCCGAATTAATCTCATCTCGGCAGCTTGGACTTGCGAACTTCTTCTCTGGGTCATTAAAAAAATTTCAAGAATGTAAATGAGAGTTGAAACAAATATTGAGCTAAAAATCGTTTCTTGGCTTTGACACCAAGAAACGACCTTTCTGATTACAGACCGTCCAAGCTGTCTTCTTTTTCGGCTTGTCTAATCCAATATTGCAGAAGCAATTTCCCAGTCACAGCTTGGATGGAATGAAAAGTGAGCGAATGGTGGGGTCTTACTCTGAACCTTTTGGCTGGGCATTCATGAAACCTACCATTCGTGACCTCTGGCAAGGCTTATTTCTGAAAAGATGTCTTCCTCGTTTAAGAACAGCCTTCCAATGTAGAGTTGACCACGAAATTTGTATTCAAGCTGTTATCTTGCCCCTCGAAAGCAAATATTTAGCCCAGCTTTTTGATGACTACATCCTGGTTCAATATGTGCCAAGTGCTTGCTTTGAACACATTTACGGAGCTCTGCAACATCGTTTTGCTTCTCAAACTTGCCCATTCGGAGTCGGCATCAAACTATAGGTCGAACTGCACGCAGAACACGACTGGTTGCTGAGCAACTAGGCCCTGGTCCTCTACGAACTGTAATTATGTATTGACCAGCCTAGAGGACAATGACTCCATTTGAGGCAACAGATCATTCTTTCATTTCGACGCCAACTGTTGTCTCCCAAAATTGGGTGTACTTGATCGATGCTGTCTTTAGAGGATGGACTTAATGGAGTTAAACTTGTCTTCCATGCTGGTGCAGGAGTCTTTAGTGCTTCAATCTTCATATAGCGTCCGACAATTTCTCAACCAAATCAAGTCATTAATGAAGGCTTTTGGCGTCGATTCCATTTTTATAAAATATCCTCACGTCGCCTTTTGTCTCGATTCTGAAAGGAATGCATAGTTCAATGAGCACCCTTTAAAGGAGGCCCATTATTCTTTAGCCTTTGTTTAGGTCTGTTGCCGTCCCCAAGCTGACATCGAAAACTTTTCAGACTACCATCGCAATGAGAAAATGTTTGCTGTGGTAGTACATAGCATCAAAATACACTTTCGAAAACCTAGCTTCTTAGTAGAAATAAATTTTTAGCCACTCCCAGGCAATAGACACATCCCACTTGTCAAAGCTTTGAACAATTGAAACCTGAACCTTCTTAAATTTCCGCGTGGGCTACAGTCCCCATTTACTGCACCTGCTTGAGGTCTAAGTTGAAAATTGTGTTTCTATATCAATTTGTCTTTTCACCAGCTTTTGCTACATAAATCGAACCAAATAAAATGGAGTCAGTTGTAATCCCCTCAAAACAACATCAGAGACGACCTCATTCCGCTCGGAATTACTTCGCAGCACCACCTTTAATCGTGCCCTTCCCTATTGTGAGCATTCGCCTTTTGAGTTCCCTTCGCCCTTCTCCTCTTATCAGAAACAACAAGATCCAACTCGGAATCAAACAGACTCGACTTACACAGTCTCCTCTGTGCTCCATCCCCACCAATTCGAAGGCATTGACACTTCAGCCACACCAACCCAGGAACCAGGCGTGGGCGTGCCGACTCACTTTCGAAAGCTGCGCACACATCCCCTGCGTCTGACGCACAGTTTCCGAGCCGACGCAGCTTGTCACTCGCTATCCGTCTATCTGGGTGAAAGTGATAAGAACACTGTCGGCTGTGTGTAATGAGGTCTTTAAACTTGAGTTTGCTTTGCCATAATTGTGTCAGGCTTGTAGCAGCTGTCAAGTGCGCAAGCATATCGACACGAATTTCGGGAATGTGCCTGCTCTTGTTTCACGCCGTGCACTTGTCGCCGTGTCAACAGAAGCTGTCTTAACCGCTCGACAGATAGATTCATTCGATATCGATTAAGGGGTCAAGTATGCGGATAGCAGTTGTTCTCGGTAATGAGAGGAGACGTGTGTGTGGAATTTGTCATTTTTGGGGCGAATGGAAAAGTACTGCGATCGAGGTGTCGATCGCGAAATAAGTAATGTTTGATGGTGGACTAGAATGGAGTTGGAAATTCTTAGGAGAAGTTCAATGATGGTGGGCTATACATAATGAGCTTGAGCTGGATACTCAACCCTGTAGAAATTACATACTCTAGTTAATTTTTGAGCAACAGAACAATTTTCGAAATGACGGTAAACACACGCCCGTAAGAAGACAGCCTGAATTGCCGGTGTTGTTTGCAGAACTATTGTTATTTCCTTTAGAATGCGAAAACTTTTCACTACTGTTTCCTCAACTAATGCGCAAGCCTAAGTTGGATTAGTTTTTCCAGAGGCTGCGGTACCGTACATTACCTATGACGCCACGAAAGCCACTCGTTTAGTACTAGCTACTTGGAAGACTTCCTGTGGCTCAATGCCGACAGTCATCACCTGCACCCGTCATAGAATCAGGTGGATTGTGCCTCACTGTCTCTGGTTCCGAGCTGGAATCGGTTTCAAAAATTAATTTGTGTTGGATACAAGGTCTGCCTGTTTGAAGATGTAAAATGATATGCTTCAAATGAAATTTTATTGAACAGCTCCTCTCTCAAAGCCCGGTAAAGCCGTGCTAGAAACGTCTCTACATTGATAGAGAAAACTGCATTTTTGTAAATAATTCCTTTGTGTGTACTAATTCAGCATACAAACAAGACACAATCCATTTTGCTGGCGATCAAAGCCTGGTTTCCATTGCCTGATTATGGACACATTCATGGCCTTGTCCTACTTTCACTTTTTGCCAGCAATCAAGGAATCCGGTTTGTAGTGTGATTGCGAATAGAAATATAAATATTCGCATCCCTTGTCAGGCGAGGCAATTCGTTCGGGTGTCCCGAAGTAACAGCGAGGGGGTTTCGGCTTTCCTTCCGACTGTGCCGACCAAAGTAAAGTTACAAAATATGATAGCTAATTGAGTTCAAACAAGATGAACCCGAATCTCCATCGCTTGCTTTCTTAACATGGCAGGCACGACGTGCCAAGAGTATTTGTTCCATCACTATTTGCATCGATCAGTCCTTAAAGCCTTCAAATGGCTGTAGCATGGTGCGTTTGTGCGTCGACCTCTACGCACTTGAATCTAAGGTGTCCAGGTTTGATTCCCGGTGAAACCAACATAATTTGTCCGGTCTTTCTTTCGGGCATCTTTCGAATTACTGACGATGTTCAAAAAGTGTTTTGTTTATAGAAGCTTCTCAAATTTGACCGTTCGGAGTCGGGATAAAACTGTAGGTCTCTTCCACTTGTTGCTGAACAGTATACCGCACAACACGAGTGGTTGCTGAGAAGATACCACTTGACTACTACTGGCCTTGATGTTTCTCTGGCTATTCACGTGCTATTGCTTACAACATATTCTCCGTGCATATCCCGACTTAGCATCCAACACTGGAGAGTATCCCTGGGTGATGTCGGGGAGAACTACTCCTAGACTTCACGCCCTCAGCTCAGTCATACCATCGACAGAGCTATATAAATTTGGAGACTATGCTCTGTGTCATGCAGAAGTCGTGCAAAATAAATGCTCAGGATCTTTCAAGGTCTGTCTTCATCTTGAATTCCTGAATTGAGGCGACATTTTATGCGAACTTTGTAGAAATTTAATGGGTCCATCAGTGATTTTCTTCAAAAATTGCCATGCGATCCGAATGGCACCACAAACTCTGCTTTGCACATAAATGCTTCTTGCACGTCGCAAAAAAACACCTCCGTATGCGTAGGTGGCTGGCTGGGATGAAAGCACGAACAACACCCAACTTCGTACACAGGAGGCTTCTTGAAAATGACCAACTGTGACGTCTTCATTTAGTGACTAGAACTGCATCAGGGTCACAGATCGGGTTTTCGAAAGAGGGCTGTTTTATAGAACCTCTCTTGAGTTAAATCAAACCTCTTGGTTTTCTTCTTCCTCAGTCGGGATGGATCAGGGCCCCAACCAACAAGTCTCTCCAATTTGCTGGCAAGTGTAATTCTGCTTGCAATGACTTTCCTGAAGTTGTCAATAATCAGTCGAGTGAGATATGCTGGCATGATCCGTTTGAGACGCCGATGCAGCGTATTCGTTTTCGAAGCACGTTGCTTGCTCGTTTTCAACTGCCATCCTTCGAGTGGTTTACGCACTCCAAGGAGCTCCAGGACTTATCAGGCAGTTGCCTACTTCCAAAGAGGTGTTCAATGCTTTGTAATGTTGAATCGAGTTAATTGCACATTTGACTGCAAAGTTTGTCATCATTTCACTTTTACAATCGAAAACAATGCCCACTTTCAGACTTATTCGTAAGTTTTGGGTTGGGTTAGAGTTGGTGGTTGCTCATTGGCAGCAGTATCACTTAGGTCAGAGCATCGCGTTAGAACCATACTTCTGCCAGACCCGCTGTGTTTGCATTAATTGCCAAGGACGGCTCATTGATGGATCGATGTCTTCGACTTAGCAAGTTTATACCATCGTCCATCTTAGAACAGTTAAAAGTTGGAGCCTCTTAAACTGTTTACAAAGTGATACGTCGACAAGTTTATATTTTTAATGAAAATAAGCGACAAAATTCCCCTGGTCAGCATTCAGGTCAGTCCACCGACTGAGCTCAGCTCCAGAGTCAAAGGAAATCGCCTGATGAACCGTAGCATCCTCACCACTGCGTGAGCTCCAGCCTCAATCTGCTGATGAAACCTGCCTAAGCGCCCCTCAGGCTGCCCGCGATTCATCACTTCGCATCAACCGCTAGTCTGAGGCGATAAATCAGCGCCACCAGCTCAGCAAATTCGAAATAGCCAAAAAAACTCACCATTTATGAGGAGCACACCACTCGAGCGCCAGACCAGATTTAATCACCGTGGCATAAAATTCGCGCTTGCAATAAACCGAAGCGACTGCCATAACCGCGACTTCCACTGAATTTCAACGTCCCAGACAATGCACGTCAGACTGTGCTTAATTGTCATTTCGAGCGAGTCCATCAGCTGAGCTGAGTGCTGTAGGAGGCGCGCTCGACGCTCGTACCGTCCGAATTCCAATCAACGCCTAAACTGCTCGTGATGATATCATTTCCCGACACTTGTCGCTGACTTTCTACGCGCACTACGTGCCCGACTGTCATTTCTTTATTGAACCGCCCTGACTCATCTGATCTCTCTCGTTACAGGTCATAATTCGATGCCCCCGCCCAGCGCTGCCCGTGCAGGAGCCATCCAACGCCACCACCAGGATTGGGACCCAGCACCACAGCAAGTGACACCATCCCACACCACGGCGCCAACTGTCACCAGCGCGCTTCCACCGCTTCTCAGTGTCCTCTCGATTATGGCCATGATGTTATTTGTTAATATTTAACATGTAAATTGCTTAGTAACTTCTTCTTTCCTCCTCCCCCCTCGATCATCTTCTTCATCACGGTTATACAGTCTCCCGTGCAAGTCGGGCGGCCCTTAGCAATTTGATTTAGCTTGTAAGCGTAATTTTAGGACTTTGGATTTGGAGAGTCTTCGAGACGTTTCGATTACATCTTGTAACTGTTATCCTAATTGAGTTAAGAGTCTAGGTGCCAATTTTTCCTTGTAACTACTTCGTTTCGTTTGTCATTTATGTTTTTTTTTTTGTTTTTATTCTCATTTGTAATTGTTTAGTTAAGTGGAGACAACAACAAAAAAATGTGGAGAGTTTTTGACGTCTGTCAGGCAGACAAAATGAAAATTATACCGAATAAAATGTAATCAGCTGAGTAATTATGCAACGAAGGTCTTTTATTTTCTCTCAAATTCTGCAGCGGTGATCTTGTGACTGTCCGTCAACGTCGTCGGCGCTGTCGATTGTAATTTGCGTTCCTTGATCTTGCCAAGCGCTGTGCGGCGCGAGGATTGTGTAACGTGAGCACAACAAAACGCGAAATTAAGGTGGAGGTCTCGTGAAAGTGGATTTTATTTTATGGCCGCCCCCCGTGCACCGCTCCACCAAGAAGCTTACGAACAAAAAAGCAAGAGTTAAATTCACGTGCCTCACGGGCATGCGCGACTGAGCTGGTGTTTGTGTATGCCGAACGAACAGCTGAAGTCTAACGAGACGGACGGGGCTCGGGCTCCGGCTCGCAGTTGTTAGCCACTCGGCGGGCCATTGCAACACCGTGACGCACTTTAAGCCAATTGAAGCGCTCTATCGCCTCTTGACGTGTTCCGCTGTCGACCGCAGCGTCGGCGGTAAACGCTGTAATTAAATTCGGGTCACATTTTGCATGTTGTTGGTGAGCTGCTGCTGCTGCCGTTGGTAGTTGACTTGTTGTTTGTGCGCGGCCCGGCCGTTTGTGGTTCATTGGACAATTGTCCGCGTAAGACCGCTGCATTATGTCACTTGTCGTGTTATAATAATTTCTGTTGACGTCTCTCTTTTCGGATGGGTTATGGTTAGACAATAATTTGTCGACGGTATCGGCGGTGTTTTGTAATGCGCGACGCCGAAGGAATACACAAGCGGCCGTGTGCTGGGCGGTCCACGCAGGTGGTGGCAGTGAACTACATTTGGAATACGAATGATGTGCTCGGTCGGGCTTAGGGTCAGGCGGGGCGTTTAAATTGGGTGATCGTGGCCGGCAAGGCTAGCACTCGCACTAGCACTAGGCACAGACTGGTGAAGGATTTCGTAGAGAACGGCCGGGCTATTTGGAGCAGGTGATCGGCGCTTGTGACTTGCATCGAAATGGGAATCAAAAGGTTGCCTTGACGGGGTGAGCAAGGCCACTTGGTCAATTGCGCTCAGGCTGAAGGGAGAGTGATTGCGGATAGCTTTGTTTTGAGGGAGAATTTGAAATGTTTGTAATGTCCAAAATTGTGGCCAAGGACTTTGGGGGCTCCTCTCACTTCGATGCGAGGGTGAATCCCTACACGTCCAACCCGGTGTAGCAACTGCGGATCGCGCAATCAGCGAGGGGTACAGTAGGTGAGGTTCACTTGGGGCGTCTGGAGGTATTGGGAAATCGTAGTCCAGACTGTCTGTTGGGTTGTGCGAGGCATCAAGTTGTTGATTTTAATTCTTGGGCAATTTGTTTGACTTCTCAAGCCAGTGGCGGTTGCTTGCATCCAACAGCTGATGCGATGAGAATAAGCCAAGCAAGATACCCACATCCTCAAGACAATGGGAAGGGAATAAACCAACCTTCAGCACTTGCTGCTTGTTGCTGAGAACTAAATGAACTCCTCGCAAGAGAGACCAAGAACAGACACCAACGCGGTACAGAAGTTGCGGGGAAGGAGCAATGTTGTGGCGGGACTTACTACCACCCTTTCGATACGTCTGCCTGATTGTTAGACTTCCATTCCATTTTCATAGGAATGCTGGTTGACAAATGTTCCTTGAAGTCGTTTAGCAGAAAGTGGAGAATAGATGAGTTGCCTGTCCCGAGGTGAGACCATAGTCGTGGTAGTGATCTTGTCCTTAAAGCTAGTGGCCAGTATAACTCTCAGACTGCAGTCTCAGTCTGCTCTCAGCCTCAGCACAGGCCTCAGTTAAGGGCTGTCCACCAAGCACGGCTCTTATTTACAGGATTATGGGGCAGGTGGTTCACGACCTGACCATGAAAGGGAACGAAAGTCTTCGCATGGACTCAATGTTTGTTTTCTTTGCCTGACACTGTAGTTTGCAGTAGACCTGCGCCTCAGGCAACAAGTGTCGCCCTCCAAGACAGTCTTTTGCCATTTCCTCCCAACTGCGTATGGTTATCGTTCACCGAGTCGTCCCTAGGGATTGCAGTCGATGCCTTTCGGCCAGGAGGATTATTGCCCATTCGCTCTAAGAGTTGGAGCCATTTGATGCTGGTTTTAACAGATCCATGAGGTAGTACAGCCCGACCGGTCATCGTTCAGTCTTCAGTGTAAGAACCATCAGCGCATACGGGACCGAAGGTAACACCGAGGACTTCCCTCTCGAATTGGCCCAGCATTTCTTCGTCCGCCATAGTTACTGTCCATGATCCAGCAGGGCTTGGGCTATGCATGTGGTGCTGGTGCCTGACACTCCAAAATACTTTCAATGATACACACATGGACCATAGATATATGGCTTTATTCCTTTGCTTTCCAAGCCCAATTATCCTGTGGAACGTGTTGCTTGCTACTTACATTCCGATCTTCCTTTAGCAAAATCTCCAGCTTTACACTACTCTAGGACGGTTGACGAATGACTTCGAGCAAGGATATCATGTACTCGGTTAGAAGGGGACTTATACATCAATAGTCACCATAGTCGAAGCTGCCATTGTATTTTGACTGACCGACCGATATTGACTTTGTTTGAGCTTCTGGGTATCGAAAGAATGCTGGTCAGGCTTTACGGTCTCTTACTGACTCCTCCAGACTTGCCGTTTGACTATCATCTGCTCTATTCTTTCTAATGCACCTTATTTCGTATGGTCTAGAATTCGTAGAGTAGACGAAGTGGCAGAGATAAAGAAAGGACTAACATACATCCATCCGACAAACTCCCCAATTTCAGCAGTTGTTCTTGTCTGAATACAATGGTGAGGCAAGAGGAATATTGCCACAGTATTGTCATTTACCTGTAGTCCACCCACTATTCCGAAAGAGGTTCAATATATCCTCGATCGATACTATAGATGGAACATTAAGACTTGCAATTGATCTCTGACAGCGAGGACGGTGACAGACTAATAAATTTGACTGGGGCCCAAACAGAATAGAGTGCTAAATGCAATCAAGCATTGCCTTGCCATCCGTGCAGATTGCACAGAAACGACCGCGAAATGGAAATGGAAGTTCTAACGAATCGACTAAGTCTCTTTACACGCAGTTTTGGTCAACAAGTTCCACCTGAAATCCCGAGTTTCTTGCTTGAATTTGGTTAGGTTCTGTCCGTTAAGGACACAATGGGCTAGTTCCTTTATGTTAGCCACGTATTGGTCTTCTTCTTCTTTGGTTGGCGCTACAGTCCATATAGCTCGGTCTTGTGCTAGTTGCTTCCAGCAACTCACGTTCAACTTATGCAGGTCTCATTCTAGCTGCGTGCGCCACCGTAGACGTGGTCTTCCTTTACCGCGTTGTCCCTCGGGATTGCAGTCGAAGACTTTGCGGGCCGGACCATTGGTGTCCATTCGCTTGACGTGACCTAGCCATCTGAGACAAGAGATTCGAACTCGTTTGACCAGATCGATGTCGCTGTACAGCCCGTACAGCTCGCCTTTCAGTCTCCTCCTCCAAACACCATCCGTACATACGGAACTGGGACTACCAGGGTCTTATATAGATCTCTATATATTTTGGTTCTTCGGGAGATGGCTTTATCCCTCGTGGTTGTCAGGACAGTATAATACACCTACGCACATTTCAAGAGAGAATAACAGGGACGAACGAGAATAATAGAACTTCTTCAGTTTATCTGTAAAAATCATCCAACCCTACTTCTCAACAGTTTCTTCCATGTTTACATCCGTCGAACGTGATTCACTAGCTAGATTACATTTGTGAAATCAAGTTCGTCGAGGTAAGCTAAAAGAGGCTGAAATCAGCGTCATCCAACAGTTCCCCTTGCAAATTGAAGCTATTGGCGCACCTCTAAATCCGAATGGTGATCTCGTTGTCTAGCCTATTCGTCAGCTTTTGTTGTTGAATGCTTGTTCGATTGAGTCATCGGTTTAAATGCGTTGGATTTTGTTTTGTCTTTTTTTTTTTTAAACGAGTCTAATGAGAGTTTGAATTCACAGAATTCACAACATCGAACTAATTGTTGCTTTGCTTGAACTGAAGCTACTGTATGGCAACATACGCACCATAGTATGTGGGTGCAACATTGTGAGCAAGTAAGAGACGTCGCGATCGTAGTTGATCGGTTTAAACTGGAAACTGCATACAAATTATGGGATTTTCGAACCAGTGTGGTGGTGATAGACCAGAAAGTGCATAGTTCCCGACAGGGGAAGTATATTGAATCTTATCACAAACAAATGGGAAGGCAACAAAGCGAGGACCCTTTAGCAAGCCCCTTATGCAATCAGCATAATCTAGTCTAGATGAAATGAGCGCGATGAGTTATATCTGCCACAATAGTTTTCATGTAAAATGGTCTACACTATTGCGACGAAGAATTTGATTACTACTTGCTGGGTCATCATGCTTCGTCATCATCATCATTTTTTGAACTGCATGATCCACTTAACGGGTCGCGCGGGTGAAGCGGAGTCTTTTCGTGTAGAGGCCCAATAGGCAGTGGCCGTTGATTATACCCATTGAGATGCTGATTTTGGATTTTTGGAGAGATCGAACTTTACAGGGATTAAATGTCAGTCTTCTTTGACTGTTGCTACAGTCCTGCATGGACCTCAGCCCTATCCAGGCCACTCGATCCGCCGACTTAATTTCAATCTTATTGAGATTGACTTGTATTCTTTAGTGGCGATGGTTGAGCTGAACTCGAGTACAGAAGATCTTCACTTTCTTCGTGCGTACATTGAAATCTTCTCTCTCTTATCGATCACTTTCGTCGCAACAGATATGTCTTTTCAATTGTCGAAGTCAGCAAGTAGGTAGGCAATATGGTGCCCTGGGTGTCCAATGGCCGTGGCTCACTTAGACCTATGAGTTAAGTGCATTGAGACTTTATTAGGGTGTGAGCCTTACTGCAACGAGACCTACTGTCCACATAAAAGCAAATAAATTCACATGTTGATAGGTTTTTAGGTTCAACACCGCCCCTCCAGGTTTATGAAGAACTGCTTTCCGAGAAACTGCCTTCTTTTCTGCACATTCGCAGAGCAGATGTTGGACAGAGTAGAGTAGGTTGCTTCATCTCTGCAGCTTCTGCAAAAGCCGTAGTGGAGAATTTTCAGTAGCGGTATATGCGTCTACGCCTATGGTATAGTGCCCGGTAAGGACTCCTGTTAACATGCATACTCATGCGATTAAATCGATCAAAGATGGCAATCTCCTTCGTCTTCCAGGATTTCGTTGCTACTCTGATTTGTAGTTCAGGACATCGAGGTCATGCCTTAGAGGGTCACAGACGGGACTGCGATTATTGTCGCAAGTCCTTTATGTCTGCTTTTTATTTTCGTTGGTTTCCAACACAACACCAGTACCGAGATCAACCGCAGAATTACTCTTGCTAATCGCTTCTACTTTGAGCTCAGGAGGCAATTGAGTAACAGAGCCATCTCTCGAAACACCAAGCTGACTTTATATAAAACTCTGATCATCCCTGTCTTGCTCTATGGCTCTATGGTATTTAGAAGTTCTTAGTTGTTTTGAGAGAAAAGTTCTGCGTGCGGTCTTTGGTCCAATTTGCGTTGATGACGTCTGGAGGAGAAGATTGAGCAGCGACATGAGCCTAGCCAGGCCTCAACGCTAGGTCACTTAGAGCGGATGGACACCACAGCTCCGGCCCGAAGAGTCGTCAATACCGAGCCATTGGGACAGCGCAACAGAGGACGGATTCGCACGAGATGGCGCGCACAAGTGCAAAAGAACCTCAACCAACTTGGTATGAGCAGCTGGAGGCAGCTGGCGAAAGATCGTGCTGGCTGGAGAGGCTTTTTGGTTGAGGCCCAGGTCCCCTCCGGACTATAGCGCCAATCGAAGAAGAAGAAGTTTCTATCACGCCCGGCACCCTGCACGACGGGCACTGAGTACATAATGATCAGTTCGCACACCCTAACCAACTGCGATGTCTGATGCTATGACCATCATTTCTTGGATTTCTTGGTTATCTTGTGATCTCTCAAATCAAGTGCCGCCTCGAGTATCGCAGCCAATTCGGCTTGAAAAATGGTGAAGTCGCCATTTAGTGCAAAGGAGAGTCGGAGAAGAGTCGCTCACGTTGTAAGTCTGCCAACTGGATCTCCAAAGGTGTCCCAGTGGTTGTCCACGAATTGAATTTTTTCATGAGTAGATATACATCACATTCTGATTTCCAATTCTCAAATCCAGCTAAGGTGTCGAATCAAACGAAATGGTTCATGATTTCAGGGGACCACTTCATCGTAACACCACGCTTGCACTGTGATCTGCAGCCGTCTGTATTGCCGATGACAAAGGATTGTGAAAAGCATAAAAATATAATATAGGTGGCGCTACAACCTGTAGATTGCCAGTCCTATTGTTTTCTCACGAGTGGAAGGGATCTACTGTTTTGTGCCAGCTCCGAACGGCCAAGTTTGAGAAGCTTTTTCTAGACAGGAATACTCTTTGAGAATTGTCAGTGACTCGAAAGAGCTGGGGCCGTGAAAGGTATTTTGTCGCACCAGGGATAGGACCTAGGCATGCAGGTTCAAGTGCGTTAGGAATGGGGCCCATACCCACAACGCTACGAACAACAATAGAAAGCATAAGTTCGTGCTACGTTAGAAGTCCTTTCCAAAAATGTGCCACATTTGGGCGATCCGTAGATGACTAGTCACCTTGTTTTCGAAAAATTGGCGAGAAAAGTATGTACTAACCACTTGTAAGGCCAGATGAGATGAATCAGGAATAACCCGCCTGGCAACCCGTCAACACCACTGTTTACTTCTACTCAGATCCATTCTTTTCAATTTGGGGCGGCACATCTGTGTGAACGTATGGATTAATCACTCCCCGACACTGTCTCATCAACACGATCCAGAGAAAGGGAGCGGGAAATACAGAAACCCACATGTGTCTGGAAGAACAGCTGCTGCTGACTCCACGTTGACTCAGGCGGTGTTCTTTATAAAAACAGATCGTCGAGCAAACAAAGGCTGGGAGGGCGTCGCCTGCCCATCGCACTCTGCTCAGGGAATTGAACCCGAATACAAACAGAATTGGAATTCTGATACAAAGGGGCATCAGTCAGGGTTCCAGTTGAAGGCGAGTGCTGGTTCCATGCAGAAAATGTAGATGAACCCTAACGTTCGGCCAGTTTTCTCATGGCACTAATTTATCTGCCTTTCTCAACAAGTTTAAGGAGCACGTGACACTAGCGCCTGATCGGCACTCACTTCAATGGAGCTCGGAAATAAAAAACGTTTCTAGCACATCAGTCCTACTCTGATCGGCTAAACAGACTCCTGCTTGGGTACACTAACCAAACTTGTCACCAAGAGACGTGTAGATTCTGAAGTGCCTTCCTCTCACAGAAAGTCCTCCACCATCCATACAAAAACTCCAATCCCACGTGTAACCCAAACTTTTGTAATTTTCTCCAAGTTCATTGAAACCGACGGCCGCAGCTGAGAGTGCTCTCAAGAAACAAGAAAAAGCAAAACAAACCAACCTACACCCGTAACCAGATCTTTCAATAGCTTGTAACGAAGATACGCGTGAAAGTGAAAGTATTGCCCAGCACCACCACGCGAGTGAGTATTGGCTTACAATGGCCGCCGCGCCGCGTCTGCATGGAGCGCTGTGCTCACCCGCTGTAACATTACGCCAAGTGCTTCGGATTCGGGCGGCACACGCAGTCATTAGCAACGGCCTTGAATCGGATGAAAATTAAATCGTGCTCATAGTTTCTCAATGCCGTACCCGCACGTCTTGGCAGTTGGCACACACCGAGATTCATTTCAAAATCAGTTCAAGTTTGAAACTAGGCTCGGGTCGACAAATTAGGTCTTTGCCGGATTTACAGTCGGCTTCAATGGGAAGCAGTGTATTTGCAGAGCATCATCAAATTCAAAGCGATCTGACCTTGCCAGAGCACACATGACACATGTACTTAAAGCACATCGTGCACGGATGCGCAACATCCGAGCCGCATTAGCTATTTGGCCCGCTAAACCAAAAGCAGTTTCTAGACAAGGCAACCGAAAGGGTTTCTGGACAAGGAAACCGAAAGAGTTTCTGGACAAGGGAACCGAAAGGGTTTCTGGACAAGGGAACCGAAAAGGGTTTCTGGACAAGGGAACCGAAAGGGTTTCTGGACAAGGGAACCGAAAGGGTTCTGGACAAGGGAACCGAAAGGGTTTCTGGACAAGGGAACCGAAAGGGTTTCTGGACAAGAGAACCGAAAGAGGTTTCTGGACAAGGGAACCGAAAGGGGTTTCTGGACAAGAGAACCGAAAGGGTTTCTGGACAAGGGAACCGAAAGGGGTTTCTGGACAAGGAAACCGAAAGGGTTTCTGGACAAGGGAACCGAAAGGGGTTTCTGGACAAGAGAACCGAAAGAGGTTTCTGGACAAGGGAACCGAAAGGGGTTTCTGGACAAGAGAACCGAAAGGGTTTCTGGACAAGGAAACCGAAAGAGTTTCTGGACAAGGGAACCGAAAGGGTTTCTGGACAAGGGAACCGAAAAGGGTTTCTGGACAAGGGAACCGAAAGGGTTTCTGGACAAGGGAACCGAAAGGGTTCTGGACAAGGGAACCGAAAGGGTTTCTGGACAAGGGAACCGAAAGGGTTTCTGGACAAGGAAACCGAAAGGGTTTCTGGACAAGGAAACCGAAAGGGTTTCTAGACAAGGAAACCGAAAGGGGTTTCTGGACAAGAGAACCGAAAGAGGTTTCTGGACAAGGGAACCGAAAGGGTTTCTGGACAAGGAAACCGAAAGGGGTTTCTGGACAAGAGAACCGAAAGAGGTTTCTGGACAAGGGAACCGAAAGGGTTTCTGGACAAGGAAACCGAAAGGGGTTTCTGGACAAGGAAGCCGAAACCGAAAGGGTTTCTGGACAAGGGAACCGAAAGGGTTTCTGGACAAGGAAACCGAAAGGGTTTCTGGACAAGGAAACCGAAAGGGGTTTCTGGACAAGGAAGCCGAAACCGAAAGGGTTTCTGGACAAGGGAACCGAAAGGGTTTCTGGACAAGGAAACCGAAAGGGTTTCTGGACAAGCAAACCGAAAGGGGTTTCTGGACTAGAGAACCGAAAGGGTTTCTGGACAAGGAAACCGAAAGGGGTTTCTGGACAAGAGAACCGAAAGGGGTTTCTGGACAAGGAAACCGAAAGGAGTTTCTGGACAAGAGACCCGAAAGGGTTTCTGGACAAGCAAACCGAAAGGGGTTTCTGGTCCAGACTTTTCTGGACAAGGGAACCGAAAGGGTTTCTGGACAAGGAAACCGAAAGGGGTTTCTGGACAAGAGAACCGAAAGAGGTTTCTGGACAAGGGAACCGAAAGGGTTTCTGGACAAGGAAACCGAAAGGGTTTCTAGACAAGGAAACCGAAAGGGGTTTCTGGACAAGAGAACCGAAAGAGGTTTCTGGACAAGGGAACCGAAAGGGTTTCTGGACAAGGAAACCGAAAGGGTTTCTAGACAAGGAAACCGAAAGGGGTTTCTGGACAAGAGAACCGAAAGAGGTTTCTGGACAAGGGAACCGAAAGGGTTTCTGGACAAGGAAACCGAAAGGGTTTCTGGACAAGCAAACCGAAAGGGGTTTCTGGACAAGGAAGCCGAAACCGAAAGGGTTTCTGGACAAGGGAACCGAAAGGGTTTCTGGACAAGGAAACCGAAAGGGTTTCTGGACAAGCAAACCGAAAGGGGTTTCTGGACTAGAGAACCGAAAGGGTTTCTGGACAAGGAAACCGAAAGGGGTTTCTGGACAAGAGAACCGAAAGGGGTTTCTGGACAAGGAAACCGAAAGGAGTTTCTGGACAAGAGAACCGAAAGGGGTTTCTGGACAAGCAAACCGAAAGGGGTTTCTGGTCCAGACTTTTCTGGACAAGGGAACCGAAAGGGATTCTGGACAAGGAAACCGAAAGGGGTTTCTGGACAAGGAAGCCGAAACCGAAAGGGTTTCTGGACAAGGGAACCGAAAGGGTTTCTGGACAAGGAAACCGAAAGGGTTTCTGGACAAGCAAACCGAAAGGGGTTTCTGGACTAGAGAACCGAAAGGGTTTCTGGACAAGGAAACCGAAAGGGGTTTCTGGACAAGAGAACCGAAAGGGGTTTCTGGACAAGGAAACCGAAAGGAGTTTCTGGACAAGAGACCCGAAAGGGTTTCTGGACAAGCAAACCGAAAGGGGTTTCTGGTCCAGACTTTTCTGGACAAGGGAACCGAAAGGGTTTCTGGACAAGGAAACCGAAAGAGGTTTCTGGACAAGGGAACCGAAAGGGTTTCTGGACAAGGAAACCGAAAGGGTTTCTAGACAAGGAAACCGAAAGGGGTTTCTGGACAAGAGAACCGAAAGAGGTTTCTGGACAAGGGAACCGAAAGGGTTTCTGGACAAGGAAACCGAAAGGGTTTCTGGACAAGCAAACCGAAAGGGGTTTCTGGACAAGGAAGCCGAAACCGAAAGGGTTTCTGGACAAGGGAACCGAAAGGGTTTCTGGACAAGGAAACCGAAAGGGTTTCTGGACAAGCAAACCGAAAGGGGTTTCTGGACTAGAGAACCGAAAGGGTTTCTGGACAAGGAAACCGAAAGGGGTTTCTGGACAAGAGAACCGAAAGGGGTTTCTGGACAAGGAAACCGAAAGGAGTTTCTGGACAAGAGACCCGAAAGGGTTTCTGGACAAGCAAACCGAAAGGGGTTTCTGGTCCAGACTTTTCTGGACAAGGGAACCGAAAGGGTTTCTGGACAAGGAAACCGAAAGGGGTTTCTGGACAAGGAAGCCGAAACCGAAAGGGTTTCTGGACAAGGGAACCGAAAGGGTTTCTGGACAAGGAAACCGAAAGGGTTTCTGGACAAGCAAACCGAAAGGGGTTTCTGGACAAGGAAGCCGAAACCGAAAGGGTTTCTGGACAAGGGAACCGAAAGGGTTTCTGGACAAGGAAACCGAAAGGGTTTCTGGACAAGCAAACCGAAAGGGGTTTCTGGACTAGAGAACCGAAAGGGTTTCTGGACAAGGAAACCGAAAGGGGTTTCTGGACAAGAGAACCGAAAGGGGTTTCTGGACAAGGAAACCGAAAGGAGTTTCTGGACAAGAGACCCGAAAGGGTTTCTGGACAAGCAAACCGAAAGGGGTTTCTGGTCCAGACTTTTCTGGACAAGGGAACCGAAAGGGTTTCTGGACAAGGAAACCGAAAGGGGTTTCTGGACAAGGAAGCCGAAACCGAAAGGGTTTCTGGACAAGGGAACCGAAAGGGTTTCTGGACAAGGAAACCGAAAGGGTTTCTGGACAAGCAAACCGAAAGGGGTTTCTGGACAAGGAAGCCGAAACCGAAAGGGTTTCTGGACAAGGGAACCGAAAGGGTTTCTGGACAAGGAAACCGAAAGGGTTTCTGGACAAGCAAACCGAAAGGGGTTTCTGGACAAGGAAGCCGAAACCGAAAGGGTTTCTGGACAAGGGAACCGAAAGGGTTTCTGGACAAGGAAACCGAAAGGGTTTCTGGACAAGAGACCCGAAAGGGTTTCTGGACAAGGAAACCGAAAGGGGTTTCTGGACAAGAGAACCGAAAGGGGTTTCTGGACAAGGAAGCCGAAACCGAAAGGGTTTCTGGACAAGGGAACCGAAAGGGTTTCTGGACAAGGAAACCGAAAGGGTTTCTGGACAAGCAAACCGAAAGGGGTTTCTGGACTAGAGAACCGAAAGAGGTTTCTGGACAAGGGAACCGAAAGGGTTTCTGGACAAGAGAACCGAAAGAGGTTTCTGGACAAGGGAACCGAAAGGGTTTCTGGACAAGGAAACCGAAAGGGTTTCTGGACAAGCAAACCGAAAGGGGTTTCTGGACTAGAGAACCGAAAGAGGTTTCTGGACAAGGGAACCGAAAGGGTTTCTGGACAAGAGAACCGAAAGAGGTTTCTGGACAAGGGAACCGAAAGGGGTTTCTGGACAAGAGAACCGAAAGGGGTTTCTGGACAAGAGAACCGAAAGAGGTTTCTGGACAAGGGAACCGAAAGGGTTTCTGGACAAGGAAACCGAAAGGGGTTTCTGGACAAGGAAGCCGAAACCGAAAGGGTTTCTGGACAAGGGAACCGAAAGGGTTTCTGGACAAGGAAACCGAAAGGGTTTCTGGACAAGCAAACCGAAAGGGGTTTCTGGACTAGAGAACCGAAAGAGGTTTCTGGACAAGGGAAATGAAAGGGTTTCTGGACAAGAGAACCGAAAGAGGTTTCTGGACAAGGGAACCGAAAGGGTTTCTGGACAAGGAAACCGAAAGGGGTTTCTGGACAAGAGAACCGAAAGGGGTTTCTGGACAAGGAAACCGAAAGGGTTTCTGGACAAGGAAACCGAAAGGGTTTCTGGACAAGCAAACCGAAAGGGGTTTCTGGACAAGAGAACCGAAAGAGGTTTCTGGACAAGAGAACCGAAAGGGTTTCTGGACAAGGGAACCGAAAGGGTTTCTGGACAAGCAAACCGAAAGGGGTTTCTGGACAAGAGAACCGAAAGAGGTTTCTGGACAAGGGAACCGAAAAGGGTTTCTGGACAAGGGAACCGAAAGGGTTTCTGGACAAGGGAACCGAAAGGGGTTTCTGGACAAGAGAACCGAAAGAGGTTTCTGGACAAGGGAACCGAAAAGGGTTTCTGGACAAGGGAACCGAAAGGGTTTCTGGACAAGCAAACCGAAAGGGGTTTCTGGACAAGAGAACCGAAAGAGGTTTCTGGACAAGAGAACCGAAAGGGTTTCTGGACAAGGGAACCGAAAGGGTTTCTGGACAAGCAAACCGAAAGGGGTTTCTGGACAAGAGAACCGAAAGAGGTTTCTGGACAAGGGAATCGAAAAGGGTTTCTGGACAAGGGAACCGAAAGGGTTTCTGGACAAGGGAACCGAAAGGGTTTCTGGACAAGCAAACCGAAAGGGGTTTCTGGACAAGGAAGCCGAAACCGAAAGGGTTTCTGGACAAGGGAACCGAAAGGGTTTCTGGACAAGGAAACCGAAAGGGTTTCTGGACAAGCAAACCGAAAGGGGTTTCTGGACTAGAGAACCGAAAGGGTTTCTGGACAAGGAAACCGAAAGGGGTTTCTGGACAAGAGAACCGAAAGGGGTTTCTGGACAAGGAAACCGAAAGGAGTTTCTGGACA
Organism: Eristalis arbustorum; assembly: GCA_916610145.1. Lineage (NCBI taxonomy): Eukaryota > Metazoa > Arthropoda > Insecta > Diptera > Syrphidae > Eristalis > Eristalis arbustorum. Next base: position 22,855,040 of record OU744319.1, read on the forward strand.
AGAGACCCGAAAGGGTTTCTGGACAAGCAAACCGAAAGGGGTTTCTGGTCCAGACTTTTCTGGACAAGGGAACCGAAAGGGTTTCTGGACAAGGAAACCGAAAGGGGTTTCTGGACAAGGAAGCCGAAACCGAAAGGGTTTCTGGACAAGGGAACCGAAAGGGTTTCTGGACAAGGAAACCGAAAGGGTTTCTGGACAAGCAAACCGAAAGGGGTTTCTGGACAAGGAAGCCGAAACCGAAAGGGTTTCTGGACAAGGGAACCGAAAGGGTTTCTGGACAAGGAAACCGAAAGGGTTTCTGGACAAGCAAACCGAAAGGGGTTTCTGGACTAGAGAACCGAAAGGGTTTCTGGACAAGGAAACCGAAAGGGGTTTCTGGACAAGAGAACCGAAAGGGGTTTCTGGACAAGGAAACCGAAAGGAGTTTCTGGACAAGAGACCCGAAAGGGTTTCTGGACAAGCAAACCGAAAGGGGTTTCTGGTCCAGACTTTTCTGGACAAGGGAACCGAAAGGGTTTCTGGACAAGGAAACCGAAAGGGTTTCTGGACAAGCAAACCGAAAGGGGTTTCTGGACAAGGAAGCCGAAACCGAAAGGGTTTCTGGACAAGGGAACCGAAAGGGTTTCTGGACAAGGAAACCGAAAGGGTTTCTGGACAAGCAAACCGAAAGGGGTTTCTGGACAAGAGAACCGAAAGGGGTTTCTGGACAAGGAAACCGAAAGGAGTTTCTGGACAAGAGACCCGAAATGGTTTCTGGACAAGCAAACCGAAAGGGGTTTCTGGTCCAGACTTTTCTGGACAAGGGAACCGAAAGGGTTTCTGGACAAGGAAACCGAAAGGGGTTTCTGGACAAGGAAGCCGAAACCGAAAGGGTTTCTGGACAAGGGAACCGAAAGGGTTTCTGGACAAGGAAACCGAAAGGGTTTCTGGACAAGCAAACCGAAAGGGGTTTCTGGACAAGGAAGCCGAAACCGAAAGGGTTTCTGGACAAGGGAACCGAAAGGGTTTCTGGACAAGGAAACCGAAAGGGTTTCTGGACAAGCAAACCGAAAGGGGTTTCTGGACTAGAGAACCGAAAGGGTTTCTGGACAAGGAAACCGAAAGGGGTTTCTGGACAAGAGAACCGAAAGGGGTTTCTGGACAAGGAAACCGAAAGGAGTTTCTGGACAAGAGACCCGAAAGGGTTTCTGGACAAGCAAACCGAAAGGGGTTTCTGGTCCAGACTTTTCTGGACAAGGGAACCGAAAGGGTTTCTGGACAAGGAAACCGAAAGGGGTTTCTGGACAAGGAAGCCGAAACCGAAAGGGTTTCTGGACAAGGGAACCGAAAGGGTTTCTGGACAAGGAAACCGAAAGGGTTTCTGGACAAGCAAACCGAAAGGGGTTTCTGGACTAGAGAACCGAAAGAGGTTTCTGGACAAGGGAACCGAAAGGGTTTCTGGACAAGAGAACCGAAAGAGGTTTCTGGACAAGGGAACCGAAAAGGTTTCTGGACAAGGAAACCGAAAGGGTTTCTGGACAAGCAAACCGAAAGGGGTTTCTGGACTAGAGAACCGAAAGAGGTTTCTGGACAAGGGAACCGAAAGGGTTTCTGGACAAGAGAACCGAAAGAGGTTTCTGGACAAGGGAACCGAAAGGGTTTCTGGACAAGGAAACCGAAAGGGGTTTCTGGACAAGAGAACCGAAAGGGGTTTCTGGACAAGGAAACCGAAAGGGTTTCTGGACAAGGAAACCGAAAGGGTTTCTGGACAAGCAAACCGAAAGGGGTTTCTGGACAAGAGAACCGAAAGAGGTTTCTGGACAAGGGAACCGAAAGGGTTTCTGGACAAGGAAACCGAAAGGGTTTCTGGACAAGGAAACCGAAAGGGTTTCTAGACAAGGAAACCGAAAGGGGTTTCTGGACAAGAGAACCGAAAGAGGTTTCTGGACAAGGGAACCGAAAGGGTTTCTGGACAAGGAAACCGAAAGGGGTTTCTGGACAAGGAAGCCGAAACCGAAAGGGTTTCTGGACAAGGGAACCGAAAGGGTTTCTGGACAAGGAAACCGAAAGGGTTTCTGGACAAGCAAACCGAAAGGGGTTTCTGGACTAGAGAACCGAAAGAGGTTTCTGGACAAGGGAAATGAAAGGGTTTCTGGACAAGAGAACCGAAAGAGGTTTCTGGACAAGGGAACCGAAAGGGTTTCTGGACAAGGAAACCGAAAGGGGTTTCTGGACAAGAGAACCGAAAGGGGTTTCTGGACAAGGAAACCGAAAGGGTTTCTGGACAAGGAAACCGAAAGGGTTTCTGGACAAGCAAACCGAAAGGGGTTTCTGGACAAGAGAACCGAAAGAGGTTTCTGGACAAGAGAACCGAAAGGGTTTCTGGACAAGGGAACCGAAAGGGTTTCTGGACAAGCAAACCGAAAGGGGTTTCTGGACAAGAGAACCGAAAGAGGTTTCTGGACAAGGGAACCGAAAAGGGTTTCTGGACAAGGGAACCGAAAGGGTTTCTGGACAAGGGAACCGAAAGGGGTTTCTGGACAAGAGAACCGAAAGAGGTTTCTGGACAAGGGAACCGAAAAGGGTTTCTGGACAAGGGAACCGAAAGGGTTTCTGGACAAGCAAACCGAAAGGGGTTTCTGGACAAGAGAACCGAAAGAGGTTTCTGGACAAGAGAACCGAAATTGTTTCTGGACAAGGGAACCGAAAGGGTTTCTGGACAAGCAAACCGAAAGGGGTTTCTGGACAAGAGAACCGAAAGAGGTTTCTGGACAAGAGAACCGAAAGGGTTTCTGGACAAGGGAACCGAAAGGGTTTCTGGACAAGCAAACCGAAAGGGGTTTCTGGACAAGAGAACCGAAAGAGGTTTCTGGACAAGGGAATCGAAAAGGGTTTCTGGACAAGGGAACCGAAAGGGTTTCTGGACAAGGGAACCGAAAGGGGTTTCTGGACAAGAGAACCGAAAGAGGTTTCTGGACAAGGGAACCGAAAGGCTTTCTGGACAAGGGAACCGAAAGGGTTTCTGGACAAGGGAACCGAAAGGGGTTTCTGGACAAGAGAACCGAAAGAGGTTTCTGGACAAGGGAACCGAAAAGGGTTGCTGGACAAGGGAACCGAAAGGGTTTCTGGACAAGCAAACCGAAAGGGGTTTCTGGACAAGAGAACCGAAAGAGGTTTCTGGACAAGAGAACCGAAAGGGTTTCTGGACAAGGGAACCGAAAGGGTTTCTGGACAAGCAAACCGAAAGGGGTTTCTGGACAAGAGAACTGAAAGAGGTTTCTGGACAAGGGAACCGAAAAGGGTTTCTGGACAAGGGAACCGAAAGGGTTTCTGGACAAGGGAACCGAAAGGGTTTCTGCACAAGGGAACCGAAAGGGGTTTCTGGACAAGAGAACCGAAAGGGTTTCTGGACAAGGGAACCGAAAGGGTTTCTGGACAAGCAAACCGAAAGGGGTTTCTGGACAAGAGAACCGAAAGAGGTTTCTGGACACGGGAACCGAAAAGGGTTTCTGGACAAGGGAACCAAAAGGTTTTCTGGACAAGGGAACCGAAAGGGGTTTCTGGACAAGAGAACCGAAAGGGTTTCTGGACAAGAGAACCGAAAGAGGTTTCTGGACAAGGGAACCGAAAAGGGTTTCTGGACAAGGGAACCGAAAGGGTTTCTGGACAAGCAAACCGAAAGGGGTTTCTGGACAAGAGAACCGAAAGAGGTTTCTGGACAAGAAAACCGAAAGGGTTTCTGGACAAGGGAACCGAAAGGGTTTCTGGACAAGCAAACCGAAAGGGGTTTCTGGACAAGAGAACCGAAAGAGGTTTCTGGACAAGGGAATCGAAAAGGGTTTCTGGACAAGGGAACCGAAAGGGTTTCTGGACAAGGGAACCGAAAGGGGTTTCTGGACAAGAGAACCGAAAGAGGTTTCTGGACAAGGGAACCGAAAGGCTTTCTGGACAAGGGAACCGAAAGGGTTTCTGGACAAGGGAACCGAAAGGGGTTTCTGGACAAGAGAACCGAAAGAGGTTTCTGGACAAGGGAACCGAAAAGGGTTGCTGGACAAGGGAACCGAAAGGGTTTCTGGACAAGCAAACCGAAAGGGGTTTCTGGACAAGAGAACCGAAAGAGGTTTCTGGACAAGAGAACCGAAAGGGTTTCTGGACAAGGGAACCGAAAGGGTTTCTGGACAAGCAAACCGAAAGGGGTTTCTGGACAAGAGAACTGAAAGAGGTTTCTGGACAAGGGAACCGAAAAGGGTTTCTGGACAAGGGAACCGAAAGGGTTTCTGGACAAGAGAACCGAAAGGGTTTCTGGACAAGGGAACCGAAAGGGTTTCTGGACAAGGGAACCAAAATGGGTTTCTGGACAAGGGAACCGAAAGGGTTTCTGGACAAGGGAACCGAAAGGGTTTCTGGACAAGAGAACCGAAAGGGTTTCTGGACAAGCAAACCGAAAGGGTTTCTGGACAAGGAAACCGAAAGGGTTTCTGGACAAGGAAACCGAAAGGGTTTCTGGACAAGGAAACCGAAAGGGTTTCTGGACAAGGAAACCGAAAGGGTTTCTGGACAAGGGAACCGAAAGGGGTTTCTGGACAAGAAAACCGAAAGGGTTTCTGGACAAGCAAACCGAAAGGGGTTTCTGGACAAGAGAACCGAAAGGGTTTCTGGACAAGGGAACCGAAAGGGTTTCTGGACAAGGGAACCGAAAGGGGTTTCTGGACAAGAGAACCGAAAGGGTTTCTGGACAAGGGAACCGAAAGGGGTTTCTGGACAAGAGAACCGAAAGGGTTTCTGGACAAGGGAACCGAAAGGGGTTTCTGGACAAGAGAACCGAAAGAGGTTTCTGAGAACCGAAAGGGTTTCTGGACAAGAGAACCGAAAGGGTTTCTGGACAAGCAAACCGAAAGGGGTTTTTGGACAAGAGAACCGAAAGGGGTTTCTGGACAAGAGAACCGAAAGGGGATTCTGGACAAGAGAACCGAGAGGGTTTCTAAACAAGGGAACCGAAAGGGGTTTCTGGACAAGAGAACCGAAAGGGGTTTCTGGACAAGGAAACCGAAAGGGTTTCTGGACAAGAGAACCGAAAGAGTTTCTGGACAAGGGAACCGAAAGGGGTTTCTGGACAAGAGAGCCGAAAGGGGTTTATGGACAAGGAAACCGAAAGGGTTTCTGGACAAGAGAACCGAAAGAGTTTCTGGACAAGGGAACCGAAAGGGGTTTCTGGACAAGAGAGCCGAAAGGGGTTTATGGACAACCAAACCGAAAGGGTTTCTGGACAAGGAAACCGAAAGAGGTTTCTGGACAAGGGAACCGAAAGGGTTTCTGGACAAGGAAACCGAAAGGGTTTCTGGACAAGGAAACCGAAAGGGGTTTCTGGACAAGGAAGCCGAAAGGGTTTCTGGACAAGGAAACCGAAAGGGTTTCTGGACAAGGAAACCGAAAGGGTTTCTGGACAAGGAAACCGAAAGGGGTTTCTGGACAAGGAAGCCGAAAGGGTTTCTGGACAAGGAAACCGAAAGGGTTTCTGGACAAGGAAACCGAAAGGGGTTTCTGGACAAGGAAGCCGAAAGGGTTTCTGGACAAAGAAACCGAAAGGGTTTCTGGACAAGGAAACCGAAAGGGGTTTCTGGACAAGAGAACCGAAAGGGTTTCTGGACAAGGGAACCGAAAGGGGTTTCTGGACAAGGGAACCGAAAGGGTTTCTGGACAAGGGAACCGAAAGGGTTTCTGGACAAGGAAACCGAAAGGGTTTCTGGACAAGCAAACCGAAAGGGTTTCTGGACAAGGAAACCGAAAGGGGTTTCTGGACAAGGAAACCGAAAGGGTTTCTGGACAAGGAAACCGAAAGAGGTTTCTGGACAAGGAAGGCGAAACCGAAAGGGTTTCTGGACAAGGGAACCGAAAGGGGTTTCTGGACAAGAGAACCGAAAGGGTTTCAGGACAAGGAAACCGAAAGGGGTTTCTGGACAAGGAAACCGAAAGGGGTTTCTGGACAAGGAAACCGAAAGGGTTTCTGGACAAGGAAACCGAAAGGGTTTCTGGACAAGCAAACCGCAAGGGTTTCTGGACAAGGGAACCGAAAGGGGTTTCTGGACAAGAGAACCGAAAGGGGTTTCTGGACAGGGAAACTGAAAGGGTTTCTGGACAAGAAAACCGCAAGGGTTTCTGGACAAGGGAACCGAAAGGGGTTTCTGGACAAGAGAACCGAAAGGGGTTTCTGGACAGGGAAACTGAAAGGGTTTCTGGACAAGGAAACCGAAAGGGTTTCTGGACAAGAAAACCGCAAGGGTTTCTGGACAAGGGAACCGAAAGGGGTTTCTGGACAAGAGAACCGAAAGGGGTTTCTGGACAGGGAAACTGAAAGGGTTTCTGGACAAGGAAACCGAAAGGGTTTCTGGACAAGAGAACCGAAAGGGGTTTCTGGACAAGGAAACCGAAAGGGGTTTCTGGACAAGGGAACCGAAAGGGGTTTCTGGACAAGAGAACCGAAAGAGGTTTCTGGACAAGGGAACCGAAAGGGGTTTCTGGACAAGAGAACCGAAAGGGTTTCTGGACAAGGAAACCGAAAGGGTTTCTGGACAATGGAACCGAAAGGGTTTCAGGACAAGGAAACCGAAAGGGGTTTCTGGACAAGGAAACCGAAAGGGTTTCTGGACAAGGGAACCGAAAGGGGTTTCTGGACAAGGAAACCGAAAGGGTTTCTGGACAAGGAAACCGAAAGGGTTTCTGGACAAGGGAACCGAAAGGGGTTTCTGGACAAGAAAACCGAAAGGGGTTTCTGGACAAGGAAACCGAAAGGGTTTCTGGACAAGAAAACCGAAAGAGGTTTCTGGACAATGGAACCGAAAGGGTTTCTGGACAAGGGAACCGAAAGGGGTTTCTGGACAAGGAAACCGAAAGGGTTTCTGGACAAGGAAACCGAAAGGGTTTCTGGACAAGGAAACCGAAAGGGGTTTCTGGACAAGGAAACCGAAAGGGTTTCTGGACAAGGGAACCGAAAGGGTTTCAGGACAAGGAAACCGAAAGGGGTTTCTGGACAAGGAAACCGAAAGGGTTTCTGGACAAGGAAACCGAAAGGGGTTTCTGGACAAGGAAACCGAAAGGGTTTCTGGAGAAGGAAGCCGAAACCGAAAGGGTTTCTGGACAAGGGAACCGAAAGGGTTTCTGGACAAGGAACCCGAAAGGGGTTTCTGGACAAGAGAACCGAAAGAGGTTTCTGGACAAGGGAACCGAAAGGGTTTCTGGACAAGGAAGCCGAAACCGAAAGGGTTTCTGGACAAGGAAGCCGAAAGGGTTTCTGGACAAGGAAACCGAAAGGGTTTCTGGACAAGGAAACCGAAAGGGTTTCTGGACAAGAGAACCGAAAGAGGTTTCTGGACAAGGAACCGAAAGGGTTTCTGGACAAGCAAACCGAAAGGGGTTTCTGGACAAGAGAACCGAAAGGGTTTCTGGACAAGCAAACCGAAAGGGGTTTCTGGACAAGAGAACCGAAAGGGGTTTCTGGACAAGAGAACCGAAAGGGTTTCTGGACAAGGGAACCGAAAGGGGTTTCTGGACAAGAGAACCGAAAGGGTTTCTGGACAAGGGAACCGAAAGGGGTTTATGGACAAGAGAACCGAAAGGGTTTCTGGACAAGGGAACCGAAAGGGGTTTCTGGACAAGAGAACCGAAAGAGGTTTCTGAGAACCGAAAGGGTTTCTGGACAAGAGAACCGAAAGGGTTTCTGGACAAGCAAACCGAAAGGGGTTTCTGGACAAGAGAACCGAAAGGGTTTCTGGACAAGGGAACCGAAAGTTGTTTCTGGACAAGAGAACCGAAAGGGTTTCTGGACAAGGGAACCGAAAGGGGTTTCTGGACAAGAGAACCGAAAGGGTATCTGGACAAGGGAACCGAAAGGAGTTTCTGGACAAGAGAACCGAAAGGGTTTCTGGACAAGGGAACCGAAAGGGGTTTATGGACAAGAGAACCGAAAGGGTTTCTGGACAAGCAAACCGAAAGGGGTTTTTGGACAAGAGAACCGAAAGGGGTTTCTGGACAAGGGAACCGAAAGGGGTTTCTGGACAAGAGAACCGAAAGGGTTTCTGGACAAGGGAACCGAAAGGGGTTTCTGGACAAGAGAACCGAAAGGGTTTCTGGACAAGGGAACCGAAAGGGGTTTCTGGACAAGAGAACCGAAAGGGTATCTGGACAAGGGAACCGAAAGGAGTTTCTGGACAAGGGAACCGAAAGGGGTTTATGGACAAGAGAACCGAAAGGGTTTCTGGACAAGCAAACCGAAAGGGGTTTTTGGACAAGAGAACCGAAAGGGGTTTCTGGACAAGGGAACCGGAAGGGGTTTCTGGACAAGAGAACCGAAAGGGTTTCTGGACAAGGGAACCGAAAGGGGTTTCTGGACAAGAGAACCGAAAGAGGTTTCTGAGAACCGAAAGGGTTTCTGGACAAGCAAACCGAAAGAGGTTTCTGGACAAGAGAACCGAAAGGGTTTCTGGACAAGGGAACCGAAAGGGGTTTATGGACAAGAGAACCGAAAGGGTTTCTGGACAAGCAAACCGAAAGGGGTTTTTGGATAAGAGAACCGAAAGGGGTTTCTGGACAAGAGAACCGAAAGGGGTTTCTGGACAAGGGAACCGAAAGGGGTTTCTGGACAAGAGAACCGAAAATGTTTCTGGACAAGCAAACCGAAAGGGGTTTCTGGACAAGAGAACCGAAAGGGTTTCTGGACAAGGGAACCGAAAGGGGTTTCTGAACAAGAGAACCGAAAGGGTTTCTGGACAAGCAAACCGAAAGGGGTTTCTGGACAAGAGAACCGAAAGGGTTTCTGGACAAGGGAACCGAAAGGGTTTCTGGACGATTAAACCGAAAGGGGTTTCTGGACAAGGAAACCGAAAGGGGTTTCTGGACAAGGAAGGTGAAACCGAAAGGGTTTCTGGACAAGGGAACCGAAAGGGGTTTCTGGACAAGGAAGCCGAAACCGAAAGGATTTATGGACTAGGGAACCGAAAGGGTTTCTGGACAAGAAAACCGAAAGGGTTTCTGGACAAGGGAACCGAAAGGGGTTTCTGGACAAGAGAACCGAAAGGGTTTCTGGACAAGGGAACTGAAAGGGTTTCTGGACAAGAAAACAGAAAGGGTTTCTGGACAAGGGAACCGAAAGGGTTTCTGGACAAGAAAACAGAAAGGGTTTCTGGACAAGGGAACCGAAAGGGGTTTCTGGACAAGGAAACCGAAAGGGGTTTCTGGACAAGGAAGGCGAAACCGAAAGGGTTTCTGGACAAGGGAACCGAAAGGGGTTTCTGGACAAGGAAGCTGAAACCGAAAGGATTTATGGACAAGGGAACCGAGAGGGTTTCTGGACAAGAAAACCGAAAGGGTTTCTGGACAAGGGAACCGAAAGGGGTTTCTGGACAAGAGAACCGAAAGGGGTTTCTGGACAAGGAAACTGAAAGGGTTTCTGGACAAGGAAGGCGAAACCGAAAGGGTTTCTGGACAAGGGAACCGAAAGGGGTTTCTGGACAAGGAAGCCGAAACCGAAAGGATTTATGGACAAGGGAACCGAAAGGGTTTCTGGACAAGCAAACCGAAAGGGGTTTCTGGACAAGAGAACCGAAAGGGTTTCTGGACAAGAGAACCGAAAGGGTTTCTGGAAAAGGGAACCGAAAGGGTTTCTGGACAAGGGAACCGAAAGGGTTTCTGGACAAGGAAACCGAAAGGGGTTTCTGGACAAGGAAACCGAAAGGGGTTTCTGGACAAGGAAACCGAAAGGGGTTTCTGGACAAGGAAGGCGAAACCGAAAGGGTTTCGGGACAAGGGAACCGAAAGGTGTTTCTGGACAAGGAAGCCGAAACCGAAAGGATTTATGGACAAGGGAACCGAAAGGGTTTCTGGACAAGAAAACCGAAAGGGTTTCTGGACAAGGAAACCGAAAGGGGTTTCTGGACAAGGAAACTGAAAGGGTTTCTGGACAAGGAAACCGAAAGGGTTTCTGGACAAGGAAACCGAAAGGGTTTCTGGACAAGAGAACCGAAAGGGGTTTCTGGACAAGGAAACTGAAAGGGTTTCTGGACAAGGTAACCGAAAGGGTTTCTGGACAAGGGAACCGAAAGGGGTTTCTGGACAAGGAAACCGAAAGGGTTTCTGGACAAGGAAACCGAAAGGGTTTCTGGACAAGGGAACCGAAAGGGGTTTCTGGACAAGAAAACCGAAAGGGGTTTCTGGACAAGGAAACCGAAAGAGTTTCTGGACAAGGGAACCGAAAGGGTTTCTGGACAAGGGAACAAGGGGTTTCTGGACAAGGAAACCGAAAGGGTTTCTGGACAAGGAAACCGAAAGGGTTTCTGGACAAGAAAACCGAAAGGGTTTCTGGACAAGGAAACCGAAAGGGGTTTCTGGACAAGGAAACCGAAAGGGTTTCTGGACAAGCAAACCGAAAGGGGTTTCTGGACAAGAGAACCGAAAGGGGTTTCTGGACAAGAAAACTGAAAGGGGTTTCTGGACAAGAAAACCGAAAGGGTTTCTGGACAAGGAAACCGAAAGGGGTTTCTGGACAAGGAAACCGAAAATGTTTCTGGACAAGCAAACCGAAAGGGGTTTCTGTACAAGAGAACCGAAAGGGGTTTCTGGACAAGAGAACCGAAAGGGTTTCTGGACAAGAGAACCGAAAGGGTTTCTGGACAAGAGAACCGAAAGGGTTTCTGGACAAGGGAACCGAAAGGGTTTCTGGACAAGGAAACCGAAAGGGTTTCTGGACAAGGGAACCGAAAGGGGTTTCTGGACAAGGAAGCCGAAACCGAAAGCATTAATGGACAAGGGAACCGAAAGGGTTTCTGGACAAGCAAACCGAAAGGGGTTTCTGGACAAGAGAACCGAAAGGGTTTCTGGACAAGAGAACCGAAAGGGTTTCTGGACAAGGGAACCGAAAGGGTTTCTGGACAAGGGAACCGAAAGGGTTTCTGGACAAGGGAACCGAAAGGGGTTTCTGGACAAGGAAGCCGAAACCGAAAGGGTTTCTGGACAAGGGAACCGAAAGGGGTTTCTGGACAAGGAAACCGAAAGGGTTTCTGGACAAGGAAACCGAAAGGGTTTCTGGACAAGGAAACCGAAAGGGGTTTCTGGACAAGGAAGCCGAAACCGAAAGGGTTTCTGGACAAGGAAACCGAAAGGGTTTCTGGACAAGCAAACCGAAAGGGGTTTCTGGACAAGAGAACCGAAAGAGGTTTCTGGACAAGGGAACCGAAAGGGTTTCTGGACAAGGAAACCGAAAGGGATTTCTGGACAAGGAAGCCGAAACCGAAAGGGTTTCTGGACAAGGAAACCGAAAGGGTTTCTGGACAAGGGAACCGAAAGGGTTTCTGGACAAGGAAACCGAAAGGGTTTCTGGACAAGGAAACCGAAAGGGGTTTCTGGACAAGGAAGCTGAAACCGAAAGGGTTTCTGGACAAGGAAACCGAAAGGGTTCCTGGACAAGGAAACCGAAAGGGTTCCTGGACAATTGAACCGAAAGGGGTTTCTGGACAAGGAAGCCGAAACCGAAAGGGTTTCTGGACAAGGGAACCGAAAGGGTTTCTGGACAAGGGAACCGAAAGGGTTTCTGGACAAGGAAACCGAAAGGGTTTCTGGACAAGGAAACCGAAAGGGGTTTCTGGACAAGGGAACCGAAAGGGTTTCTGGACAAGGAAACTGAAAGGGTTCCTGGACAAGTAAACCGAAAGGGTTCCTGGACAAGGAAACCGAAAGGGGTTTCTGGACAAGAGACTCGAAAGTTTTTCTGGACAAGGGTTTCTGGACAAGGGAACCGAAAGAGGTTTCTGGACAAAAGAACCAAAAGAGGTTTCTGAGAACCGAAAGGGTTTCTGGACAAGAAAACCGAAAGGGTTTCTGGACAAGGGTTTCTGGACAAGGGAACCGAAAGGGTTTCTGGACAAGGAAACCGAAAGGGGTTTCTGGACAAGGAAACCGAAAGGGGTTTCTGGACAAGGAAGGCGAAACCGAAAGGGTTTCTGGACAAGGGAACCGAAAGGGGTTTCTGGACAAGGAAGCCGAAACCGAAAGGATTTATGGACAAGGGAACCGAAAGGGTTTCTGGACAAGAAAACCGAAAGGGTTTCTGGACAAGGGAACCGAAAGGGGTTTCTGGACAAGAGAACCGAAAGGGTTTCTGGACAAGGGAACCGAAAGGGTTTCTGGACAAGAGAACCGAAAGGGGTTTCTGGACAAGGAAACCGAAAGGGTTTCTGGACAAGGAAACCGAAAGGGTTTCTGGACAAGAGAACCGAAAGGGGTTTCTGGACAAGGAAACTGAAAGGGTTTCTGGACAAGGAAACCGAAAGGGTTTCTGGACAAGGGAACCGAAAGGGGTTTCTGGACAAGGAAACCGAAAGGGTTTCTAAACAAGGAAACCGAAAGGGTTTCTGGACAAGGGCACCGAAAGGGGTTTCTGGACAAGAAAACCGAAAGGGGTTTCTGGACAAGGAAACCGAAAGAGTTTCTGGACAAGGGAACCGAAAGGGTTTCTGGACAAGGCAACCGAAAGGGGTTTCTGGACAAGGAAACCGAAAGGGTTTCTGGACAAGGAAACCGAAAGTGTTTCTGGACAAGGGAACCGAAAGGGGTTTCTGGACAAGGAAGCCGAAACCGAAAGGGTTTCTGGACAAGCAAACCGAAAGGGGTTTCTGGACAAGGGTACCGAAAGGGGTTTCTGGACAAGGAAACCGAAAGAGTTTCTGGACAAGGCAACCGAAAGGGTTTCTGGACAAGGGAACCGAAAGGGGTTTCTGGACAAGAAAACCGAAGGGGGTTTCTGGACAAGGAAACCGAAAGGGTTTCTGGACAAGGGAACCGAAAGGGTTTCAGGACAAGGAAACCGAAAGGGGTTTCTGGACAAGGAAGCCGAAACCGAAAGGGTTTCTGGACAAGGGAACCGAAAGGGGTTTCTGGACAAGGAAACCGAAAGGGGTTCCTGGACAAGGAAACCGAAAGGGGTTTCTGGACAACCAAACCGAAAGAGTTTCTGGACAAGAAAACCGAAAGGGTTTCTGGACAAGGAAACCGAAAGGGTTTCTGGACAAGGAAACCGAAAGGGTTTCTGGACAAGGAAACCTTCTGGACAACCAAACCGAAAGGGTTTCAGGACAAGGGAACCGAAAGGGTTTCTGGACAAGCGAACCGAAAGAGGTTTCTGGACAAGGAAACCGAAAGGGTTTCTGGACAAGGAAACCGAAAGGGTTTCTGGACAAGGAAACCTTCTGGACAACCGAACCGAAAGGGTTTCTGGACAAGGGAACCGAAAGGGTTTCTGGACAAGGAAACCGAAAGGGTTTCTGGACAAGGAAACCGAAAGGGGTTTCTGGACAACCAAACCGAAAGAGTTTCTGGACAAGAAAACCGAAAGGGTTTCTGGACAAGGAAACCGAAAGGGTTTCTGCACAAGGAAACCGAAAGGGTTTCTGCACAAGGAAACCGAAAGGGTTTCTGGACAAGCAAACCGAAAGGGGTTTCTGGAAAACCAAACCGAAAGGGGTTTCTGGACAAGAAAACCGAAAGGGTTTCTGGAGAAGGAAGCCGAAATCGAAACTCCTTTCGGGATACATGCTTTGTACTGTAACAGCTCGGTCAAGCCCCTATTCAATATGTCTGCGACATCAAGTTCTTCGTGGTCTGACGGTGAGGTTGTCTCTAACTTTCACCCCACAGTCAGGCGCCCTCTCTTACAGGTTCATAGTCCAGTCTGTGATGATTACCGAATGGCCATGCCCTGAAGTGGGATTACGCAAGCCTTTCACCATCTTGAACCCACCGTCGAATGCTAAGTGACATCACCCACTTTTGCATTCGGAACAAGTCCGTTTTCGTGTTCTGCCTAGTTGGCTGCCCGGCAGCCTCTTCAACCCACAAATGACTCAATCACGTGACCAGTCAGACCCCAAAATTAGAAATCAATTCGGTAGAGCGCTTCTCTCGTGCTTCGGCGGCGGCGCACGCTCGAAAGCCATTCTCGGCGCAATGAAAAAAGCCACTCCATCGAGAGCAGCAGATCCTCATCCCCAGCCGGACCAAGGTGTCAACAGTCAATTGGCACCAGCTCCGGGTTTTCGCCAGTAAAACCAAATTGTTTCCTGACAACCCGACCAGCAACTCACCTTCGGCCAAATTAGCTCAGTTTATTCGCTGCCCCGTCATGTGAGTCACGATTCCAGGCAATTACCACCGAAAAAAAAAAATTAAAAACCAAAAAGCGCACCACCGTCGCCGCCGTCGACACCTAAGGTTGACCGATCGGATCGTCAATCTCCCATCAAATCACAATCCTACGCAAATGCGCTCGCAGTCCATGGCGGACATGTGCCACTTTACGATCCGCGATTGCGATACACACTCTGTTCCGGAAAGCGATATCCGACTCGGAACCGATCAGCGAATCACAAAGAGTGCCCCATGCCCATACGATTTGCTCGTGATTTCGTTTATTTATTGCAGCCGCGTCCCAGTCGCCGCCACTGCCCCGTCGATTGGGGATTCATAAAAACGCTTCAATGAAACTGCTGTTGTTGTTGTTCATTATTTTATATGACATGTCAGTTGTCAGTTGTCTGCTGTGTGCTGTGTGCTGTGTGCGCTCGCCAAGCGCTGGCGACCTTATCACGTCTGGGTGTTCATTCGACGGGAACCTTCGGGAAAATAAAAAAACAAAAACAAAATTCGCGCGACTCAGAGAGAAGAAAAAAAAATGCGCAAAAACATATCAAAAGGAAAGCGCGCTGGGGTTTTATTTTCTGTTGATTTGTGTGCTGTTTTTCATGATCATTGCCGTGCCAGCGCGGCGTCAATGACAATCACCTCGGGCCGCTCATTGACAGTGCAGAGGTGTGCCGCTGGGAAGGCATGCGTCGGCACGCTGTTCGCGCAATACGGTGGGTGGGAGGGGGTGCATTTTTCGGTTATAAATATGTATGACAGATGGGAGACAAAATTCAGATCCACACAAGTGCCACCTCGTGTGGGTGGAAATTAATTTGCCTTCCCCTGAAAGAGTACTCCAGTCGGGGGTGGGGATTTGCTAGTGGTTCTGTTACGTGATGCGATACGTGGCGCCATCTCTTGGTGGGCTTTCTAAAGTTGGGGGAGTGGTTGGAATCTCTGGCGGGTGGTGTGTGGTAGATGCGTCGGAGTTTAGTACACTTGGCAGGGCTGCAGAACCTTCGGCTTGGGGACCAGTTTTTTCTATTAAAATTTAGTTTCATCGAATGAATGTTCACGGCTCGTGGACTAGACCAGTAAAGTAAAATATACGTTGATGTGACTCAAACCGAGACGATGGAGACGAGTGTAAGCAAAATACGGGCTTATTTGTAAGTTACAGGTCGAGTTAGTTTAACCATCGTTTTGTTTGTTGCAACAGAAACCGTGTAACATCGCAAGCTCATCTCGCTGCGGTTTTACTATTACAAAAGTTAATACAAGCAATGGTACCACCGTGGAGATAAAACGGAGGATCACGCTGGCCAACCGCTGTATTTTCGCACTCGGAAGGCCACTGAGGAATAAAGCCATCTCTCGAAGAACCAAGATATCCCTAGATAAGACCTTGATAGTCCCTGCTTTATGGTGCAGAAGAATGGACACTAACTAAAGCGGACGAGGATATTATTGGTCGCTTCGAGAGAAAAGTCATCCGAATTATCTTCGGTCCCGTTTGTACGGATGGTGTTTGGAGGAGGAGACTGAACGACGAGCTGTATGGGCTGTATAGCGACGTCGACCTGGTTAAACGAGTACGAATCTCTTGTCTCAGATGGCTAGGTCACGTCGAGCGAATGGACACCAATGCTCCGGCCCGGAAAGCCTTCGACTCCAACCCCGAGGGACAACGCGGTAAAGGGAGACCACGCCTAAGGTAGCGCACGCATCTAGAAAGGGGACCTGAAAAACTTGAACGTGCGTGGCTGGAAGCAACTAGCACCAGACCGGGCTAGATGGAGAGGTATGTTGGCTGAGGTCCAGATCCACCCCAGGCTGTATCGCCAACCAAAGCAAAGGAGAAGATGATGTTGAAAAGTAGTGATATCGACGCTGAATCCATTTTACTGCGTTAACATGGAAACACTTGAAGAAGAGGCCGCTCTACAATAATGATGATGCTCGTTGATGGTTATCAGTCGAAAAATAGTCGAATATTACACTTTTTGGCGCCACTTCCAGAGAAGAAATTTGAAAGACCTTGTAAATTGGACTTGAAAATAACATCTTGACTTCGAATGCTACTTCAGACGTTGATCATAGAGTCGCCAGGCTAAAGAATTTCAAAAATAACAGCAGAATGTGGCGCTGTGGATAGCTGCATCGACTTCTACGATAGGCTTCAATTCTCTATCCGCATAACTTTCATTGCTCCCAACTTCACTTCTCTCGTGTCAATGGCGATGCTCAGTGGGTGTGACTGTAGTATTTTTTTGGTATTAAGTACCGGAATCTTGGACTGGACGTCGAATGTTTGTAGCTTTCTCATGACAGTGGTGGGCACCCTCCACGTGCTACGTTCATGAACAATAATAATAATAATATGGGTGGCACTACAGACCATAGTGGGCCAGGTACTAGTTTCTTAGCAATTACTCGTGTTGTGCATCCCACTGTCCTCTCGCGAGTGGGAGGACCTAAACGTTTGAGAAGCTATTCCTAGAGAGGAATCCTGTTTGAGCGTTGTTAGTGAACCTCGAAAGAGTTGGGGTCGTGAACAGTTTTTTGTTGGTAGTGCCAGGAATCGAACCTAGATACAGAGGATCAAATGCATATGAGCCGAGACCACAACGCAACGGGCCACCACATCCACAAAGAAGCACGGATTATATGTGGGCTGGGAACAGAACAGAACAGTCTGCTGATTACAGTGCTTAGCTAGCTTTTGTATAGCATACCGAATGTTGTATGCATTTGCTCAAAGGTCAACAGTATCTAGTTCGGTGCCGCTGAGGCTAGCACAGTAGGTCCGAGGTATTAAAATTCATGTGATTTTGATTGCCTACTAATGCGTATTTGGATTGATGAGCTTAATCTAATTATTTTTATTCTTATTCCTGACGATGTGCACAACGCTATCCACTTTTGATGTCATCAGCATACAACGGCACCGTAGTCCAAGGTATTGCAAAGTCCATTGGATTCCTCTGTTTCAAATAGGCAGGGGCTGCTCGAAGCAGGTCATTTACCAGTTTTTTTCCCTTCGGACTTCATCTGCTTTTTCCCCTCTCCAATGCACAATCTTTTTTTCGAAAGCGGCAAATCAGTTCTGATGGTTGAGTTTCTCCAAAGGAGGCTAATCCATATCGGAAGGCTGGCAAAATAAAAGCTGTGTATACCACGATCCTTCAAGTCAGGAATCTTGAGCAAGGTTGTGTCAACAAACTGCAAAACCTTCGGCGTGTGGACGTGTAAAATAAAAAAAATGGATGGAAATACATTTTTTCTTTTAAAATGTGGTTTCCTCGGATGAAATTTCCCAGCTGGATTCGACAGGGAAGTTAAGGAGGGTACAACGTTCATGTGCAGAAATCAGTACGGAGTTGATGAAAATGCGTGTAAACGAAGTGTAAAGTATGTGCCAAGGCGAGTTAGACCGACGGCCAAGTGCATCACCAATCCTCACTACAAGAGACCATGTAAGCTTTACAGGAATTATGTACTCTGCGGATGATGTTTAAAGGTAGCGATGTCGACTTCCCTACAGACTCCTTTCAGTACAAAAAGGGGAAACACTTGCAGAAGAATCTCCACAGCAACAAGCGTGAGAATGGTGCTCATGGACGGATATCAATTAAGAATCAGTCGAATTATGCTCACATTGGCGCCACGGCAAGAGCAGCCACGTAACCGATTTGTCTGTACAAATTAAACAATGTATCCTTAGTTGCCGTTGTTTTTGAAAAATAGCATTGACTTCGAATGCGCCTTGTGACCACACGTTGATCTCAGAATCGCCATATTGACTAACTGCGTCGACTCCTACAATATATGCTTTAACTTCAATTCCCAATGCGAACCCAATTTCTCTCGTGTCTCAGACGGTGTTACTGTAAGATTTTCTACCGCTATTCGACGTCGGACGGAAGGACTGCAAGTCCTTCTCCACTGGCAAATCTCGGGACTGGTTCACCTCGACGGTAGACCTCTTCATACTTACCTAAGGTCGCACTATAGTTCGGGGTGGACCTAGCCTCAACCAAACAAGCCTCTTCAGCCAGCTCGACCTCTAGCTAGCTGCCTCCAGTTAAGCACCCGTGGTTACGTAAGGTCCATCTCCAGTTGTGTGCGTCACCTGAATCGCAGTCTTTCTCTACTGCGTCGTTCCTCGGGAGTGGATGGAAAGCTGACCCATCTGGCATTTTATCAACAAACAGTGTGTTCTCTAGTAGTTTTTGTAATACCCCGGCTAGTCGTAGTTTCCTACACCTAGCAGGCCTAGATAGACCAACTAAATCGCTCCGCTGCAAGCACCAACTGGTGCCGATGTGAGGAGAAGTCCATCCACGTGGTATCACAAGGGGCATACTCTGGCCCAAGTGTGACTGCCCTTAGCAGTCAGCCATTACAACCTAACCTAACCAATTCAGTCTTCATTTATTTCTTTACCACGGCGGCGCGGCCACAATCTAGTGACTGTGGGTATCACGAAATGCTTCCCATTCGTCTCTTATTAGAATCAAACTAAGCAGACTCACACGACACCGTTAACACAACGATCTGCTCGAGGGCTCTGTCACTGGCTTTTTTTCGCTGTACCGTCTGTGTTCACTTAGATGTTTCTTAAAATGTTGATGCATGTTAACCGGATACTCTTAATGGAACGCCTTCAGTGAGAGCCGTTCAAAATGCCCCACTCTCCAAGTGGCTGTGTCTGTCCCTCCTCACGTGCCCCCAACATCAACGCTCCATTCACTGCATTTTTCGACTTCCTTGACAAAAAACCACATGAGCTTCCAAACTGACTGTCAGCGGCTGTTTGCATCAAAGGTAGTTCTTATCGCTTTAAGTGCCTTTAAGTGTGCTTTTTGACGGCAGGAATGCATGTCCAGAGAGCGGGTAGAAGTGGAAGGGAACCACAAACATTCGAACAAGCACCTCGACGTACCTGGCTGCATTTCATCTCCACTCTCTGAGTTCGCTGCTCTTCCAAAGGGATCATCTTTCGCCCGCCAGTCACACAAGCGCCAGCGTGCTACCCTTGCACCCATCAAATGCCCCGAAATGTGTCCCCTCCACAAGCAAAAACGAAGCCCAGGACGCCGAAATGAAAAAGATGGTCGCTGGCGTCGTGTGAACTTGTCAACTGGAAAATTTATTTCACGGTTGCCGATGGACGTGTGAGGAAATGCCACACGGAGGGTGATGCCATTGCATCTACTCCAACATCGGCGGCTTCCATTCCACACGCGGCACACACCCACACACCCGGTGTCGGGGAATTTACGACAAACCGTCGAAAGACCCGAAAAGAACTGAGTCCTCGCAGGGCATTCCATCGAAAATTCATGAATCGCACAGCACGTACGAACACAAACACCGTCGATGAGGGCGAGGCGGACGCTCCCGAGTGCAGCACGGGAAGAGTGAAAGGAGCCAGTTAACTGAGAATAAATCAAGCAGGTGCACTTGGGGGTGCACTTGAACAGCTCGCAAAGGGCGACGGAATTAGGATCACATTTTGCCGGCATCTATCAGGGGACACCCGCTGGCGGGATGTCTTTTTGATTTTCTCTTTGGTCGAGGGGCGCCCGTCAGTATCTCCGCTGCACTTGACAGACAATTTATCCTTATTAGTCGTTGGGGGTCTCCCTCCCCTACATACTTTCAAACATTTGTTAAACAGCTTGGGTCACGTTCGAAGGATAAAAGGACATTTCCAGTTACAATGGCATCACAATGGAAACAAGTTAGGTTATTGAAGTGCCACTGGCCACTCGACGAAATGGGGGGCGAAATAATCAATTTACAGGATTTGCCGGCGATTCGTTGGCAAAAATGAAGGATTCCGGGCGAGTTGGAGTGGTTGTCAAATAATTCTAAAATGATTCACAGCACATCGGAGCACTCTCGAGGGGATCCGTCCAAGGGGAGCGACACACAATTGAGTATTCTTAAGCGACTCTCATCGATTCGGCAAACGAAACAGTTGAAGTAATGGACAAACACCGGGCGTGGGGATGGATGAGGAGGTGAGCATTTTATGTTGAAAGGTTGTGAAAATATTTCTATTTGAACTCAGGGGCAAGTGGTGCGACGCAACAGGGGATGTACGCTGTTAAGATGGAGCACATAGAGTGGAGGAGGACCGCAAGCAATTGGGTGTGAGTATTTTGGAGGCGCAGTGCCTGAAGGCATTGTAATTCAGGAGACTTTTTGGTTGGCCTACAAGTTCGCACAAGACGCGCCACAGAGAAGACATTAGGGGAACATATTTGTCTAGGCTAGCTAGCCATCCGACTCACTCGCAGACCGAATAATGAGACGACATTCAATTGCATTGCTACCAGTGCTGGTGGCGTTCTGTTCTTCTGCCACAAAAGTAAGAGCCCAGGGGCCTATGACGAAAAAAGCTTCTCGTGACAGACAGAAAGATCTCTCGGAGCATTAATGCATGAATGGGGAAAAACTCATAACCGAATCGATTGGAACTGCGGAGAAGTCATCATGTTCACCTTATATGCCATGGGACCCAAACTTGAGCCATGTGAATAATCCCTGTCTTGAGTCTTAAAGGCAAATGATTATCAGAAAGCCCAAGAAAAGACCCCCTTGGTTGAAGACACGCCAGGGAGCAGACGAGGGCTTAAGGATTATCCTGAATTTCTTTAGAACTCGGCAGACTGGCTTCAACGACAATGTGGTCTAATATAACTTCTAACGTCAATTGAAGAATTATAGATAACGATCCCTTTGAGTTCATACATTCACGTGATTGGTTAAATCCAGAGAGTCGTCCGTCAATGAGGCATTTTGCTGGCATTATGATGGAAGCGGTTAAAATGGGTGTGGTGGTGACGCCGGAAAAAAAACGTAGTATTATCACCTAAGTATACGCTGTGAGCAGCAGGGACTTCGCCGGCGTTAGCTACTAATTGAATAGGTACGTTCACATTATACTACCGGTTAATACAACATCTCGGGTCGCATAGACCAATTTGTACCTGACCGCTCCGTAGGCGGTCATGCGGAATTTCAGCTTTTTCAACATTTTCATCACAAAACATTTTTCGTCACTCACACATGTCGTAGTACCCTGTAGTATAATCTGAACGTACCTAGTACCAGGCTGCTTACTATTAGGGGGACGGTACTACCTTCCCTATGTTTGACATGCAATCATCATCAACCATTATACTACCAGACAGCAATCTATTTTCCTTGAATTTCCAGCAGTCGTTTCTGTGATTTTTGTGAAGCCTACAGCATCACAGGTGGTGGCCTGCGACGTTGTACGTATGTGTGTCGACCCCAGGGCTCTTGAACGGTCATATCTAGGTTCGATTCCTGCTGTGTACAACAAAAATACTTCTCAGGACCCCACCTCTTTCGAGTTACTGACACAGCTTCTCAAACTTGACCATTGAGTCGGCAAACTGTAGGTCCTTTCCCCTCTCCCCTTCATATGCCACGAAGATCTTACAGAAATTTGGGAGCATGAGCTTGGTTTGACTACCTAGTCATTCTGGTTTGCTCTTGAGAGGTTCAACCGCTCTGGTCCTCTGATCTAGCAAGTCCATTGACGAGTTCAGTTCCCAAGATTTGGCAAGAACACTGCCAGTGCGTTGGCAGTTTTCGATTCCATGTGTTTTTTAACAGACATTTTCTATCTAGGTTAACACCCAAATATTTAGCTTCACCCAGTCCCGTTCATAGACCAGTCCTCTTCGTGAAGAGAACAACCTCTATTTTGAGATGTTTAACTCAAAGCCCGCACATCAGTCCCCATTATGTCAACTTACCTGTGGTTTGGACACAGCGGCTAGCACGACAAGGCAGACAGTAGATCTCATCTTCCGCAGAAGCCTGTGTGTAGATGTTAGACTTGTTGAGAGCATCAAGCATCACCATTGAAGAGTAGACAAGACCCCGCCCTACAGGCAGTACATGTTTTACCTCAGCTATTATGTGTTCTGTCCATTCACCACCAGTGGATTAAAGTGATTATTCACAACACTTATGTATCCTTCACGCCGTCTTCTCTGGTCGAGGTACTTATTCCACCAAAAGTCCCATTGGCTGAACCACACTCTTTAGCAATCGAGGTACCTAGCGCCATCCAGACTCAAGCAGTCCCGCCCTGAAAAGCATTGTGCATCTGAGACAGATGATGGATTGGCAAAGTTATGCCCACGAGTATATTAATTAGCATGTCCATGCTTTTAAACGGAAAGTTCGACTAAAGTTCTTGGACAGTGAGTAGTTAGTTTTAATTAGCTATCTTTGGTGTGCAGGTTACCCTTAATGTGAGCCAGGCGGTCGGGATATAGACTGTTCCAGTGACTGAGGGTGACAACAGCAGCAGCAAAGCTGGGTATTTGCCATCGGCACCTGGCAATCAAAGGAAGCAACTGTCCTCGCCCGTTACCACGAGCGACGAAACAAACCAGCTTCGATGAACTATATTAATAATTTCATCACCAGTTTTGGAGGAGTAGAAGCTTGTTTTAAGTCAGCTGAAACCTGGTTAGCATCCATTTCACACGAGGAAGCCATAGGTAGTCATTGTCCGTGTGAAGGCCATTTCACAGATTAACTTCCACCCACCCATCCAAACTGCTGTTCTAAAACAGTCTCCTTGTAGGGGCAACAGTGCCTCTGGCTAGAACAGCATGTACTACGTTGAACGCAAGACACTCCCACAAGTCCATGAGACCCCAAACAAATCACACGTTCAATGAAAAGACCATGGTAACCGAGCATCAAAATTGAGAACAAAAGTACCGCCCCATGAACAGACTGACGACAGCTCCAGGCACCCACCCACAAGTTCACAATTCGAAAACGACTTCCTGCCGTGAGCGTCGTAACCAAGGTCTTGCTATAATTCTTGTCGCAAATCCGACGAGTTCTGGGCTCTCTGCAACTGTGCCGGCCACAAAAGAGCCTGTCATCTCCCCCAGTCGGCATGAATTTGCCAAAGTGCATGTCCGGAGACTTCAATTGAAATCTGTTCCCCCACCCCAAGCACTGCCACTCATTAATGGCCATCAGTAATTCAATCACAATAATGCAACGAAATCAGTCCGTTGCCCGATTGTGTGCATGTCATCAAATCATTAAAAGCCACCCACACGCTCCGCACCGGAGGACAGCAGGCGACTTAATTAAGCAAGCTGCACACATCGCACGGCCGGCAAGACGAGCTCGCAAAGCAATACAATCGCATTCAATTAGGCCCAGAGCGTGTATTACTCGGAACCTCTGGGCCTTCCGAAGAACATGCCGAATGCTGTCCGTTCGCCTCGCTCCGGAGCACTATTCGGAATCGAATTACATTCGGTCCTTGTCTCGGTGTTTAATTAACATCAATCAATGGTTCCGAGTACACAGTCGGCATTCCTGGCTGCTTGATGTCCTCTGCGAGGAGGACCCCCTTTTTGTTGGTTAAGTGCTCCGGCGGTGTGGGCGGTGGACGTACTTCCTGCAACACGAATGCGAATTGTTAATCAATCGCTGGCCAGGGGGCGTCCAACCGCATTTGTCGGTTCCAATAAAAGCCACAGCAGTGATCGGGGCAATTGTGGGTGGCTGCTGATGGATTGTTTTGCTGAGGCATTAATTCAATGTTTGCGCTTGTTTGTGGCTATTTGCATTTATGACCGTCGCGGGAGAAGGGAATTGACTTTACGACGGCAGCACTGGCTTGATTGGCGTAATGCAACGTAGAGGCGTCGTAGGCATCGCCAACGGGCTCTGGGTGCACGTCTGCGATGACCTTGAATGCAGGACATTTTGCCGCGGCCAGCTGAGGGGTTCCTTCGTGAGCAAGGCAGTCCATGCTCCCGTGAATTTTCAATAATCCCAAGCTGATCGGCTTAAACGACGTCTGGACCTAAATTGGCCCTGCTGCACTTAAGGGATTATTCAAATCATTTAAGTACGCGGTGGCGAGAAGGTGTAGAGTGAAAACCTCGCTTGCCTTCCATGCCACCCCTTTCAGCGAATTTCGACCCGGAGCATGAATTTCCGTTAACGCGCAACCGTTTGATTTATCACCGCCTCCACTGCGGCAAATGCAACAGTTCGCTGCGAACTCGTGCACTTAAACAGCCATCACGTGGGATGGACTCCATGGGCGACTGGGCCTCCCTCCGCACTGTTGATGGCAATTTTATGAGGATTAATGCCGAGTGTGGTGTCCGGGTGGGCAACACGATGCTCGAGGCGTTGCCTTGGCGTCGTAAAATTTAGTTTTGTCCTCGAAATGGTTTTGTGGGTCAATTGAGGCTGCTGCGACCGAGGGACAAACTTTTGGTGTTCAGGCTAAAAGGCAATAGCTCCATTTCCACTTTAGATGATCGTTTAGAGAATAATTCCTTAGCCATTGTTCCGCGAATTTATGGCAGTGGGTATTTAGTAGTGATGGGAACTATCGAATGAAATGCACTATCGATAGTTAGTAACTGAATAATTTCAACTATCGAATGATTTTATTCATTCATTCATTCACCGACTGGGTTTTTAAAACAATACACGCCAGGGTTGAAGAGTGGGGAGGGGGCTCCCGTTTTTTTTCTGAGGTTTCCTTAGGAGGCCTAATCCTCGATATATATAATTATCACACAAAATAAATCAAAACCGTCTTCCCCGTCTCTTACCCTAAGGGTGCTTTTTTCATGTGAGTTCCCTTTGCCTCTCACAACGAACTACAAAATCAAATACCATTCTTATTTTATTTAATGCATACATAAATACATCATTTGTACTTAATTCATTTCGTTCATAAAATACAAAGTTCATTACATAGTACTAACATACAAACTAATTACATCCCTCATTCCGGTGTTTGGCTATTCTTCCATCGTCTTTCAGAAAGAATTGCTATTAAGAAAGACTATTTGATTCAATTTTTCTCCCTTCAGGCGATTTCTTCTTCAAACAACTAAATCCATTCAAACATTTTTGCATCATACAACTGAACGAATCGTTCATAGCAGCCGATAGTCCAAAGTCCAAACGAACGAAAAAACCATTCATTCAACTAAAACCATTCATTCGACTCGATAGTCCAAAGTCCAAACGAACGAAAAAACCATTCATTCAACTAAAACCATTCATTCGACTCGATAGTCCAAAGTCCAAGCGAACGAAAAAACCATTCATTTAACTAAAACCATTTGAACATTTTTCCATCATACAAATGAACGAATTCGAACTCGTCTCTTAACTGAGTCGAACTATCGGCTCGAACCAAACCATAGAACAATCTGTCATGCAAATATTTTGGCAATGTGTGTATGCATACACAAAATTCTCTCTCAGAGAAGCTACCATGCCAACCATTTGACTCAGTCCAACCAGCCATACAAGGCCCCTTTTACACGAACTAAAATTGACAGCAAGCATTTCCATTTTTTAGGCAGAAAGGTGAAACTTGCTGTCAAAATTAGCGTGTGTAAAAGTAAAAAAAGTAAAAACTATTCAATATTTTTTTCATTCAATTTGATGAATGAATGGTTTTCGACTATCGAATAAATGAATAGTTTGCAACTATCGAATAACTAGATAGTTTTTATTCGATAGTTCCCATCACTAGTATTTAGAGAACAACGTGAAGTCCTTTAAATCCATAGGGCATGTCATACAATCTGCGTGCAGGCCTAGATATATAGTGCATATTCCGTTTTGTCTTTGAAATAACGTACAAATGTCATTTTTTCCGAGACAACATCACGACATCCGAGAGAACGTATAGGGAGAAATGGGAGTACGGGCCTTACACATCAAACACCACTACCTTCGAGGCAATCGCCTCAAATTTCCTTGAGATCATATCTAACTTCTGTCCACCCTTACATTTGCGGTCAATTACTTCTACATTGACGTTTCGTGATTGACTTGAAAACATTCCTCTACGGCGTGGATTTGCTATGGCTTAACCGTCATCCATCTGCCATGCCGATCCCACTGCCTGCTTTCACAGGAATATACTAATACAATATAATATGGGTGGCGCTAGAGCCCGTAGGAGGCCAGGGCCTAGCTTCTCAGCAACCACTCGTGTTGTGCGTGCTATTGTTCTCTCACGAGTGGAAGGGACCTACAGTTTTATGCCGGATCCAAACGGCTTTGTTTGAGAAGCTTTCTCTAGACAGGAAATACTCTTTGAGCATTGTCAGTAACTCGAAAGAGGTGGGGTCGCACAGAGCAGGAATCGAACCTACGACGTCGAGGTTTAGGTCGACGCACATACCCACAACGCCACGGGCCACCACTGCTCGACTACAGCGAGACGTTAATGAAGCGTTTGCTGCCATTGAAACGGAAGCGACTATATGCAGCTAAAGCTTCGAGATAGTGAAGGACTTCGTCTACCACTGTCCTGCGAATAACACCAGTACCGAAATTATACACAGAATAACTGTAGTCAATCGCTGTAGCTTTGGGTTTAAGAAGCAATTGAGTATTAAGGCTCCCTCTATCTCTCTCGAAGGATTTATTTTTTTTTAGATCTTTGGCGCGGAAGAGTGGACAGTCTCAAGAGCAGTACAAAGAAACCCTTGGTCTTGTCGAGACAAAATGTCTGCTTTCAATCTTTGGTCCTGTTTGCGACTGAGCAGAAGATTCAACCACCAACTTTACGGCCTGTACAGCGACATGAGTCTAACCGTCTATGGATTTATTAAGGGCGTGGTCAAATGCTACTCCAGCTCAATGAATCTTCTTTGGAACTCTGAATTTTTCACAAATTTGATGCTTTGGTTGTCCACTAACAAAGTTATGTTTGAGTTGGCTTAAGAAATGAGACTCCGATAAAGACCTGATCAACAAGAATAGCCGCAGTGGTTCCCTTTTAGTTCCAATTCCTACTTTCAAACCAACATTTTTAACCATCGAACGTTGCAATAAGCACGCAAATTATAAATTTGACGCAAAACACAGGTTATTCTACGCATCACAAGAATATGCAGAATTTCAGTGAAAGTGTGTCCACCCTTGTGATTGAATACAATTAGCTGAGCGACAAAGTTGAATTGAGGGAAAGAAAGCAAATTGCACCCCTGCACACTGTTGCTGATCCCTTGAAGTTGTTTCCTTGAACAGATGTAGTTTTTTACTTGTTATTCATTTTCCTTACGAACAAACAAGTCTTCAGGTCAATTCCGTAACAACGGCGAAGAACGACACCAGGATCAACACAGAGATCAAGTTCTGGAATACTGCTGTCAATCGTTGAGTTGCTGACTTTTGTTTTGCATCAAGTGCATGGACCTAGAAGTGCTCTGCCTGATTATTGTTTTCATGCGTAGTGCCCCGTGGCGTTGTGGATATGTGCGTCGACCCCAACCTCGACGTCGTAGGTTCGATTCCAGCTCTGAGCGACAAAAATAATGTTCACGACCCCATCTCTTTCGAGTTATTGACAATGCTCAAAGAGTATTTCCTGTCTAGAGAAAGCTTCTCAACAAAGCCGTTCGGATTCGGCATAGAACTGTAGGTCCCTTCCACTCGTGAGAGAACAATAGCACGCACAACACGAGTGGTTGCCGAGAAGCTAGGCCCTGGCCCTCTATGGGTTGTAGCGCCACCCATGTTATTATTATTATTATTATGTAGTCGAGCAATCACGTCAAAGTCGCTCGGGTTTGCTAACAATTGTAGGGACTTTTAGAAGATCTTTCCTTTTGTGGCCAATGAGTTTGCCATGGTCTTCCCCAGAATGATACTAAAGAAGTCACATGCCAGCCCGTCGCCTTGTCTAATAACTATTGTTGGCAGTGGTTTTGGTGAGCTCGTTATCAATCGTTATCCTGCTTAGTCTGAGGAGCTTAGCAGGAATGCCAAAACTAGTTGTGGCCGTTGCATAGCTCGTCAGGGTGCTTACACAAAACGATGTTTGTTAGACTTATCATTCGATATTAGCGGCGTTGAAGGCATCCCTTTTTGTGCTTGAATTGTGAGGAACAATATAATGGCCGTTTCTTGGTTATTGACCTCCTCAAAATTAATGATAAGTGGGAGTATTTTCATTTTTCCGAACACTGTTCACCGTCAATGTCCCACCTGTCCTGCTTTACAAATAAAGCACATGAAGAGTGATCTTCACCTTTGTAAAGACGTACAACATTTTGCGAGTTCTCTGGCATTCAAATTGTTTCACATTGTGTTCGTCCGATGCCGTCGCAAGCCACACATAACGCATCTCTAGGCCATTCGATCCTCCGCCATCGACTCTAAGGTCTCTAACTCAGCAGGAGCTATGCCCAAGCGGATCCACTCAAGTTTTTAGACTTAATCTTGAGTTTGGAAAGCGGTCGCTACAGTTGCTCAACGCTGACTTAATCGAGAACTGCCCTGTGTCCCAGCTAGCGATGGGCAATTGCGAATAAAAACAATCGAGTAATTCGATTGTTGTAGCAATCGCAATTATTCGAATTCGAATTGAGAGGCGTCGATTGTTGAATTTCGATTCTTGTAGGTCCGATTCCAATCGCCAACGAATGTGTGTATTCGCCGATTCTTCAACTCAGAGAGAGATTGCTGAATTGTGTGTGTATACCTCGATTCTTCAATTCTGAGGGAGATTGTTAGATTGTGTGTATTCGTCGATTTTCGCAATTGCCCATCCCTTCTTCATTTCGTTTCACTACTAAAATTTAAACTGTACATTTATGAGAGTGAGAGTACAATACTCTCACTAATTTGTGGAGAAGGGTAAAGAATACAGTCGAACCTCCAATATTCAAATACCCACGGGAACCAATATTTTTCAGAAATTTGGTTTGCATTATAGAAATTTCGATTTAAGGATGTTCCAATTACAGAGGTTTGGCTGTATTTCCATTCAAAATGTTCCTATTTTGGTAGGTATAGTTTCTTATTGGAGACACAGCCTTACGCTGATGATGATTACACTGACAGCAACATATGAATAAATCGAGGAATTAGTACCCGGCATTCTCTTGGGTGTAGTAGGTACTGAGAATAATCGATTCGATTCGATTGTTATTCGATTGTTTTCTGATGAGAGCGAATAAATCGACAATCGCATTCAAATTTTAACAATTGCCAATTTATTCGATTGTGAATTTCATTCGCAATCGCCCATCGCTAGTCCCAGCCTATCACTACTCGCAGCCCCCATAACAACACAAAGAAATCTCGTCTGACTCCCGATTTTATTCTTTCGACATTCACCTAAATGTCATGACCACTGGTGAGAGTTCGAATATGATCTGAGTTGAAAACTGCCAACCTTGGTTTTAATACAAAATTCGACGTGTTCCTGATAACAGATCTTGCAAGTTGTAACTATAGAAGCACTCCCGAATGAGACTAGTGAGAAAGGGGTCTTGGTAGAGTTCCGTCCGCGCTGCAACATCTAGTCCATGCATTGAAAAGAAGAGGTGACAAGACGCACCCCTGGTGAAGTCCACAGTGGAAGGTGCTGATTCAGATCCACACTTGCCATTTAATGAAAACACCCAAATCGTACTTTCTTAGTTTTCAAATTTATTTCTAAAAAAATTTTGAACAATCTTCCATCTCAACATTTTTTCCCATTTTTAGACTTCTGCTTACGTTAAATTTTTGTTTTTCCTTCTCTTCCCCCAAAAATCTTCGTTTTTTTTTTTTTTTCTCAACAACTGCAGTGCACTTATAATCGAGAGGCAAAGAGAGGATAGTGGGCAATATGATGAAAGTTTCAAAAGTTAAAACTACACGAAACAATGTTGTTTTTGTTTTCGTCTCTATTAATAAATTACTACTTACACACAAACATACATACATACATATTTAATATTTTTTTGTTTTCTTGTGTTTTTTTTGTCAGTACTTTGCTTTTGTTATACAATATTATTGCAGACGACTATTACATAAAATTGGAGTTTGTTACTTACAGTGATTGCTTCCACTAACTGCATCGGAGTCGATTGTGACTTCTTCTTGCCTGATGAGTATCTTTTGCTTGCTTTTGTTGCAGTTTTTGTATTTTTTTCTCTTAAAAAACACCGATATCGAGAGATACACAAGTGCGTGCCAAGAGTGCCTCTGATGAGTTCGTTAAAAATATACCTTTGTTGCTTTGTTTTTTTCTTATTTGCCATTCAAACCTTAGATAATATGTACGTACGATTAAGAGTTAACTATTTATTAAGTGTCTTGTAAGCCTTGGGGTTTATTTTGATTTTTGTTGGAAATGTTCTTGGGGTTATACATAGTTTTGTTAGAAAATAGTTTTTTGTATCTTTGTTGGATTGTCGAATCTAATCACATTTACATATACATAAACACTTAAGTAATGAGTTTTAGTCCCTAATTTAGTTTTTTTTTTTCCTTTTGTTTTGTTGAGCTGAGATTTTGAATAGAAAGTTTGTTGCTTCTTTTTGGTGTATAATTATATTAAATTTATGAAAAGTTTCAAGTAAATCTATAAATATCTTTAATCTATCATTGTTGCTTAGATCTCTAGAGTGTATGTATTTGCTATGAAGGTTCTACATAAAATGGACGTAAGGTGATTGTGTGGATACTGAGAAGAAAATCAGAATTTCGACAGTTGTACGGAAGCTTTGAATACAGAATCACAGTCCAGAGAGAGAGAGAGAGAGGGAGGAAGTTGCTAGAATCAAGTATGGATGATGGAACAGGCTGTCCAGTTGGTCATGTTGGCCAAAGTTATGTTCGACTGGTTAAAGAAGATGATAGGTCTCATGCTAGCTAGAGGTTGCGTCTTCTTCGAGTGACGCTATAATTAAGTATGAACAACAAGTATCTCCATCCAACTCCATCCATTTAGATCATTTAAATCGGCCCTATAGTTATTTTTTTCCTTTTTTTGATGAAAAAACGTACTTCTCAAGTCGTCTGCAATCCTATAATGAATCCCTAAACTGAAGGAAGCCAAAGCCTCAAAGTATTACAAAGAATAATGGCCGTGTGCGTAATGGCATCTCAAATGAAGTGAAAGGCGTACATCGTCGGGCAACCAATACATACGCCATAAAAGGAAAACAATCCTCAATCAGGATATTCAGTATTTGGCTGCTATTATAATGCTTCAATGAACTTGATCACCAAGTGAATAAATAACTAATTTAACACGAAAGAAATTACCACCACTGTCGCATAGAACCTGCCTCGCAATGAGCGGCATAGCGTGACGTAATTTAGAGATGGTACTGGTGTGACGTGACGACTTTCTACACTACAAATTCGAACGCTTTTAGTGCCTCGCTGAAACGCGCTGAATTTGTATAGCTTTCCTAATATTTTTTTCCTAGGTGAGTGGTACCTCAAGCGACGACGTTCAATGAAGGACCCTCGGTCGCTTTGCCACTCAAACACTCACCATTTCATTGCTTGTCGTTCAGTTGCTCTATAGCTCGTCAGCAGTGTTGGGACTTGAAATTTCCAAAACTTGGTAAATCTCGAAAAAAATCTGTGGCAGATTTTAAAAAAGGATGATACATTTCACGTAACACGTTAACGCTCTTATAAACGAAATGAATGTGGTCAAAATTGCGCTGTGGGTAGTAGGTAGTAGGTCTACAACTTAATTCGGGCGGTTGTTTTCAAAATTTGAACGTTTAACAAAAACCTGTACAATCGTATTATTCAAAGTAGTGCCCATTTGAAGGCATGACTTTCTCCATATTTCTGTCAATTTGTGGATCCCCATCCCAAAAGAACTGCGCCGGCAATGCAATAATACAAGTCACGCCATCTCTTAGCAAACCGCACGAAGTTCAAGTTATAGACCCAATAGATTTGAACATTTCTCGTCACATATCGCTCGGCATATTGATGATTTCCTCAGCTGATGGCTGAAAAGAAGATGTGAGCGAATATACAAGGCATCTTGACTTTAAGACGAAGATCCATCCCCCACTTAAGAGAAGCGTGTTCGAAACGTGTACGTTCCGCGAACCGCAGACTCTTGTCAAATATCATTACATTCCGTAGAAGGGGGACCGTGAACGATCATGAGCATGGCTTAGTTTGATGGCATAAGGGGTGTAACAGGGAACCTCTTAACGGTATCAGCTACATTTCAACTGGGCAGGGATGTAAAGATGCAACGACTAATTCGGCCATGAGGAGCGAATGGATGAAGGGCGCATCTAGCTTCCAATAAATAACTCAAGGGACAGAACCAGAAAACCGAAAGATGAGGTAGTAGTTAAAAATCGAATAGTACACATTTTTCGTGCAAACACATTCGAAACTGCGTTGGGATCGATCAGGAGTTGATTATGGGGTAACACCTCTTCACGCTAATTTCACATTTGGGAACGGAGGGAAATTTGCTCAAATATGTGATGTAGAATCATTCGTATGGGATATCTGTGCTACAGCCACAATTCAAAATGACGTCCACAGAAACAAGGGAACCAGAGTCGAACAGGAAGGAAGAAAGGGTGAAATCACGGTTCACATAACGTCTCGTCTTGCGCATGCTGAAACAGAGGAATCGAACATAAACACGCATGACTCAAGAGGTGCAGTGACTGTCACAACACACTCAAAAAAGGGAATAGACAGAGGCCAACCACTTGAGCAGGAAGTGAACAGAACAAATTTAACACAAGTTTTTTGTGTTTTTTTTTTTTTTTTGTTTTTTAACCTGCTCACCATCGCTTCGAATCGGACTAACCAGTCCGTCCAATATGCTTCGCCGTGTGAACTCCCTTAATCCAACGCCCCAAAAGCCACCAGGGCGAATAGAGAAGATGGTATAGCCTGATTAGTGATGTGGGCGTCAAATCCAATACAGCCCGGATAATATCACGTTCTACTGGCAACGTAATAAGGCCACACTAAGCAGATTGTGACATTATCCGTTCGGTGAAATTTGCAAAGCAAAGCAACTGACTGCATGAAATCATGCCTTGAACCGATTTGTGCTAATAAGCGATCTGACTACATATTCGGGTTCGAATGTAGCACACTCGCTATTAATTAAATGTGCGTACGTTTTCCAAGCAGATTCTATAGCTACGAACTAAAGTGTGGAGTGTGGAACTGGTCTGTCGCAACAGCCAAAATGTGTGTAGGGCCTTGCTCAACCATTCAAGCACTTCTAGGATCGGGCAGGAACGAAAGTTTTTCAGTGAATAAGATCAGGTCTCGGGTCACTACGAGATCACGGGATAGGAGAACGATGAACTTACTAACCAAGGATCAGAGGAGGTACTCTCTCGAATTGACACTGCGCTGGAATAGCCCGCGTCTTTGGTTAGGGCTTACATCCATATTCGAGCCCCTGGTGAGTACAACCGGACGTGACATGATTCTTCAAGAAGTAGACAAACCAAGCGTTTGCTCCCAAATTTCAGTAAGAAATCTCCGCCATTCTTGTTGTCAATTGACAGAAAACACTGCGGATGACTTACGGACGTTGACCACCACTTCTCCAAAAAATATAATGTTCCTGGCCTAAGGGATGGAAGCTTGTACGACTTCGGCAGAGACGATGACGACACTGTTGAGCACTGCATCTATCATTGTGTCATTGTTGCTCGTGTCAGTTATTCGGTGTTGATGAGGTGAAAGCTGAAAATGTAGGCTCCATAGAAGCGCCTGCTGGAAACTCAAGAAATTTCAGCAAATCTAGGTTGCTGCCTCGTAGTACAAAAGACCGGTCAGAATGTTTCAGTGCAGTGCAGTCCCCCAATGCAATTTTTGCTGGAATTTCAATTTAGGTTAAGATTAGTGAGCATGTAGCAAGGAGATGGATGTATGCACAAGGGCCTTCAGTCTGTAAGTTCAAAAAGGCAACAGACGGTTGATCGAGGTGAGCTCCACCCCTTCAAGTTGTAAGAGCCAGTCAAAGGGGTTGATGGATTGAAAAAGACATGAGTTTATGGCCAGACCAGCGATCGCGGTATTAGCGCTGTTCTGATAAGTGGGAACGTAAATGAAACGACTAGCCATTGATGGAGATGGAGGCGTTAACACTCATAGAATAGCCTGGAACATAATGCAACAGAAGGCAATGCTCATAAAATACTGCTTTAGACCAGGTTCTTGGTCATGCCGTGCTGCAGAAGTTGGGCCCGGGTCTACCTCAGGTTACCTTATGTCGCGGCACCCCGCTTGAAACACGAGGTTGTTTGGAGTTTACCATGAATTGGATAAGAAACGCATTAATTATTTCTCAAACTCGAGCAGATTTGCCACCAAGACAAATCCGCAACAGCCTGGACCCGACTCCCGGAAGCGGATTACAATTTCCAAACATCTCAAGCAGCTTTCACTTACACAACAAACAGGAGATATTTAATAAAATGTAATCCCCCAACTGTCGTCCAACCATCAACCCCAACTCACGCGAATCCCTCCAACAGTTGATCGACTCTCGACCGCTTCGGTCGAATGTGATTTTCAGAAGGTAACTGATGATGAAAAACGGATTACCAACCTCAGCAAGAAACCCCCTCACGCTCTGGACTGAAGTGAAGTCAACTTGACTCGAGGGTAAAATGATAAATGAATTATTAACGATAAACTGGCACAGGACCACGACAAGACGAGGTTATTCATCGAGGAAGGGGAACACGAGAGACAAATGCGAATGTAGTGAAAACAAGTGAAATCGGAAAGAAAGTTCTACTGGAAGACAGAGAAAATGAAGGTGTGTGCTTGCAATACATATTCACTATAAATAACATTTAAATTTATTTTTCTGTGTCTTGTTACTATTTCTACGACTATTTTAAGTTTACTAAAAAAAGGTCCCTTACCAGTTTTGTATGTGTTCTGTGTTTCATTTGAAAACATATTCATCATTTGAATGCTAAACAAATTAATAAATCAACACACGGCATTCCACTTACAATCTAACCACTATGCTAGGCTATATATTTAAATTGTGTTCTTGTCTTCTTTAAGATTGAATAAGATTGCTGTTGTTGCTTTCTTTGTTTAAACTTTAAGGTGCATGGAAACCGGGTAATTATTATCTAACGATTATCATTTTTTTTTCTGGTGTTTTGTTTTTTTAGTTGGGAAAGGGGGCGAACTAAAAATAAAACAAACAAAAATTGAGGTTTTTTTAAGTTTAACATTAACTAAAATGTGATATATGAAATATTTATTTTACACAAAAAAATAATTATAAATAGAAAAAATAAGTCTAAACAGAGAAGTGATACGGATGCATTTTAAAATATACAAACTTAAGGACAAACTACAGATTAAGATAAATTTTACGGTTTTTTTTTCATTTAATCATTAAAACTAACCAATCACAGCTTTAATATATACAATTACATTAAATCAATATATTTTATTTTTTTCTCTTGTTTCTGGTGAGCTTTCTCGCATTTCTTGGTTTTCATTTTTGGTGCCTATTCCCGAGGGACATGGGGTCCCTCTGCATTTTTAGCTATTTTTTATCATAAGACTCCGCTGGTAATTTCATGTGATTGTGTACAAAAAAATGTCTGCCTCTGCCTCACAAGATCAGGGCCCTCTGTGAAGTGGTTTTCTTTCCTCCTTATCACATAAAATCATTAAAGAAATGCATGCAAAACACAAAAATGGTGCCTCCACACGTCGGTGGCTGCCCATCCCGTCGCGGGACCAGAGTAAATGTGATTTATTTGATTGATTTGCCATTTGGTCACTAAATTTAAGTCAAGAACAAACGAAAAGAGGGAGAGCTCCTGAAATGGCTCTCAAAATCCACCCAAAGTCGATTGAGTAATAAATCATTATCGAATAAAAATTGGTGTTTCTTCTAACTGCTTGCACCCCCCTTGGGCAACTTGCTTAATTCATTTTACGTGTTGGTTCGATTTTCTGCGACATAGCCGTCAGGACCCTCTGATTGTCGATGACCCGCAGGCAGCTGATGTACGAGCGTATTTCGCCCTCACTCTTCGGCGACGGTGGTTCCAGACCTAAACGGAAACCAAAACCCCATTTCAGATGGACCATCACGGGAACCCCTCCTTCAAAACTCACCAAGACTTCGTGACCTGCAGAAGCGTATCGTCCGCATGGTCTGTGCCATCATGTGCATCTTCTCGAAATTCACCAGGCCGTCCAGGCTGGTCTTGTTGCCCTCGTGGGCGAAGGTCATGTCCTTCAGCAGCAGCGGCATGAACGGTATGACCGGCGGCTGCAGCTTGCCCACGAACACCCGGTAGGCGCGATGGTTGCGGCTCGGATCGATGAGGGCTTCGAACTCCTGGAAGAGCTTGCGGAACTTCGATGGAATCTTGTCCCAGGTCTGCTGGAGCCGTGACACGGCCACGTTGGAGAGGCCCATCACGATGGCAAAGAACGCGTTGAGATTTTGATATTCCTTGCAGCTGTTCGGGAGAGACACTGGCTGTGATTGAGGGCGAGATTGTGGGGTTGTGGTGTACTTACTATGCTGCGAGTTTGATGAACTTGCGAAGCAGGCCAACGCGCTTGCTCATGCTTGAGGTGGATACGATCTCTGTTACGATCCAGTACTGCAACTCGTTGAAACGTCTCAGGAACACGTCCAGATTCGCTGTGATCTGAAAGAGGGAAGTGCTTGTTTCATGTAAAGAGCGAGGACAGGGTGGATGAAATGCATCAACTTAAGCCATTCGGAAGTGAGCTGTCGGTGTCTGGAAGACTCTAGCTTGAACCAGAACTTTGTGAATAGCCGAGATTCATTATTGAAGCTTATTTCAAGTGTGCGTCTCTATGTCGACCACTTCCTAGAAGGAGTTGAATAAAGCACATTCTTCGGCTTTTGGTGCAGCTCAAGTACATACAAGACGGCGAAGTTTGTCGACTGCGCTGTCTGCATATATCGAACGAGGCTTTAAAAATGTTGTCTAACTAGAAAGCAGCCTACATTGGGTACTACTGCATGCCATTCTGAATAGAACAATCCTTTCAGCTGGGATACCTATGATAGCTTTGTTTCCAAGCAGGAACAAAAAGGACGTCCCACAAAAGGTAAAATTTAAAAGACGACATCGTTGCTTAAGTGAGGGCTAAGTATGGGACTACCTCCAACACTACAAGACAAGAATTGCAGAAAAGTGCTTTCATAACCAAAAAACTCTCAAAAATAAAGACCATTTAGCGGCCACAGTTCCACGGAATCCTTAGCGATCTACTGTGAAGCGAGCAATTTAGAACTTCATTTGTACTTGGATCACAGTGGTCGTGAATAAAGACGCCGTTTAAATACCAGAGTATGTTGATGAAAATCTTTGGAATAAGGCGTCGTTAACAAGAAAATTTTCAAACAGCTCTCCTCAGTGGATAGTCAGAAAAAAAATCTGTATCTTCATGCTTACAAGTTTCAATTTTTGCAACAACTTAAGACCGATGACCGATGACTGATGCATACCGAAGAAGTGCATACAGGCTGTGCAACATTTCGCACAGAGTGCGTATGTGCCAGAAAAGTCATGAAAGCTATTTGTCCGATGTGTTATAAAAGGCCTACGTTTACTTTTTGGGACCCTTCATTTCAGTTCAATGTACATATCCTTTCCAGGAAATACTCAAAATTATTGTTATCGCACAGACCAGGGATCGAACCTACGACATCGAGGTTGTGGTCGATGCACATACAAACAACGCCATGGGCCACCACATAGATTTAGTTTGATGCCTTTTAGAGAAAACCCTTGTCTCAAGCTATATGAAAGCACCCAGGTTCTTGTGACTTGTGAGACAAGATTACCCTTGTTGCTAACCCTAATTGAATACTGTACGTATTTAAACAGTACTTTCAAATTCCATCGGCTGCTCAATGAGTCTGACTAGGAGATAGTGGAAGCAAGGAATCCCAACTCCAATTAGCGAAGTAGTCCGCCCACACAACTTTTATGAAGTTGACACAGCTCCCTTAAAGAGCTGAAGAACAACAAAGGTTCAGGCTCAGGTGGTTTACAATCAGAGCTCTTCAAGGTTAGTGGCCTGGTGGGGAGCAGCACCCGAACACGAAAGCATGCCGTGAAAAACCTATATACTCCATTCATAAAAGAGAAGATATCAGCTCTCAAAACAACTGTGATGACAGACGTGTTCATGTCCGGTGTACTGTGCGAAAGTTTAAGGCCGTTAAAGCTATATAGTGCTTGGTGCCTTCGAAGAATCCGTCGGCTGTCCCAGCTCGGTCACATCTCAGCCTGCGACTGTCCAATCGTTATTGATCCGATAAGTAAACAAGTGAGCAGACCTAGCCGGCGTCGCGGCCGTTAGAGGAGCTCAGAGCTGCTTTCATCAATGTATGTCGTTGATGCTTTGTTTTATAGTGGACTTTTAAACTACACTTTTGGTTAAGACTTCAGTTCTAATTTTTCATTTAGTTATGCCCGATTTGACAGTGCGAGCTTAAGTGTCTATCCAATGCTATGCTAACTCAGAATCATTAAAAATTTCGTTTTCACAGTGTAACTTCAGTGATGGATTTTACTTCAAGAGTGGTTGAACTTAAGGCACCAAATTTAGCACTCCTGAGAGCACATAATTGCGATTAGTGTACTTAAATTATTTCAACAAGTGGCAGTGCTTCTGGAAGAACGGTGAGCACGCAAATTTATATATCACACATTTTCAACAAAATTCGCTTGTTGTGTAAGTGTGTTCTCACAGTTGAGTGTTTGTTTTGTTTTCAATCACAACCAATATGTATTTTGTTCATGTTTCACTCGGTTGGTGTATTCAATAGTTCGCAATGACATTCAATCCTCTACTTACTCAAACCCCCCTGTGGTTTACTGACTGTGAAAACGAAATCTTTTTGAGTGAAGTTTAGGTTCGAACCTACTCTTAGCTAAACCATTAGATAAGATTGCACTGTGAAATCGGGCACTAGCAACTCGAAAACATGAACGACAAGTTTTGTTTCAGGTCAACAATAGTCTCTTTGAGGAAGCTGTAATTTATCTTGAGACTCTTTATTCTTCCCAATAACAGTTTCCGGTTTGTTGCACGTCAATCCTTGTTAATCTGTTGATCCTTGTTCCTAACAATGAACTTCAAAGGAAAAAGCCTAATGAAGCCATTTCTATTTTCAACAAAGCCTTGGAATGGGCAGAAGGTGAGCTGATAAGTCAAAATGACATAGATTTGTAGTTTAAGTTGAACGAAAGCACACGGCGTTTAAAACTCAGTTCTCTACATCAGCCATGTTGTTTCACGATTTATTCAAGCCTTTCTATTTGGTTTTCCCTGAGCCCTGATCCCCATAGCACTACTTATTCCTTCCCTGCTTGAAAGACGCACTACAAAAGATCAAAAGCGATACACCAAAAATATTTAAAGACTATACAGATTCGCAAAATTATCGAAAGTCCTTAAAAACTTTGCACGTACCAAATAATAAACGCTGTCAAACGGTTTTTGATTGCATTTCGGAAAGAAGGAAAGAAGATTTATTTTCAGTGTGAAACGGGACGAGTTGTACCAAACATTTGAACTCGGTTCAAGAGTCAGGGTCTTAACCAACATGCCTCTCCAGCCAGCACGATCTTTCGCCAGCTGTCTCCAGCTGCGCACACCAAGTTGGTTGGGTTCCTTTTCCCCTTGTGTGCGCCATATCGTACGAGGACATACTCTGTTGCGTCGTCCCAATGGCTCGGTATCGAAAACTCTTCGGTCCGGAGCGAGGTGTGGCGACACAACGAAACTCAACGAACTTAATTTGCCCGAAAGAGGACGCAACAGCTAACAGATAGACAGGTTCATCACACAAAGCAAGCAAACAATTTCCCTCGTTTAGCATGCGCCATTTGACAGCACAGAGAAAGGCCAGGCTTTCCAAAATTGAAATTGTATTCAAAAACTAATCGATTGCCAATTAAATTCGGAAGCAAACCCCGATTCTGTCACATTCTCGGTAAATGCATTTCGACATTTATTGAGACATTGTGGCGCACAATTGTAAAATTAACAAAGCCCTGTCCGCCCGGAGACCACTTAACTATCGTTTTGCAATTTCAAAGCCCCCTTGACCTGTGCGTCTGGCAGTCCCCAATGTAAACTTGTTAAGTGTCACTTCCCGGGAACGGCAGCCGTGCCAACGTCACACAACAATATTCAATGCATCCAACCAGCCCTCGCCCCAGCACCTGCAGGCTGTTGTGTCCACGGTCCAGGTGGACTCGTAATTACTGCCAGTGGCATGTGTTCAGCGCTTACCTTCCCGAAGTGGTGTCGGCCGAACGTGTGGTAGAGCAGCTCGTACTCGTGCACGGCCCAGAACAGGTCCCAGTCGAAAATGGTTATGTGGTAGGCCAGCTCTTTGGTGCTCAGGATCTCCAAATCGATGTCCACGCCCTCGGTGGCGCCCTCCTGTTCCGGCAGCGGTGTCTGAAACACACAACAAATTAAATTCAGTCGGAGAGGCACTTCGTGCGTGTGAACTCACCAGCGCGTCCAAGTGGTCCTTGACGGAGACGAACAGACGCCCGTTGAGACTCAGTCCGGTGGGGATGCTCACGTCGTTGTCCTTGAACTTCGAACGCTCGCCGTTCGACTTGACCTCGACCAGTGCCAGGTCCTCGGGGCCGCGGTTCAGCTGCAGCTTGTCCGCGGCGCACGCCTTAATTATCTCCGCCGTGGTGTGCAATGGGAAGCGGAGTGTGCAGTAGGTGTGGTCGGCGCAGTACACTCGGAAGATGACTAACAAGGGGAGAGGCAGACAAAATGTCACTGAAGCTGTGGTGGTGAGGTGGGTATTCACTTACTGTCGTCATCGGGTCGAATCACAGTCCTCGATGGGGCCGCGTTGCCGCTGAACAGGCAGATTGGCTGCCCATTTGGCGGCAGTTTCCACTTCTGGCCGGCGTTGGCGTTCCGGTCCTCCTGGTAGCGCGACAACTGCGTCAGGACATTGTGGATGATGCTCGTCTCTTCGTTCAAGTCCGGGTCGGCTTCAACGTCAGCGGCCAGGTCCTGTTGAAAGTGGAACAGTCAGTCTGGGAGGAGAACATGGGCTGGGCTGCCGCCACATTGACTCACCTCGATAAAATCACAGACGACAGGCTCCTCGAAGGCGGCATGGCGCACGGCCATCACCCACTTCTGGAGGAACTGAACGACTCGCTTCTTGAAGTTTATGATGTACTCCCGGTCCTCGGGCGTCTGGCTGCCGTCGTTGTCACAATGGAAGGTGCAAAGGAGTTAAGGAGCTAACACATGTGTTAGTGATAAAAATAGATTTGTCAAACGTGCCGCAAATATTGATTTCGATTGCGGGTTCCGCTGACGTGGTAGACACACATTTTCGACGTGAGTTCAAAGAGACAAGTGCGTGAAGTCGTGGGGGACTTCGAAGCGGGGGCTGAGTGGGTGACTCTTTTTTGTGGGATTTGTTGGCGATTGAAAGGAGGTACAGTGGGGTTTTTAACGCAACGGGATTTGGATGGACTGCAAGACATGCAGAAATGTAGGCTCTTCCATTGTGAGACGCATTTTGTTGTCCAGCGTATTAGTCTGGTGGGACGTACTACATTAGAGACTACGCTGTATGCACACATCTTAAAAGCTTCAATGTCAAGGGTGTGCCATGGTTCAGTGAAGTGCCTTTAGAGGCACTTCACGGTGCACTCAATTTTGTTTCTCTTAGCAGCCTACAATGCAACTCGATGCCGAGGCCACTCGGACTGAACACACTCTGATTCGAATGACTTTCAAAACACCTAAACTACTGAACCTCCAACGACCAGCAACTGAGGCTGGACACAAGAAATCTACAAATTATGCTTAAGTCGCTGCCTGGGAAAAGTTGACTAGGAAACAGCAGCGACTGCGACACAAACTCTGGCAACAGAAGCAGCAGAAGTCATTTAAGGACCAAAGCTAGGAAAACCCGCGACCAGGGCAGTTGCTTCCGAATTCACAGCGACTCCGGCAGAAACAAAAGCGACGGAAACAGTAGAAACTGAACTAACAAAAGGAAGCATCAAAACTGACTGAAGTGGCGGCTAAGAAAGCTGCTTCTAAAGTTACAGCGACTCGCACACAATCGCGGGCCACAGAAGCCTGGACCAACAGAAACGCTAAAACCTTTAAGGGTCGCGTCTGGACTAGTTGTTCCCGATCGGGATCTCTTCTCTATGGTACATCTCAGCACCGCCGGCTTGAACACAAAGAGAGGATGAGTTAGCGTCTAGTCTAGTGTCTCATTTAATATTCTCAAACTAAAACAGTCCCGGTCAGACTCCACGGTCATTGCAACGTGTTTCAAGGTGAATTCATGGGCATTCGTGAACCACTAACATTTGAATCCCAATGAATTGCAAGATTGCAGCCAATTGCCGCACATCTCGGGATGAGGAATGTGTGGCCGGTGATACCTACGAACCAGTTCTGTTGGCTCTGAGACATTGCTGGCAACTTTGGTTGTGTCATGGGTACCCTTTGCGAACTAGGAAGAGACTATGGTCGACTACGTGTTCCAGAAGAGCGTAGAGCCCGGAAAAGTGGCTCGGTGCAGGTGTCTTACGACGCGGTCATCATCTATAAGAGAGCACGACATTTGGGCCAGTTTTATGGTGGATTTTTGCACTTGAATTGGTATGCACCCTCTTGTCAAGTTCAGCTCGTAGAAAGGAAAAGGTGGACTGAGCGACTGAACGAAACATTTTTACAAATTATTCTTTTTGGCGACGAGGCTCAATGCTTACGTTGAGTAAGCGTGAATTGATTCCGTGGCTGTCAACGGCGCACACAAGTAGAGAAGTAAATTAACAAACTGGGAGTGCTCTACTAGGAGCAGGCAGCCCGTCTAGTTGCGGTGGCTGGGCATTGGATAGACTGGTTGGTTAGGCCCCAAGTTCGCCCCAGACTGCAGCTCCACAATAAGAAGAAGAAGAACGATACCTTGAGTTAACACACAAAATTGTCGTTAGTCCAAGCCGAGGTGTAGCAGTGTCGAAAGATCATTGCAACCTTATCAAGTCACTGCAAGGTGGTGGATTTCACACACATCTTCGAAAATGCGGGAGATGTTCCCGCAGCCTTAAGTGGACGATACACATCACATAACACGACCTGTATGGTCTTAATTACAAAAAAATTTCCTTTGGCGATGTCCATCGCGTGGATGCCAATATCGAGTCACTTGTCGACGTTGTATTTGATTCTTGTGTGGCAAGTAGTCGGTGGACATCGACAAAACGCGAAATAAATCTGTCTAAACAGGTCGTGTTGTTTAACGTTCACACCTTCCATTCACAAGCCCATTTGGATCAACCAATCCAGTAGATGGCTCCCAAGCTCTACTGGTCATGCAAGTGTGCTGGAAAGGCTACAGATTGAAGAAGACGAAAGCAACTATACTCCGTTCCTCGACTTTGAAAAAAGGAGTGGACTGCTAATGACCGTACGAACAAATGGCAGGCTAAAAGGCACAGTCGCGTC
The DNA here is from genome assembly GCA_916610145.1 of Eristalis arbustorum. NCBI lineage: Eukaryota > Metazoa > Arthropoda > Insecta > Diptera > Syrphidae > Eristalis > Eristalis arbustorum. The sequence continues at coordinate 22,898,558 of OU744319.1, forward strand.
CGTTTTCTCCGATTTATTTAACTTAATCAGAATCTTTGATTATAGCAGTGCTCCTAAAGCGAAGGTCCTGGTAGTCAAGAAAGGGACCATAATCGATATGAATGTTGGAAATGCCGCATTCTGAGATTAACATCCTGATTGACAGTCAAGCGGGCATTCATTTCTGGAATAGAAGCCAGGTACAAGTTGGTCGGAGGCTTAAGTGCGCGCCCTCCCTCTTCTTCTTCTAAGCGCGCCTCAGTCCAGGGGGAACCTGGGCCTCAGCCAACAAGCCTGTCCAGCTGACACGATCCTTAGCCAGCTGTCTCCAAGTTGGTTGAGGTGTTTCTCCACTTGAGCGCGCCCTGCAATCGATAATGCTCCACTAGGTTCCAGGCCATAGAGCCAAAGTCGCTATGGAGGCTTCTTATGAACTTGACAGGGAAGGGTCCAAAACCAACTCTTATGGAAGTCAGAAAGAAAGTGGACGACACGAGCATAGAGGAAGCAAATAAACAGAGGGACTCTCTATCCACCTGCGAGAGACCACTCGGTTGCTTGGCACAAGTGGAGAAGGGCAAAAACTGACAGACTCCTTCGGTGTGGCAGAAAGTTGCTGGCGATGGTAGTTGGAGCATATTTGTTGGCCTTAATCATCTCAATTTCTATGAAATCAAAATGGGACTAGGCAACGACTTCATCAGCAGAGGGCCAGAGGCTATGGTGAAGAGGAGGAAAAGGAGAACCCCTATCAGTGCCCCAATCTCTGGCAACATTTCTTCGTAGAACTCGAGGGTCTCTCAAGCTTCCACTTAAATCTCGTTTTAGATTTCTAAGGAATTCAAGGAGCACAGACTATAAGGACTTGTACGAGGAAGATATCCCAACATTTACCACAATGTGTGCAACAGGCTCAGGAGCCAGGCAACCCAGCTCACGCCCATCTAATGGTCAGCCTTTCTACTGCCACAAGCTGACGGCCATTATTCTGCAGAAATGCCCAAAGTTCTGTTTGCACACATCGTGGCACAACAACTGCCGCAACAATTTAAGACAAAACAATTGTAGTCTCTGCTGAGTAGGTGTCCAATTCGACTAAAAACAGAAACTCCCCTAGCAACCACTACCTCACCGCCCCTTTCAACGGAGAGTACTCGTAAAATACAAAAGATCTCAACACGAAGCCAAACCGTCCCCAGAACCGAATGAATCTCACTTAATAATCGCACCCGACTCGAGGCCCGATGTTAAATTACTGTGGAATCTCAGCCAAAGTGCCCCAGAACATTTCAGCTTTATCTCACAAATGGGAAAAGTTAAATTTGATTCAGAGAAAATATGAGAAATAACACATGTGGTCGAAGGTCACCCGCCGCAGGCACTTTTCCAGCTCCCCTTCCCTCCGCCCACTGCAAGGGAGTCATCTCAATCGGGTGAGGAACGTGCCAAGAATTTTATTCAAAATTCCCGAGTTTCCGGTCCAGTCATCGCTGGGGTGAACATTTTTCAATTTACGAGTAAGCACACGCACAGCAACCGGGTGCGACTCGCGTGCAGATTTGACACCTTTCCCCGACACAATTAGACATCTGTAGCCAAACACTCGCTCTCCCCTCCGAGTCGCACGCATCCCGAAGCCATTCATCTCACATCACCGATCCCGACACGGTGGAGCAGTGTGCTTGGAATTTTTTTGCGAAAAGTTTTCTCCTAAACAGTGATACACCACACCGTCCGCCGTCTTCATGCATCCGGCAGTCACTCCAGAGCTGGCACTCCTGTGGTAGCCTGTGCGAGGGTGTGTCCCGACAGGATGTGTCTGTTTAAGGGAATGAACATGTAAATGTTCCTCGAAACCAATGTTTTGTTAAAGTTCTGCGAAATCTAGTTTCGTGAAAGTTTTCGATTGTCTCCCCCGCCAAGCGGAGCGCCTGCATTTGATTATGTTCGCCGTCGTGTCGGAATTGTTCGTCATTTAGAGGGAAACAGGTGTGCATCTGTTTAACTGGGGCAAACTTGGACGGATGGGGAGTTGTTTTTTTATCAATCTGCGAATGTTTTTTTAAGTGATTGTGTGTGGGGGTGTGGTGGCAGAGTTTGCAGAGAGGATGGGAAAAGTGAGAGAAACAAAGGAAATCATAGAAAACGAGATGCAAAGGGTTTTTTTTGCAAACCGTCTGTCTGTCCTGCTTTACGGAGCCGAAAGTTGGACACTAAGCAATGCTGCAGAGCTAATCCTTGGTGCCTTCGAAAGAAAATTTCTACGTCGGATATATGGTCCCGTCTGCTCACATCGAGCGAATGATCAAAGAACGCTCCAGCAAAGAGGTTCTTCGAATCCAGCTTGGCCTTGATGACTGGAAGCAGCGTGCCCAAGACCGTCACCGATGAATGGCAGCAATTGCTCAGGCTCGAACCCTTCATGGGCCGTATGAGACAGAATTCATACAAGTCGATCAAAGGGGTGGATCAAAGGCAACGGATAACCAACGCCGCGAAAGACTGGTGGCCCCACAAGCTCATTCCCATCATCGCAGCACGGATGACTTTTACTTCCCAGAAAACAGCTTCGAAACCCATATTCCGGACAGAGACCTGTAAAGCCATTCCTTTCTACACAGATGGTTCGAAGACGGAAGGTGGCGTAGAAAGCAGAGTTTCCTCAGAGTGTCTAAACGTGAACAAATCTGTTCGTCGCCGCGATCACTCCCGGGTCATCCAAAGTGGAACGTGGTGTCCGGCCGAGATATCTGTATCTTTACGGAGAACAAGACAGCAATTAAGTTCCCGGCATCGTTCTCTATAAACTCCAGGAGAGGTCTGGATCAAAGCCGCTGAAGGATCAGCTCTGGGAAAAGGTAGGTGCACCCACAAGCCAACATCCGTCATCGAAGCTTGGACCTTAATGCAGACAAGTAAACAGGGGCACTACATAACCCAGTTCTGGACTTGGATTGGTGGCTTCAAATTCGATCAACGCGTCTTACTGCCTGGACTGTCCCAATGTTAAGAAGGATGTGGAGTTAGTGATGCCCCACTGCAGACGTTGTAAGCGTAGAGGAACGTTCGAACTTATCGAACATCGCTCTATTTAATTAAGGACTATATAAACCAACCTGAGGACTTCATGAAGGACATTAGTTCCTTTACATCCTTGGAGAAAATTTCATCAAGTGAGTTGAAGAAGGGGCTGCCAAGCACTCGCGGTCTGACTCTAGCGAGTGGCGGGCAGTTGCAAAAGAAATGTGATAAGGTTTCCTTCTCATCAGAGTTGTTGCAGTTGCGAAAGTGAGTTCATTTTGCGGTCAGGGTCTTTTACAGAGCTCCACTAATCGAAATCTATTGTTCTGGATTGATTGTACTTAGGCCAGATTGTTCTTGATGTAGCACATTTTCAAAGTCTGCCCCATCTGCTCAGCATTCATTTGAAGGAAGTGCCTCGAGGCCTTTGCTTTGAGTGCCTGTAGAGTTACAAATACTTCCTCCGCCAGCCAGCTTTGAAGGGCGAAACGTTGCTTGGCCAGTTCATCAGGCATCAGCCATGAGGCATCCAATTTCGTGGGATGTCACTTCGTTCAAATACCCAAGTGAGGGATATATTGCCCACCACGACATTGCTCTACAAGTTTGCAGTGTTTGGCGAAGGATGCAATAGCTTTGATGGCAGTTTGGCTGTCAATACATTTTTTGTATTGGCTGAAAAATTGGGTATATTTTGGCCTGTCGGCTGGAATTATCTGGCAGTCTGTAGGCTTTGGAGATGTTGAGGAATGCAGAGAATACACCGGCTCTAACTCCGTTGCCCATTTAGAAGCCGTCAGTGTGGATCACATAGTTAAAATTCTTGCATTCCTGCCCACCGTGCCATTTCGTTCTTTCAGGGAGTATCTTAAAGTCGTTTGAGTGTAGGGACCATATAGTTCGTGAAGTGTTTTGCGAGCTTTCTATGAACGATTCCTAAGATGTTACTGTTGCCAAGGCTATGATTTCCAGCACCCAGACTCTCTGAACCTAATGGCACTGTGTGCTGAAGTTTTCTAAATGTGCAAGATGAGTAGAAGATGAAGCATTAATGTCTGTTGGTGTTGATCGCTGAGCGCCTGCGGTGCCGATGCATGCTTATATGTGAAACCTGTTGGAGGATATGAGTGTCCAGGCAAGTCCAGAGAATGTAGTCAGTTATATGACGCAATATTGGGTGGAGGTCTTCTGCAAGGTCCAAGAAAGGCTGAGATCAACTTTTGACGGCAAGTTATAATTGCTCACCAGCCCCGTGAAGAAATGTCAATGACTAGAGAGTAGCCATGAGATTGTTTGAAGAAGAGTGAATTGTACATCTGTACGTCGGCACACTCTTGGCATCGATTTCTTCGAGCTTGAGAATCGTGCAGATTACCGCATTTATTGGCAACTCTAAAAAAGGCCTAACTTTGAATTGGGGGACAGAGGCTGAGCAGCAGCAAGAGCTGAGCTGAGAATGGACAATTTAAGAGATGAGGCCCATCCATGGCTTGGTTTGTAAGAGTGTCACCGTCTTCTGGGAATGCCCGTAGATCGAAATATGTTACAAGCCATTTTCTTCTAACGGACACCCCTCGTAAGCGGACACCTCTCATTAGCGGCCACATTTCTGTGCACCGTCAGAGTTCACTTATGAGACAGTTCACTGTAGGAGTAAACTTCTTCGCTGAACGGTCAAAATAGGGTGTCATCGCCATTTCAATTCTGCAGCTGTTATAGCTTCCCTCAATGAGTAGTTCTGGCTAGGCCTTTTCCATTTTGGACATAATTTTTCTATTGATTATGTAGATGATAGATATTAACGAAACATATTTCGGGTACTTCGATACTGATCACGACGAGACGCCGGTAGAGTTACAAACAGTTCACCACGCGGTAGAAGGAAAGTTCTCGAAGGAATAACCCCGCAACAGGACCGCTAAGAGCACACAATTTTGACTAGGAATGCATCGTAGTCATCGTGGGAAGTTCTACTAAGGAAGGGCTCACCAGGAAATTGTCAAATAAAACGCATACAACACGAATATCAGACTCAAAATAGCAAAAAAACCACAAATATTTTGTTGAACTCCATCAATTTACATACAAAATGTATGGAGACCCCTATTCCATTGATGGAAAGATTTTAGAACATCCATTGACAGAATGGTTAATCTATCGATCCGTTGAGAACACCAACTTTCAATGCACAGTGACTAAAATTCATTCATCCCTCAAACCGCGTCTGCTTCCCCCAAAGAATGCCTCGATTACGTTTTTCAATGTCAAACTTTCGGAATGAAACGTTAATTTTCGGCACGATTTTTTCAGAGTAATTCGTTACATGTACGCCCCAGGAGCCGGGTGTGTGTGTGTGTGCCAAATGATGACGAGACCGTTTTGTGTTGTGGCGCACGAGTTGTTTGCCATTTTGTACGTGCTTTAATTTGCGCTCCTACCACTTGTCAATTTTTGTTTCGCCTTTTTTTCACGTATTTTCAAGGATTTTTTGTCGACGGCATGTGGTGTGCTGGCGCCCTCACCGACGCCGGTGTTGGACACGAGATTAATGTTTGATTTCGGGGTTCCGATGATTTCAGAATTTCCAATGAATTATTGACTTACGTGTGTTTTTCTTTCAAGTGGCTCTTGGAAAACTCGACCTAGTCGACATCAAGCCCTCTTTCATTTTTGCACGAGTTTTTTTATGAAATGTTTACGGACCACTCGGAGAGCACGATTTACACGGTAAGTACACCATGTTCACCAGAAGTGTGCATGAATATGAAACAATGTTCAGTTCTTCATAATTAACTCGCAAAAAATGTGTCAGTAAAGGCTACAACGGCGCATAGTATGGGAGGCGGGTGGTTGTCTTCGATCGCAAAAATGTGGATTCTACAAACCAAAAGGGGCGTCGCGATGAATGCGTTTCGCTTACAGTGACAAAATGGAAATAAAATAAACAAGAGCCAAGCAACGATTTCAATTTCTTGAATTATTACAAAAATAATTAAAAAAGAAATAAAATTCATAAGCGCCGGAATAAAAAACAACATATTAGCAGCACCCGCATGGATTTTAGAGAAAACCAGAATCGCAGGAATTCTACTTGTGTGCCTCATTTGTCTCTCTGCCCCCCATAAGGCACTTCTTTTACAGAAGACAACGAACGTGATACATTTTTATGGACAATGCATTAACTGTCGAAAAATGAACGATTATCTATCCAATTGGTGGGTCGGCAAGGGCTTTACAGTTGAGTCCCTGTGGGGTTTCGTCAATTAATGACAACTGACAACTGATATCTCGTTTGTTTTAAGGAAGGTGGTGCCTTTTAGCCATTTGTGGTCGATTGTTTTTATTGCATGCATCCTAGGAAGCAGGTAGCGATCGGCATGCATAGATCTCTTCCCGGTGTGAGACAAGATATTGTACAACATCAGCGTGACACTATGACCCAGCTCCTACAAGAGGCTCAGCCACCTCGTTAAGAGATAGCCTGCACTTCAGGGACGTGTTTGAGTTGAAACTGACGTTCCGATGTGTGGCAACCCTGCTCTAAGAATTCTCTCTCTTTTTATATATATATCGTAAAAACGATGTTCAATAACATTATGTGTATCGTATTGTAACAGGCGGAGAGGGCAGTTCTCCCTGGACCGGCAAAGAAGACACCCGAATAATAAAGAAATGTAACGTAGATGAAGTTAGTGTGTTTTATTTTAAATTTTCTGCTTACAGATGTCAATTGCGGCATGATTGTCTGAACAGATAGTTTGATGACTTGTGGATAATGCATTAGTTTCCGCCCAGGTTAATACTTCTTATTTGGTAGAAGCGCTACAGTGGGAGACTGGTCTTTGGAATAGACTTCTACAATCACCCCTGCCTGTCTTCGATCCGTCTGTGCAGATACGCAGGGCATTTTCCAATGTCTGAATGTTAGACATCCAGTCCGACCAGGAAGGGAAACTCACTGAAAAGTGGTATATTTTGTTGAAGAAGTCAACCTTTTTAAAGTAATAATTCGAATTGAACCCAACATTTCTCTTGCATTCAATAAGATCGACATAAGTAGACATTCAATAATCAGAAATATTACTCTACCAGACATGTAGTTCACAATTTCACTGAAAATCCAGACATCCAACAAGGATTTTCTGAAGCCCTAGCAAAATAAATAAAAAAAATAAAGAATAGTGTGCGAGCTACAGAAAAGCTTTCTCCTCGATTAAATCATTTCTGTGTGTGTCGGTACCAGTGTACAAAACTGAGATAAAATCACGACTTCTGCTTTTCCAGAAGGGACAACGTTTGGACTGCACATCAGTTCCTCTGCTCCTGCAGTGCTCTGGTTAGTCGTGGGCACACAAGTCTAAGGGTCTACTTCTACAACAACCCAAAAGAAAAGGTCAGTCAGCTACACCACTTCTCCTCAAGCACCAACTGATTCCAAGCACAAGAGACCAACGATCCACTTGGTACCACAGTGAGCATGTCTTTGCCTGTGAATGACAGCAGCCGCCAGCCACTCTTTAATCGTACCTAAAGGCACTGCGTTTCAAGCGCGTATGGCCAAGGTTTAGGTTTTATCTTGAATCGTTTGTACAAGCAGATTGCTAGAAGAGCATGGGGCGTATTTTACCAAGCCATCATCAGAATTGTCACTTGAGGCAGTTGGTGACCGGTTGACCACTATCTCTGCCTGCTTTCAGGATCATTTCAAGTCCAATGTTCTGTGGACGATCTTTAGTCCTGTTTGCGTTAATGGCATCTGGAAGAGAAGATTCAACCATGAACTGTACGGGCTGTACAGCGACATGCACCTAGTTAAGCGTCTCCAGATCTAACGCTTAAGATGGCTAGGTCATGTTAAGCGAATGGACACCACAGTTCCGCCCCGAAGAGTCTTCGAATCTAAGCCATTGGGACAAAGCAACAGAGGACAACCAAGAAGCCGATGGCACACACAAGTACAGAAGGACCTCAACCAACTTTGCGTGCGAAATTGGAGGCAGCTGGCTAAGGATTGTGTCAGCTGGAGAGGCTTGTTGGCTGATGCCCAGATTTTCACCGGGCGGTAACGCCATTAGAAGAAGAAGATATAACATGGTAGGTTTTCCAAGTGGCGCCCGTAATGCTCGGCATAACATTTGCCGCCTCTAACGAAAGAGTCTTGTGAAATTTCATTTCGGTTGGCATTCCGAAATTCTGCCTTTGCCTTTCGATTTTCTGTTGTTAATCTATTTTCTATCCTTCCAAGTTGTGCACCGATGTGGATTCCACACGAAATGCATTCATCGTCACAAATTTTGCGGCGGAACGTGCATTAAATCGGAATCGGAGCCTATCGAGTTGAAGGCCGGAAAATGGTGACAGTCCATGATTTGGATTCCAATGAAATACTAGCTCGATGGTCCCGAGTGTAGTGGATGCGCTTAACGGAAACGTCAATTCAGCCCGTCAGCAGCATTAGACATGACAGTTCTAGGAAAAGCGGCTTTGGTCCTCATCCAAACGGCTTCGCCTACAAATCTGTGCGAATGATGAATAAAAATCGAAACTCTGATCGCATAGGAATTGTAACTGCGAGCAACCTCAGCGGCTCCCTGTTGGGCGACTTGAGCCAGAGCACTTCCACGGAAGACGAGCTTATCTCTGGAACGAGTGTGTAGTGCTGAGTGTAAAAACATTTGTATACCTTGAATAGGCTCGGGTGGTGGTAGTGGGAATTTTCTCCGACAATCATGCATCAGTTCGCAATATGTTCAGCGCTTAAGTGCAATGACAGAACTCACATCTTAAGCACTGCAGTCGAAGATGGACGCCCCCTCTCGGAGATTGTACAAGATGGTCCCTCGTTGTGTGTGCTTTTGATCTCCCACTTAGAAGAGGTGCGTGCCTACATTTTTATGCCATCTTCCACCGGCGGATTCCCTGTGATTGGACTGAAGTGACCGCACAATGATCCACGCACCTATACCCAGCATGGCCACATTAAAAATACACTTCTATCCCTCGAAGGTTTCCAACACCATGTTCACTTGTCAATTAAGACACCCCACTTACCCCAAGGAGATCCCAGTAACAGCACCCCACCCCCACAGTCGTGTCATAAAGTAACCCTACACAACATATAACAAATACCATTCTGTTTTGAAAAGGATATTAATTCATGAGTTCATCGACCAGTTGGACCACGGGCATGAAGACGATATGCGTCAGCAGGAAGTCATCCAAGAACGGGTCAATGCCGCCGACTTGTCCGCCCAGGCGGGTCTCCAGGAGGTGTTCCAACATCTTTGACGGTGTGCCCGACATCACTGTGTACCTGAAAGCACAACAAAAAGCAAAAGTACCTCATTAATTGCGCACTTAAATGCGATGAATAGCAATAACAGAAAGGAACACAAAAAAGAAAACGTACACAACACCGAAACAGAGTCTGAAGGTGTGGGGACTGGAGCGTGGAGTCTGGAGTCTGCAGTCTGGAAGGCTCCTCTCCGATGAGGTAATTACCTCGTTCTGCGTCGTTGCCTTCGGAATAAAATTCGAGCATAAATCCTGCAGCGAGGTTCCTTGCACTAGCTGGCTCCTCAAGGAGTGTGTCCTGTCTGTTTATTATCCCTGTTTCGCAGAATAAACAACACACGCTACGACGCGACGACTAGTTGTTCGTACTCGTACTCTTGCCGGGCGTTCAAGTGGAGATAAAAAGAGGGAACCACGAGCAGGAACGACCAACGAAGGGAGGATAATTAAATTTAATTGGAGGTTGCCCGGGCGAGGGGGACTCGGCTGGAAATTAACTGAATTACACGTTCCACGGATCACAACATGGAAATCTCAATTTCACAGATGTCACCCGGTTGGGCTTGCAAACTTGTGTGAACCGCCGTCAGTTCTTGTCCGAGCGTTAGGCACCTCCCTTCAGTGACGCCAACTGTGCTCCAAGTGATTTCACGTCGATTTTGTTACAGTCTCGGATGGCCTCGTTTGTTTCGCCGATTAAGTGAAGTTTAATTGAGCCCGCGCGCGGCAGCAAGGAGTGGAGGAAAACTTTTGAAATCGAATGAAGTGAATTAAATTGTCTGCACTTTCTTGCACCGGTTTTCATCCGTTTGACGGGCGTGGGAGCTCTGCTCACGCTTCAGGGAATCCCTGCTGGTTGGATAGTCATCGGGGTTTTCTGTGAAATTCGCGCGAAAGGTCCTTTTGTTGGGCTGCCTTGTTTGAAGGCGACTACCAGTCGGGTCGGGTGATATTTCTGATTTATTGAACCGATGCGAAAGGTTACATTAAGTTCGAATGAAATATGGTGGAGCTTTACAGGCGCTGCGTGGTGAAATCACATCAGGCAAGGTCTGCCGATTCAGTCTAATTTTAACTTGAGTCTTCTTTCTTGGCAGATTGTGGGAAGGACGCCCACGTGGGGGTGTATTTTACGAAGAAGTCGTCGGGATTGAAAGGACGCAGTTGTCAGCTCATTGCCATTGTTTTTCTTGAGGTGAGCGAGGATGGACGGCAGCAGCATTTTTGTATGTATGGAAGTCATAAAGGGGCTGCGTGTCAAACGCAAGGAGCCATAAGAAAAGGCCGTGTGCTAGTTCGAGGGCAACATCATCTCCTCAACTCAGCCAAGATGACTCCAAATTGGGTGTTCAGGCTTCAGAATCTGGGTCGAATCAATAGACCTTCACAACGAGGGAACTTGGACAACACCGTTTGCTCAAAAGATGTCGCTTTTCAGAGAACACTGGACTCATGCGTTAACACTTTTCACTGTCGGCGTTAGACTCGATTTCCTTCCCTGGTTTAGTTCACGCCATATGTCCTGCAAGTGTCCAATGCTGTCCATTTATGACTCGCAACTTTAAATCGCAATTTTATTGTTTTCAGTGGCGGAGAAGTGTCTCCTGATCTAGTGCTATTGGCATTCCAGCCTCCTTTCATGCTAGTTCATCAGCTCTTCCATTGCCCGAGGGTATGGTACTCCTTTTTGCAGATGACTCAGTTAGCGTACATCGGACGAGGACGGAGGGAAATACATGTCGTTCTCGATAGTTTTGTGGCCGTTTGCAGCTGATGATAATTCTGAAGGTACATATGGGCAGATCCCAGGTGATGATAATTTGCAGAACCAATGGCAACACTCTACATGCTGTGGAGTCGCATTGAAGAAGGGAGTCTTTTTGCGGACATGATGAAGAGCTGAGCTAATTAAGTTCGGCTTGAAAGATCTACATTCATGAAGTTATGATGGCCGAGCTTGGAGTCAAAGCCAAGATGGGGAGTTTAAGCTCAAATTTGTTCCATCTCCCACCTATGGTCATGAAATGTGTGTAGTGAGCGAAACAACAAGACAGCGAATATAAGCTGCCGGGTTACTGTACTGTTTGTAGTAATTCAATGTAGTAGTTTGATAGTAATTCAATGCTAAACTCAAGCAGCTGATAAGATGGCTGACTGCTGGTAGGAGCACAGAGTAGGCCTCTGGTGGTGAAGCTTATTCTTCGAACGGAAAGATTTGGTCACGTAGCACGAATGTCCCAAAGATCACGACACCTGATGATTGAATGCGATTCCATCAAGTATGCGACAGCTTGGCAGAGCCAAAACGACGTGGCTGGACCAACTGCAAAAATTCGTCTGGTTCAGCTTGAGCACAAGATCAAATGACCTGATGGTTCTCGTTCGTGCTTTGCCTAGTGCATCATGCGGGCTTCTAAAGATGATGATGATGAGCCTGGTGTCATTTCGAAGATGCCTTGTAGGACCAGCACTGCTTTTCCACAGATTTGGATGTTCCATGTCAAATCCAACTTATAACTGAAATAGGTGTTTACTACTCATGCCTCACTGGACGTCTAGACCTTAACGTTGAGATGCATCTAGTAGAAGGCTCATTGCTCACAACAAATCTGCATCTCCGCATCAGCTGTTCGATGTGATGGCACCGTCTTTTTAGAAACAAATGTGTTGTAGGCTTCAGTGGTGCCATTCGGCCGATGGACAGTTTTCCCAGACTTCGCAACAGCGGCCTCGAGTACCACTTTACTTCTCAAGGAAATATCTTATGTACTGATCTTCTTGGGAATGTTTGAACCACAGTCGCATGACTGTTTGTAGCTTTGTTTAAGCTCTGTTTTGAAATGATTTTCTTTGAAGTCTATATCGTCCTCCGGTAACCAAGAGTCTTCAATGAAGACTCTTCATCGAATCAATCCGCGAAGAGGGGCGAGTTTCCCAGAAGGGGACCAGTGCCACAAGTGAACAATGCGCTGTACTTATACCCCCTTTTTCCAGAATCTCTCCCAAAGAAGGTGACATCGATTTGAGAATCCTTGCACAATGGAACTATCAAGAGTTGGCTTCCCTGGACGGTTGACAGAGAGTTTAGTTAGCTGCTTACACAGAGCGGTATAGAAATCTAAGGCGATGTTTAGGAGACTTCTTTTCCAGCAGTTGGTGCAGTCAAGGGGCTCTCCTTTCTTAGCATTGTGCAAATGATACTGAGATTCCATCCGTCGGGCATACCTACTCTCGTACGATTAGATGGGGACTTGGTGTATGTTCACCAAGGAGTCCATTGCCACCGAATTCAATCGAAATAGCTTCACTGAGGTCGGAAGACTGATGTTCTTTTCTTTCATCGTTACAAGATTCTGTTACAAGATTACTATCCTTGTCCTTGCAGGCTTCTTGTCGGGTTTTATGAGCGGTACGATCTATGTAGAGCTTCCACACATCGTTCTTGCAGTGGCACCTCTGAATTTCATCGATAAAGCGCTTCTCATAAGCACTCATTTTTTTCAACAGAACTATGATCCATTCGGTTGTCGTTATATTGACCGTAAGGTCGCCATGTTCATTGCTGAATGTTGATATACGGGAACCACGGTGGTAGCTAGCTAGAGGTAACGACATCTTAGACGCGAAGAGCTTATGACGGTCATCAGCGTTCTGTAGGTTGTGCCTTTCGGTTATGCTACCAAAGCCACTCTCCTTGATCAACTTCGTGTTAAAGTCACCTAGGGCAATCATGGCGCTGAGAGTGGGACCTCGCTCGTAAGTTCTGCTAAGGAGCTTGCATAAGCAGATGTTGTTTGTGTCCTCTTACAATTCATCAACCTGTCTCTTGGTTGGTCCCCTTGTGCGAAAAGGTTGAGTTTGAACGTTCTTACTGAACTGTGCTCCAAATATGTGGCAGGTGCTTTAAGAGTGAATTCTGATCGAACTTCCATTGCGGGAGCTTTTGAGCTGAGTCTGGATCGAAAAAGTGTTGTATCGAACGCACATCTCCTGCCTCTCTTTGTTTATCCATCTCATAATCAAGGCACTAAGCAGCTCGCGTCCCTGTCACTCGACCATATTCCCCGACAGTCAGATGTCAAGTGACAAATGACATTAAGAAATTACCGGTACCACCCTTAACCGAAATGGCTCTCCAGCCTTCTCAATATCTCGATGCCACGTACGTACCGGCTAGAGGACTCCAGTCAAGGCAAGGCTCCTCTAATACTGCGCCCAGGACATTTGTAGTCGTCCGCTGTCGAGTTGTGCTAGAACAGATTTGAATACTCTCCATGATTGGGGGGAGGTTTTATTTGCTTTACTCGGCGCTGCACCTTGATGCGATGTTCAATACGTAGACGATATCGCTGTATACGATTTAAGGAAACCCACTTGACTTTAAACGCACCATCCCTAGAGATCCACTCCACGGCAACGCGATGCAGAAGACTGAAGAAAAACTACTTTTAATTGCATTTATTCCAGCTTCTATCCAGCACGTCCGGAGTCCTGCTCATCGTCACGTACACTTCAGTCACCACGTCGTCGTAGTCGACACATCCCGTCGACAGCACTTGTGGATAGTAAATTGCTTACGAATCTTCAGCATCAGCGTCTGTTATCTGCTTTGAGCCACTTCTCGAAGAGCTGATGCCACTCATCCCAACTTCGCTTCAGCTCCATCGATGACGAAGCACTTTGACGTTGAATTCAGACTGATTACCGATGCACGAGTTGTTATCCACCCACACCCGACCAAGGTTAATCCGTCCCCAAGGGGGATTGCATGCTTAAACAGCAAATCCACTGCTTCACCTTAAAATTCATAAAACATCACAGATACAGAGCACAGAGCAACGAATGACTCACAAGCAAGCAACAACAAGAAAAACAATTAAAATTATAAAAAAACACACACTAAGCTCTAATTAAATTCACACACATAAATTGAAGGAAGCATATCAACAACAACAACAACAACAACAAACGGAAAGAAAACACATGAACAGAAACAGAGAAACAAAAACAAATAGAGATACACAGATAGGACGTACTTAAATGCCGAATGCTGTCCTCGTTGTTTGGCTACCCTCTCCAGGACCAAGACATCCTTGCCGTGCTCCTGCAATCTCAGTGTGTTGGCCTCAACATCACGGAGGATGCGATTGAAGTGCTCCTTATCCACACGCAGTAGATGACAGTTATTCTCTTTTAGTACTATCGTAGCAGCTCTATAAAATGTTCGCAGTTTTTTGTGTTTTTTGTTATTTATTTTTTAATAACTTACTAAAGAGGTTTTATTTAATTTATTATGATGAACATTTATTTTATGGTTTGCTTGGTTTTTATTTCTATTTTCAATGTGGGCGGAAAAAAAGGAGGAGGGTCCAAGAGAGAGTGGATAGAGCCTCGCGGTCGGTTCGGCCGAACGGACGGGCAGGATGCACGTGCTTTAAACGACGCTAGTGGAGTGGTTTTATTGCTTGTTTTTTATATCAGACACTTCTTGGAGCTGCGGTGGGAAGTTAGTGCCACGGCGTGCATGCATCGGTTGATGAAAATGAGAAGAGGGCTGTAAATGCGAAGGATGCTGTTTTATGAGGAACTAGCTGTTTGCCGGGACGTTCCAAAGTGTGGACATTGCCCGTTGAACGGCGGGGAAGTGATCATATAGAGTTTATGTGGACACTTTCCGTACCTTGAGAGGGATGGTGACTCATAGTCAGTCGTTGGGGTTGAATCAAATTGATCAAGCGGAAGTGTGAGTGGTTTCTCGTAAAATGGCGCGGTATGTAGGTATCAAATAACTCTTGAAAAAACCAATCGACTTCCGCACTTGTGCGGTATTTCTATTTAATTTGGTCTAATCTTGGAATGCAACATCAACCTGGAAGCCGGCTCTATTGATTAAAATGTGCCCTTTGATTTCGAGTAAAATGCATGTCTAGAGCTTCTGGGTATGAGGCTTCCTGGCATACACTTCTGCAATTACCTCACTTGTCTCGAGGGTTGACAGTCAATGTCACCATCTCTTAACAGAATATGTCTATTGAATTTATTGGTGCACAGTCCTGTTGAAACCTGTAACCAACAAGACCCTTATCCACATACGTGAACAGAGGTATTGAGTCAACATCCACCGATATTAATAGCCCTCGACTGTCTGAAGAAAAATAACTCTTTTTTTTGGCTTGGAGGAAACGTTGCCCCAAACAGTGACTTTTTGGACAAACGCTATTGTTTCTTGAATCTTATGTGGACTAATTCTGCGTTCCCCAAATGTGTCAAAATTTGCTTGCACGGGAGTGTGTAAAGAGAAAAAATTGGGAGAAAATCAGGTTCAGTGTGAATCACTCAAGCAACTCTTTGGGCGTGTTCCAACTTCTAGTGACGTACTATTTAAGTCAAATTCACTTTATAAGCAAACAAATGAAAATCATCCGCAGTTTGTTTCCACTAGAGCCAAAATACGATGGAGCGGTGAAAATACGACAGGATGTGGGTTTCCGGCAACATGTATTGTATTACTTCAACCAGTGCCTTGAAACCTCTTGGGCATCGATAAAAGGCATTTCGACGATCTTCGACTTTTCCGGGTTCATCCCTCTTCGGGTAGAGTTTAGATTGCTGGAATATACCGGAAGTAAACCATGCTTGCCGCAAGGGGCTACGAAAAACCTGAGATAGGCTAGAATACGTCTGCAGGGCTTGTTATTTTGACTGGTACAAGTTCGTAGATAATAGGTTTTTTTTCACAATGGTCATACAAGACATCATAGTGAAAATAACACAAAAGGTGACAGCTAGGACTGGATGTTGTGGTATAATGCTGATAGAAAGCAATTAGTTACGACAACATCGTTTGAGGTGGGCCGCCAGTGGCTGTGGCGACTGACCAGAATATCTAGTAGCTTATGACGCCTAAGGGGGAATAGCGTGTGTGATTCTTTGATCATACAAGGCTAGGTTAGGTAAGTTGGCTGCCAGCGACATCGCCAGCACTCTTAGACCACTGTTTGTCCATTTAATACCCATAACCAGACTTCTACCACTGATTGACAACTTCAGTCGTTTTGGACTACATTTCACCTCAACATCAGATTGTCACTGAACCAAAAATGAATACCGGTTAAAGCGTATTGACTGCTTTCACTGGGATTCCAAGCGGGGACCCATCTAACAAGGAAACCAATTAACCAACTGCGCCATCCAGCTGTTTGACCGTGCGTAAGAAACAGAGAATGGCAGGTGCTTGTGAGAAAATCCGCAAGCAATAATCGAAACCTGAATCTATAACCTTCTGCAAATGAGGAGAACCAAATTCTACCGACACAGCAACATACTCTACAAGAAGTATTGGGCAGGCTTTTAACTCGTCAGGGTTTTAACTCGTGAATCATTTTCAGGCGGTAAGTATGTGAGTTTATACACTGTTTTCTTAACGTGGCACTGTGTCTACAAATGTTTGTACTGGTGAAAGTTACATCCCAGTGTTCTTTTAGTGCTCTACTACACTACTACATTCTTAGGGCCGCCCTTTTAAGTTCTGGAGCTGCCATGGGTTGTTTGGAGTTGTAGTTATGGTTCACTTGCTATGGGTACGTGTTCCTGTCTTCCTACGTCTAACCAAAGAAAAACTCATGCTCTGTAACGACAATGGCATCAAGTGCTATGGTACAACGGCGGGAGTGCCACAAGGATCAGTCCTCGGACCACTATTGTGCTAAGACGATTTGCGCTCCACAAAGGACCACGAATCATTGACCTCATTGATGACATGGGTAACGGCACAGAGGCAAAACACAGAGAAGAAGTGGTGTATCATGCAAATACAGCTGATGTCCCTATCGCCGAAGGGAATGACAGATTTGAGTCCACCGTCATGAAAATAGCGACTCAATAAAAAAACAGTTTGTGCTCATAACCAGCCGTAAGAAGGTAAAATACGAGAGCTTCCTAGTTGAGAACAAGATGAGTGAGTCCAAAGAAGTACCTAAGAGCTATGCAGGACAATAGGCTTTCCTTGAGGTAAAGCTTAAGGCATGCCAACGAGAAATCCTCGCTCAGCCAAGGAGCTCTCACTTGAGTGATCCCGGACAGCGACATGCTAAGACACAAGTATTCTCCGCAGTCCTGTAGGCTGATATTATATGGACTGCAGCACCCGACGTTGGGCGACTGAAGTGGTTCAAGTTAGCCTATAGTCTCGCGGATTCAGGAACATCTCTGATGATTCAACGGCCGTCATAGCAGGACATTCGAGAAGGCGAGCTCAAGAGGCGGTATTGCAAGCGATTTTTGGATCGTCAGCGGTTCAAATTGCAGAAGGTAGAGCAACGGGAAGCGTCCAGAGCAAAGTGACAATGCGGAAGGGACGACTCCACAAGAACCTACCGCCTTCCCAATTGACAGCAAACAATGGCTGTCTGCTGTGATAAAAGGAATAATTCGCCGATGTGGCCACAATGTCCAAATATTTGAGAGCGATCTCGTGATATATGCAACTGGTAGATCTACTTAGCTCCAAGCAGCATGCATCAGAAGCTATTTGGAATAACACTTGAAACTGTGGCATCTCAAATCAGAGGGAAAAGTTCAAGAAGGCTTAAATCGCCAATCAGAACCGCGAAGTAATACCAAACGGCCGCACCGCGAGGAGAGTGACTCAAGTGTGCAGAAGTTGCGGGGCTTAGTGCATAGGTGCGATGAAAGGGCGGACAAAATTCCTTGAATAGTGCATGACGGGTTGCTCAGTCGAAAAGTCCTCATCCATTGGCGCAAACATCCTCTGCACGAATTTAAATTCGAGTACATTCAGCTTCACCTCGTGCGTCATGAAAAATTCGCGAATGTAAGTAAATATCCTTTAATCCGCGTCTCATCAAAATGAAGTCCATTTCACGTTTATGAATTCGTAATGCACGCAGACGGACAGCCACGATCGCGATTCTGGAATTATTCCCTTTTCTCCTTTGCGGGCGGAAATGAAATCCTTTTCACCACCACCACACGCTGAATGGACATTTAATGGAGAACCGAAATACCGCGGTTGGCCGTAATGCTTCTCAGAATTGTACGCTCGCCGGTTTTATTAATCGACGAATTGAATGCGCAAACACACTCGCAGGCACACGGGCATTTCGTCAGAGCTCACGACGTCCGGCGACGTAAAGTGCAATCGAATACCCTTCAGCGAAATGCATTCCTGATGACAAACATTGCAGTTGATTGGAAAATGGACGTTTAAAGGATCTTAATTTATTCAATTAATACCGCTATGGGCAATATTGTCCGAGCACGACCAATGGGATGACTTAATTAAGTTTTCCCTCATTTGGCGCGGATGCATTCTGTCAGTTGAATGAAAGCAATAACCACCGGGCTGCCGTTGACATGCAATTTTCTGAAATCCCTTTTGGGCGTTTCGATGGGTAATTGGATGCGGACGAAAAATGACGGTGACGGGGAGGTGTGGATTCAGTCGAGTGAGAGGACGGCGTGTGAGATCTTTGCCAGATGGGAAAAGGAAGGCACTTTGAGAAGACAGTGCGGATGGATTTTACTTTTTCATCAAAGTTGAGACAGTCTGATTCAATGGTCGCAACTCTGAAAGCACACACGGCCGGACAGCCCTTAACTTTTAGTGGGTCGATAGGAGGTAGGTACTTCTATGACCTATAATTCTGTTGCGAATGTGGGCACCAGTGAGCCAATACCCATCAGACATAGGCATCCAGCTTTGAATTGGTTACCCCACTATTGCAATACAAATATACCTACTCGTCAAACGACGGAAGATATATCCGACACGATTATCATCTTTGGTGCATGTGATCGCACGGCCACATAATCATTGTACTAAACGATTATTACGGATTAATTTACATGGTGCCGAGACTAGTGGCACTTTTTCCCATTTGCTTCTTAACGACATTAGGCGTCAAGTGCCTATACCTCAGCATACCTTATAGACTCGAATCCTAACTACCAGACGCTGAATTTTCGCAGATGGTTTGGGGAGGGTGAACGAAGAAGGGCTAAATACTTCAAAGAAATATACTGGAATCCAGGGAAACGAAAAAGTGTACAGTCTTGCGAAGAGTGGAGCTGAGGTGGAAGAATTGCGGAAGACGGAGCCATGAATGGAGCCAGAGCTCGAAGGCTCAGTTGGGAAATTGGTTCAACAGCAAGTACCCCATGGCAGACGTTGCTCAAAATGAGATCAACGTCACTAAGCCGCTTAAGATCTAAATATGCGCATGCTAATAGGAATCCTTACCGAGACCTGACAAGGAGGGATGCGAAATCGACCGCCTAGGATTCTTCTGCATACTCTCACAGACAGCGGCGATATTTTTTGTAGAGCTGGAGTTCCTTCGACGTACGGACAGTGGTTCCTAGCTGACGAAACTATGATATAGTCTGTCAAGGCTTTTCAAAATGGATCCGAAACTTTGGTGGTTGATATAAGAGAAATGTTTCCCGGTTGATTATGAGCTCCAATAATATGACCGCTCAAAGGTATTTGCTGTTAAAGTTCGAAGGTCCTTATTAGAAGACCGCTGACAAACATCTATTATGATCAAGATGATCTGTGGCAGACTGGACCTCTTAAGTTTTAAGGCACTGATTAGCGATTAGGTTCTTAGCACTGGATGAACCTAATTTTTTCAGAAAACACGGTAGATGGCTGGACATCATCACTAGGGATCCCTGCAGTATTGGGTGAATGCGAAGGTGTAAGAAGTGTAAGAAGACACCTACACCTTTCCTAACCCACTTGGCGAATAATGTTAACGAGAAATGAAATTGACATCAGTGACATACGGTTTCAGCAAAATAATGCCACTAGTTACGATCTTTGGTCCTGTTTGCGTTGATGGCGTTTGGAGGAGAAGGTTCAACCACGAGCTATACGGGCTATACAGCGGAATGCACCTAGTCAAGCGTCTTCGGATCCAGCGCTTAAGATGGCTAGGTCATGTAGAGCGAATGGACACCACAGCTCCGGCCCGAAGAGTCTTCGACACCGAGCCATTGGGACAGCGCAACAGAGGACGTCCTCGCACTAGACCTCAACCAACTTGGTGTGCGCAACTGGAGGCAGCTGGCGAAAGATCGTGCTGGCTGGAGAGGCATGTTGGTTGAGGCCCAGGTCCACCCCGGACTGTAGCGCCAATCAAAGAAGAAGAAGTTACGGAGCTGGTCAGGAAGGCCCTTCAGGATCTGTTAAAGGCCAAGTCAGAGAGATATGTACATGCGATGATGATAAAAAGAATATCTTTAGTCATCTACACCTAAACCTATCCACGTCAAGCCAAGACAAGGGCATCGTCATCAGCCGCGTTGCAAACCAGATCGAGGCTTAGACTACCCCACAGTAGTGGGACACATGGCACCGATTTTGGCCAAGGCAGTCACTATAGACGGCATCGCAGAACAAAGGGCCTTATGCGCATGCTGTGACACCGTCCTGTTGGGTTCACATGTTCTGTCCAAGTCATTCTTTGGTCCGATTCGTGCTCCGGTAGCAGTCATCTGGACCTAAATTGTGTGTGGCTGAAATGTGGGTGATGTGTTGTCGAATCAATTGAAGGTTTTCTGTGCTCCGATATGGCCTATTCCGTTTATAAACAAAGTGAATGACTTGTGTTCGTTCACTCTGCTCGATCATTTCATGGCAAAATTCTTAAATAAATTTTGTGAGAAAAAAGATGAGTCTTTTTTGTTCCTCTTCGCTTCTTGAGTAGGCTTGTGACTATGAACAACGTTGCGTACGTAGCCATTGGTAGATGGACTGCTGTCGTCGTGAAAAGTGGACTGTGGAGTGGTACATGAAACCAATACAAATTATTATCGACCACTGTGTACAACTGCCAACGACTGACTAATAAGTGCCATCCAGGACGAAATGGTTGCCAAGCACAATCGGTCTGGAATATAAAAAGCAATCATTCCCTACTCAACTTGCAATGCAGGGTACTAGGACAGGATGTTGTAGGCGTTGTCAAGCAGGTTTATACTTCAATTGAAAGACCTGTCAATGTGAGCAAATTCTTTTTCAAATTTATGTAACGCTCCCTTGAAATGGATGAATTGTGACCTCATCTTTTCTGAAAGAATGGTAGGCGAATTCCTCAACCCAAGCACTCTTAATTGTCTCCACCGTTATCTCGTCTTCCCTTCCGAGCACATCAACTGCCCGTAGTTGCCATCACAGGCACTTGCCATGCAAAAGGTTGTTAAATTAAATCCAGCCCGAGGACAACGTCTTCTGCCACACCTGCAGGTGCGCAATTAAAACTTATTCCCAATCCCTGCCCCACTCTCTCTGAATGACCATCATCAACCTGCATCCTATTAAAATCATGTTAAGGCGACATAAAGCACAGAAGAAGGACCTTCGGCCGGCGGAGTGGAACTTTCTCAATTACAATGTGCTGATGAGGAATAACGCATATTAAACGTAATCGTGTGCCATTCTGAGGCTTATCCCTGAGTCCCTACAATCTAATCAGAGTCGCCGCTTCAAACAATTAGAGGCGCCCTTGCTTGGGAGAATTTAAATTATTTACCAGCTCCTCGTCGGGCCAGCTCGAGGGCATGCGGTGCGACTGGGGGATGGTGAAGGATGAAAATGCAAAAGAATGAAAACTCACCTCGGTGCGTCGTTTATCAGCGCAAGTTTGCCAAAGTCATCACCAGTCTTGAGCGTGGCCACTGTTCCCTTTCCGTGGATGACGACGTCAACGGATCCCTTCAGCAGGATGTACCAGGATCGTCCTTCGTCACCTTGATTAAACACTGAAAAAAAAAGGAGGCGGATAATAAAAACAAAAAAATTATATATTAAACAATGTCTGCTGACGTGGGTGGGGTGGGTGTGTCGGGGGGATGCCGATGGAGGACGATCAAGTTTAAATTATAATTCTGGTTCATAAATGGTTATCGAGCTGGAGGGCGGCCCGAAATGGAAACCATTTCCGAAGGTGAAACGTGAATTTAAATTTTTTCGCCCACCACCACCGGACAGGTGGGGTTGGGGGATAATGAAAGAAATCGCTCTTAAGCGGACACTTAAAGCATAATCCTGCGGGTGGTTTCAGGTGACAAGCGAGGAGCAGTCTACCGAGAGGTGACGGGTGTCTGACGAAGGTTTTGCGGTTGGCTTCACCGGGACGCCGCCTGGAAGGGGGTGCGATAAGTTTATCCCCCGGTGGGTCGCGCTGATGTTGGTCGGTAATTAGGGGGCACGGAAGTTTCCGAAGCCGCCGGCGAGTGCGGAAGTTTGTCCATTTGGCGCGTGGTAATGCGATGTAATAAAATTAGGAGAACGCTTCCTGGGACATTCTCAATAACTGTCAAGTGTGCGCGAGTGGGCTTTGCGGATACTCGGACATTATGCGGGATTTTAAGTTTTCGCATTTAGTGATTTTGTGGGAGGTCTCAGAGCCGGTGGGCAGGTGGTGGTGTGCCAAAAGGGCTCAAGAAAGGGCGGGACTGTTTGATAGCAATTTAATTGTTTTAGGAATCTGCTTGACTGCAGGGCTTTGGAAGTGGTAGAGAACTCTATCAGAAGTCACTTGTACACCTCCAGAAATGATGCAACGATTTGCTGCACGTTTTGCCCTTTGCCACGCCACTGTCGTAAAGGAGTCAATTTAGTGAAGAGCTCCTGCCGTTGGAAACAGAAGTTTGTGGGAGATAGCCTCTTAGCAGAGATCTTAGCCATAGCCTAACGTTCTTCTCAGGCAATCAAGCACTTGCGCCACAGCCTAACGTTCTACTCTGTCAAACATACCGTCAAACGAAGTCAGCCGTGCAGCCACAAGCGTGTCGAAGATACTGACGCTATCCACTTAGTCTGCAGCTTAGCCACTTTGGCATACAGTTTGTCACACAAAATCGAAAAGTGTTCTAAATGCAATCGCTCTCCGGCATATGGTCTGACTGGAATTGCACTGATACCAGTGTGAAATGAAGGGTGCCCAGGCAGCAATGATCGTTCAGCCAATGAACACAACCATCAGCAGCTGACAGCTACCGATGACTGCCGTCAATTAGACATTAGCTTGCTTGTAGAATGTGTGCAAATTACTTAAAAAATATGCTCGGAATTGCGGATTAGTTGTAAACACTCAACGTGAACTTTGCCGTGTGGTCGACGGTCTTCCTTACATCAGTAGACCGGCTATTCATTGCAATTCGTAACATTTTAAAGCTCAATACGACTGGATGGCGCAAGTGCTTGATTGCCTGTCCTTAGATATAGGGGTCCCCGGTTCGAATCTGCTCCAGTCACCATTTGTCGTTGGGATCAAATTAATGGCATTGGGTATCACAATGGACCAACTATGGTATGAGTGTTCAGACAATACCGAAGGTAGTCAAATTACCGAACCTAAGGCTGAATAGACTTTTGAGATTGGGTCTGATACAAGGCCGCCCTTACTGGACAATATCGAGGAAGACCCAGAAATGTCGCTTCGGCCCCTTCAGCGGAAATGTGGTAGAGACTCAACGGGTTTTTTTTTCTTGCGGCTGTACTTGTGCCCACATTCGTATGAGACTGTGCTGAGGCAAAAATTGAAGCTGAGCGACAATAAGCAGCGCCATGAACTGGGTCCTTGGCCACTGAAAGCCATTGCAGAGCTCAAAGAACACTATGTTCTCTAAGTGTTGACTCGAAGTATCGTCTTACACAGAAGATGTTTGGTGCGCAACCAAGGATCATCGGCAGAAATGTTGGACGGAGATCAGGATTTTGGTAAAAATATTTGTATACTCGGATGATGACCAATTTTGGATGAGTTGCTGTATCAACAAGCAAAATTGACGTTATTGGAGCCACAATAGTTCCATCAACCATCAACATATTGACTTTTTGGTGCGGTTAATTACATGACGTCATGATCGGACATCGTTTCCCTTGAAACAAAGGAGGAGACACCGTTAGCGTCAATGGCCAACTTTCTGTGGCTAGAGCTTGACAACATCGATTTGTTGAAATCGTGGGTCCAACACTATCGCGCTGCATGCCATAAAATCGACACAGCTCCCGAAGTTTGTGAATGAGACATTGTGTCATTTCAAGAAGAGCATCGACATGCAACTTAAAACTTATCTAGTATTTTTTTATGGGGCTTCGCCTAGTCTACGTTAAGGTGTCAACCACTTGATGCCTTGAGACGTGGTTGCCGGGGTGACGCCGCACACAGTAAACTTCTTCTTCTTTGATTGGTGCTACAGTCAGGGGTGGACCTGGGCCTCAACCAACATGCCTCTCCAGCACGATCTTTCGCCAGCTGTCTCCAGCTGCGTGCACCAAGTTGGCGAGGTTCTTTTCAACTTGTGTGCGCTATCTCGTGCGAGGACGTCCTCTGTTGCGTTATCCGAATGGCTCGGTATCGCAGACTCTTCGGGCCGGAGCTGTGGAGTCCATCCACTCTACATGACGTAGCCATCTTAAGCGTTGGATCCGAAAACGCTTAACTAGGTGCATGCCGCTGCACACCCCGTACAGTTCGTGGTTTTAGACACTGCCCGCGGTAGTGCAACGGTCAATTGGGTGATGTTGTTGTTTCACAATAAATGGTATGAATGTGGCTTCCAAATAATATATTGATGTCGCTTCAGCTCGTAGAGGGCCAGGGCCTAGCTCCTCAAAAAGTGACAGATTTATGCTAACTCCGAACGGCCAGGTTTGAGAAGCTTTTTCCAAACAGACAGTTGTTAGTCTTTGAGCATTGTCAGTGAACGGACGAACGGACGCTTCTTTTCGAATCAAACCTAAGCACCGTAGGTTCCAATGACCAGGAGTCGACTCACAGACCCACAATGTTACGGCCGTCACTGGCTTCAAAGTAAGGCTCATTGGCTTACTTGAATCTTTCTTTTCCCAGTAGTTCTTTTCTGGACACCCTGCCGGTGAGGCTGCAAATCGAAGAGCTTGCTCCATGTGCAGAGCTCAAAAAATAGCCCGATTCATTGAAACGAATTGAGTGCAAGCAGGTTTGGGCTAACAATGAACCTTCCAACTGTCCTCTTAATCCCAAATCAGCATATCAGCAGATCGACGATAGAACAAAACTACAAATGCTTCTGCCATTTTATAGCCCGAAAAGGGACATAGCCAATAATCCTTCCCTTTTAAGCGGCACGACAAGATGTTGGAATTGCAGACACAGAAGGAGTGGCTAGATGGCACTCGTGACAACAAACACGGACATTCCTTGTCTAGTCAAATGAGAGTCATTTGAGTGCTTCTGAATTCAAAGTCGTCGGAGAATGACTTTCATTTCTTTCTCAAAAACAAGCGATGTCTGCAAGATGACAAGACATATCCCATCCCCCACTGCACCTTGATGCCTGTGGCATCAGTGTATCTTCAAAAAGAAACATTCAAACGTTCTTTTAAGACACCAAGATGAGGACAAATGAACAGAAGAAGAAAATGTTAATTATTTTCTCTGTCCTTTCCGTCTGCCATGACACCGCCTGTGAAAGGAGTGGAGTATCTCACTTTGACGTCACTTACCCGCCAAAGAAGAGACACAATTCGTGATGTAATAATTAATTACATCCAGCCGACTGACGGGTTGACTCATTGTGAGGAGGATAAGATGCCGTTTGATGTGAACCGGGTCAACAATTTGACAGAATTTCATTCAATTTTCCAATTGGCGTCGAAAATGTATTTGATGCGGGTAATCAATACATGTGATGCTCTTTTTGAACAGACAACGGGGCGCTTATTTCAGTAAACACGAGGATTAAGTGAGTAAATGCAAGACATTGGCACCAAAACGGTGATGCACTGTATTGCAGTGTGGTCCTTTATTTGCTGTTTCTTCTTCGTTATTGCATGGGCGAGTCTTTGAGACAAATTTAAAAGAAAAACACCAATTGGGAAGGGTAGTGGCTACGAGGAGGGACATCCTTGGGACTTTAAATTGGTCCAACTAAGGCTGGCCCATATGCCCATATTCGTCATATTGGGCAGCAGAAACTTTGAGGTAGTCAAGGACATCGTCTACCTAGGCTCCGGAGTAAATAGGGACAACAACACCAGTACCGAGATCAGGCGCAGAATTACTCTAGCCAATCGCTGTTTCTTTGGGCTCAAGAAGCAATTGAGTAGCAGAGCCATCTCTCGAATCACCAAATTGACCTTGTATTACACTCTGTTCATCCCAGTCCTGCTCTATGGCGCAGAGACATGGACACTATTAAAAGCGTATGAAGAAGCTCTTGGTTGTTTTGAGAGAAAAATTCTGCGTACGATCTTTGGTCCTGTTTGCGTTGATGGCGTTTGGAGAAGGTTCAACCACGAACTCTACGGGCTGTACAGCGGAATGCACCTAGTTAAGCGTCTTCGGATCCAACGCTTAAGATGGCTAGGTCATGTAGAGCGGATGAACACCACAGCTCCGGCCCGAAGAGTCTTCGACACCGAGCCATTGGGACAGCGCAACAGAATACGTCCTCGCACTAGATGGCGCACACAAGTGGAAAAGGACCTCAACCAACTTGGTGTGCGTAACTGTAGGCAGCTGGCGAAAGATCGTGCTGGCTGGAGAGGCATTTTGGTTGAGGCCAAGGTCCACCCCGGACTGTAGCGCCAATCAAAGAAGAAGAAGAACTAAGGCTGGCTGGATGCAGAAAATGCGCTGATATTTCTTGACTTGACCATGCTGAGTGGTGACGATCTGCGGATCCGAATTTTGTGAGTTTGTCAGCTTTGTCATTCTCCAGAATGCTGCCACGTCGCTGGAACTCAAATGAAAGTGACGCTTCACTGTTCAATCATTGAATATAGATCTCTCTGAGTAAAATACGTTTGACCACATACTCGCTTCTGCATCTCAGTCTATTTTTGAGCTGTCCATACATATACTCACGTCTGAGACGAGACCGAGGCCGAGACTGTGACCTGCTCCTTCCCATACACACTTCTAGATAGGTTCCATCGATACCTGATGCGTAGTCAAGCTATGTGTGCTGTCAGTAGCAGGCCACCCCACTAATGTGGCCATATGGCTTAGCATTTCACAACCTAGACCCTTTGAGTCTAATGGACTTGTGCGTAGCTATACATACACCAGAATGTATTAAAAAATGGGTAAAATATGTACCATATTCGTCAGGGCCTTTGTGAGAGAGCATCAAAGAGCACCGATTGTGTGCATGCATTTTTGTATTTGTTCTTAACAGCTTACCACTAAACTAACAAACCACACGTAAGAATGGACCGTACCATGGCTATGTGCATCCACTTCGTCAGATTATGTTGTCGAGCCTATCTCTTGCCCATAACTCGCTCATTTTTCTACAAATGGCCCTGCAGCTCGACATGACAACCTACAGCCTCTCCAAGTGGCATGGCCTGTGGCGTTGTGGGTATGTGCGTCGCAGGTTCGATCCCTGATCTGAGCGAACAAATTATTTTAACGGCTCCACCGCTTTCGAGTCACTGACAATGCTCTAAGAGTATTATATCCTGTCTAGAAAAAGCTCACATTTGGCCGTTCGGAGTCGGCATAAAACTGTAGGTTCCTTCCACTCGTGAGAGAACAATAGCACGCACAACACGAGCGGTTGCTGAGAAGTTAGGTCCTGGCCCTCTACGGACTGTAGCGACGCCCATATTCTTACTACTGACCAGAATTTTGTTGACAGAGGAAGTGGCTGTCCTTGCGAAAGCAGCAGAGTCAGAAAGGAGGTGTTGGGTATTTTCCTCCTCCTCCTTGTCTAGGCAGCTTCTACAGATGTCCTTAAATAATAATCCTAGTCATTTTGAAGGGAGGGTTAATAGGCAATGTCTTGGAATTGTAACCACTGCAGTTCCAAGTATGGATATCAGGCTACTTGAGCTCTTACGGTCAAGATGAGGTCAGTTTTTAATACACGACAAGTGTTGCTTCTCTCATCAATTTGATATTTATTTTATTGAGTTGTAAATTGGAGGTAGTCATAGGCGCCCCTACCTTACGAGAGATGCCATCAACTGGCAGTCTAGCGGTGCGTTTACCAAAGTCCGACACCAAAGTCACCCAAAGGGTTGGAACGATAGATTTCATTTTAATTGCACTTGGAAAAAGATTCGAATTGCGAGAATCGCGATGCTGAAGGACCAACTTATACGTGTAAGCTGGGACTAAAGTGCGAGTTTTAGACGATTTTTGTCTCCTTACTTGTTTACCTCGTTTCTTGTGAGTTTCAAGCGTCAGCCTGTGAAGTTTTCAGGGGTGATCCTCTCCAAGCAGTGCTTTGGTCTGCGATAAATTGAGTTGTGTGGACCATCGAGTGATCTGATGTAAAACAAAGGACAAGAAATCTTGCAAGCAAAAAATTCCTCCAAAAATAGCGTCTGCTGCCCAAGCCTTTTGTGAACCGTGCTCAATTAGTGATTGGTAGTCTATGTGGGAGAAGCTTTAAGAAACCCTCATTCTCTTGAAAATAGCTCAATGTACCACTCGATGACATATTCAACAGCACGCCGTGGTCTGTTTAACTTTGTCAATAAGTCAATTAATGGAAGACCCGCTCTGGTTGCTCATGGACCCATACGTCGCAAGTACGTTGTATGTAAGCTCGATAAATATGTAGCCTTCAGAGTGAATAGCAGCATTGATGAACGGAAATTATGGCATTCGATGGACTATGACATCTTATCTTAAACACCTTGACTACGCTGATGCTGTTTGTCTCCTTTCGCATCGGGTAATGGATCTGCATTTGATGCCCCATAATCTAGAAACAGAGGCAAACAAAGTGGGGCTCAAAATAAACACGGCAAAAACTAAAGCTCTTAATATGGTATTTCTGACAACCGCGCCCAACTGAACATTGCCGGACAGGAAGTCGAGAAAGTTAACAGCTTTCTACATTTAGGAAGTGTGGTCTCGGCTAATGGCGGTGGCACCGAACTGGACGTGAGCAACAGAATCGGGAAGGCTAAAGCTGGAAAAGCAATGTCATCAGCTTAAGAACCAAGTGACTAGAGTCGGTGCTGCTATATGGATGCAGCACCTGAAAAGTGGACAGCATTACGACGCGAAAGCTGCCATCTTTCGTAAACAATTTTTTAAGAAACATCCTTAGGATTTTCTGGCCGAACCGTATCTCTAACGAGCAATTGTACCTGAGATTGGGCCAGGAACCTATAAACTTCACAATACGAAGGAGAAAGTTGCAGTGGATTGAACACACCCTACGGCGCGAACACAATTCCATTGCGAAGTACGCCATGCAGTGGCATCCGCATACGCAGGCAGGCAAACATGGCGCAGAACAGTTGAAAAGGAATCGAGTTCTTTAGGAATGAGTTGGAGGGATCTCAAACACGTTGAAGAAACTCGAACGAGATGGCGCGCAGGCGTGTTTGACGCACTATGCCCCCCGAGGGGTGAAAGGACTGAAGTAATTAAGAGTGAATATTACACCACTGTACCGTGAAATAACGTCTATCGATACACCTAGGTTCGAATCACAGAATCCTGTGCAGTTTTACATTTAAAGTGTGTTGAACGTGAAGTGACACAGTATGACCACCAGACCTCGAGTATGCCAAAAACCCAAGCAACACCAGTCAGGAATATACCGGATGTCGACCAGTGGCCAGTGGCAACAATTGCAGCGATTGCAGCCAGCAGTACAACGAATATCTAACGACCCGATTTAAGTTCAGCAAAACTACTTCAATCGACGGAAATTGCTTTCGACTGGAAGAAACGACTGGAATACTTTTGGAAATCAAGAAATAAACATCGAATTAATAAAAATTAGATGTGCTTTAATTTTTGAACGTTTTTCGCTTTCTCTCGCGAAGGACGACTCGCTTTCTCCACTTCGCATTAGCCACTGACCAGTTTCCAACGCAAAGCAATTGCCTCTCAAATTAACCAATCAAATACTCCCGCCATCATTAACCGTCCACCTAAATTATGCTGGCTTCCATTTCACACGCGTTAACCGGCTGGACTGAATATAATTTCACGAAACTAAATGTCACCCGTTAGCCTTTAATCCATTCCCCTGTCATCCCGGAAGGCCCCCACAGAAGACAATTGAAAGGCAAAGCTCCCCGAACGGCAAAAATTAATCGCTTAATTATTCACACACGCCGCTGCCGGGTGACGTTTTAAATAAATTCCGAAATCCTTTTATGAGCTCCACTCATCCGTCGATTATCCCTTGAGCCGGGTCATGAACAGCGCTGCATACGCGGTACGTGCTTAGTGCCCGCACCACCAGCACACGCTGATCCCGAATGCAATTAGGCGACCAATCTGAATTTAATCACCGCTATCTGCAGTTGTCCACTCGACCGCATGGTCAAAAGGCGAACTTCGGTGGCGAGGGAGACAATGCAATTGTCCCGCTGCATGCATGAATTGAATTAACCCGGGGATACGTGGCCGCTCCACGGGACAGGAGCTGTGTTCGGCAGGAGGGCATCCATTCAACACTCCCTCCCCCAGCGGCACGGTTCAGTTACTTACAAATTGTCCCGGCTTGAGCGTGGGACTCAAACACAATTATGGATGCCAGCTCCCTCTTGATGCTCGTCGAGAGATGCGACAGCGCTGCGATGTGTAACAGTTCCTCGAATACCAATTCCAACTCCTCCGGACTGCGTTCGTGGGAACTGAAAAGAAAGAACAAAATTCACTGGTTGAGCATAAATCAGTTCGGCGGGAGTGGGGGCGCAATGTAAACGGGGATTTCCAGCAACTTAGGGACGGGAGATGGGAAATTTCAAAGTTCATCCTGCGGATGGGATGCCGTCTTGAGGCGGGGCGGTGTTCCTTCGGATCGTCGTCGAAGGGTGTCCTTGGCATGTGTGTGCATGTGTGCGAATAATTGGATGCAGCTTGTGCAAGCAAAGTTAACAACATTTCGGAGTTGTTGATGTTCGGCGTGTGCGGGCGCTTGAACATGCCCCGACTGCGCTGGCTGCAGTGAGGAGTTCATTGAATTTGATTAAAATTCGAAGTCGTGTGAGCTTGTAACTTAAGTGGATTATGCGGTCTCCCGGCATCTGCATCTATCCGCAGTTATCCACCACGGGAATTTCAAAAGTTTCCCAACCCAGCCCCTGTCTCCGGTTGTACATTGTTAAGCCATCTTAAAGCGAGGGGTTTTGTGTCTAATTTCTTGGGGTTTACGTGGCGAGGGAGAGGACGGAGATTGGGTTCGCTTGATTGATGGCAGTGTTGCCGTGGTCGTGGTGATGTTATTGAATTTAATCAAATCCCCCTCTAGACGCCTTCGATTTGCGGGAATCGCGACGCTGAAGGAGCAACTTAGTCGTGTAAGCTGGGAACTAAGTACGAGGTTTAGATGATTTTTGTTTCCTTTCTTGTTTACTTTGGACCTTGGGAGCTTCAAACGTCAGCTTGTTAGTTTTTCAGGGGTGATCCTCTCCAAGCAGTGCTTAAGTTCTCGGGTTCGAGGATTCAAGTGATATGACATAACCCAAACGCACTGCACACTAGTTGCTGAGTAAGCTGTAGAAAGGACAAGAATTCCTGCAAAAAACATTGTCTGCTGCCATCAGAGGGACTGAAGCTCTGCCGAACTCTTCGTGAACATTGTTCAATTTGGGCTTGATCAGAAACAAAGGGATCGTCCAAGAAACGCTCTGTTTGATGCTACATGGTGTATCAAAGGTCTACACAACCACTCGCTTAAAGGGACCTTTGGCCCAACATAGCGACTCGACATTGAGTTCTTTGTTTGTCACTGGCATTTAAGCCGCAAAAATGGGCTTGGTGAAGAAAGGGGGCACGGCACGATGAAGTATTTTCTACGGGACTAATCAAGATGAAGCCTAGGGATTGGTACGACGTTACGAATAGTGACTCTGCCGATGGTCTATACACCGAGTCATCAGCTCTCGACTAGATGGGGTGAATGCGATGAGCGACGAGTCCAAATACTCCAGCCCAGGACCGTAGTGACTACGAGCAGTGATCGCACAAGACGAGGATTGTAGAATTTGTCTTGGTAATGTTTCTTGAGGCTCAAGCTATACTTGTGTAGCAAAGCTCCTCGCAAAAGGCTCTTCAAATTTTGTCTGCGTTGAATTTGAGTAATATTCGAAAATTAACTATTCCAGCCAAGGCAAGGAGTCTGCCGATCATCAGAAGAGTCGGAACATATATAAATTGATGATTTGCTGAACATAGGCACTCGTCAATAGATTCTTTGGTTGTCACTGTTGTTGAAGGAACTTCAAGGCGTGTGGCTAGAGATGTGAGCACGGTGATCCAAGTGAAGAACTTGGAATGGTACGACGTTAGAACGATTGACACTTATGAAGGCTCACGTCATCAACTATCGACTACAAGTGGTGGACAATATGAGTGAAGATGTTAAGTACCGCAGAGCCGCATTAACGACAAGAAGTGACACAACAAAAGAGGTTTGTATAACTTTGTTTTAATTTGCGCGCACTCATGAGGTTATTAATACCCTTAATTGTCGAGGATCAAGACACAGCACGGGCCGAGGGTGTAGAGAGAGAGAGAGGGGGTACCTGTGCACATGGGTTTTAAATATCTGCGGATTGTAGCCTATGGGAAATATTAAGCTGGGAAGAGCATTCCATATTCGTGTGGCGCGGCTGAAAAAACGATTCTCTAAATTTCACTGTGCGTCCGAAAGCAGGCTTGAGTGTAAACTGATGTGCATTCCTGGCGAGACGTGTTTTGCGGGTGCATTCAAGGAGAGGAGGAATGCAGTTGCCAGGCTCACTTGAGCATCGTTTGTTAAAATAGCGATAAAAGACGGACAAAGGTGGATTGGACCGAGAAGTCAAAACAGCATACCAAGCAGAAGTGGCAAGCTTGGAAAGAAGGGGACGGTGGTCAGCAGGGCCTATCAGGAACGTAGCCGATTGGAACGACCGAAAACTCGGTGTGCTAAATACTAATACTAATCACTCAGTTTCTCACCGGACACGGTTACTTCAACACCTTCCTACACAAGATCGGCAAAATGAATAGACCTGCCTGTCAGTACAGCGACTCTGCAACAGACGATGTCCATCACATATTTAACGACCGCAGCAGATGGGAAACCGAACGTAGAGATCTGGTGAGCAGCATTGGTGACATCACATCACACTAGAAAACATTGAAGATGCTGGACAAGGACCGAAACTGGCATAAGATCTGTACGTTCGTAGAACATATTCTCAGAAGAAGAAAAAAGAGAAGAAGAAAACGATCGGAAAAAAGTTGTGCCCGCAAGGGAAACATGGCAACCCCACGCGACTCCGGACGGGTGGGTCAGACGCCAAAAAGGTTATGGCGGAGTTTCAGTCGGCAATTTGAACGAAGTCCGACACACGGGGGCGGTAAATGCGTCAACGCCAGAACTACTTACTTATGATGCGTAAAGCATATCTCCAGTCTCCCTTAAAGGAAAAATATACACTTCTGGTGCTGGTAAACGAGGAGCTGTCCTTTCCCTTGAAGCGCACCTTGCAACACGCTTCCCGCTAAAGCTCCTTGATAAATTGGATAATTGATTGAGGTATTCCAATGTTCTCCCGGCCATCCCAGATGGCTTCTCGTCAGCCCATGTCGAAGGCTCTCTCAAAGTCGACGGATAAAAATATGGAGGAACAACAGACTCTTCGATGATGGTATACACATCAGCGGTTGGATCGAGTCCTCCAAATCACGCTCTGTCCGAATCCCATTAGAAAAAGAAATTAAACAAGATTATCTTGTGTACTGAGACAACATCTTTTTTCACAACAATTTTGAATCATTCTTTGAAGTGTAATAGGAAATCACAATCGTGTCCGTTCCACAAACACAACTAATCCGCCGTCGAGCTTAATGCAAAGCCGCTCGAAAGAGAAATGCAAACCCGCCGTCGAATGCGGAAACAGACACAAACTGTTCAGCGCTACAGTGTCGACTTCCTTTCAATCGGAATAACCATTGATGCCGTCCCTCGCCCGACCGTGCCATGAACGCTCTTCCTTTGATGCAACACCAGATAGCTGACTGTGTATCGAAAGGCAAAAGGGATAACTAAAGGTTTAAGAGAAAAAAATAAATGAACGGAGACAAACAAAGTGCTGATGAAGCATGCTGGGGGAATAGAGGGCTCTTTTGAGAAAAATGTGCAGTCGAGCGTCTTTTTTGACGATTCACGAGAGGGATTACCTTGGAGCTGTGTTGGGGAATGAAGTGCAGTCTGTTGGAGAGGGGGTGTGTCATTTGGGGCAGGGAGGGAGCAGGGAGGGAGCACTAAGGGTGAAGCTTGAGTGAATGTAGTGATTGCTAGGAACTAGGGGAATTTAGTTGGTTCAGCTCAAAGTACATCGGTTGAACTGAATGTATTTGTAGCGACCTCTTGTGGTTTCCAATCGTAGCTCCGACGTGTGGGGAGTGCAAATTTACTTCATGGAACTTTCTCTCATCGAGAGACGCACGCAATTGTCTCCCAGTTCTGAACAACGTATGGCCTTGGCACCCTGGACGACATAAAGGGAGTACAACTTGTCGAAATTCCGCACACACTCCCACCGCAAGACAAACAAAAACAACAGAAACCTCTCAGCCAGGGGCCACCAGCTTGTTCGCAGCCAAATCATTAAAAATGAAACAAAGGCCAACTGCGAAAATGTCGCCGACCCCTTAAACTCCGCCAGACGACAGTCCATCTGGCTCCCTGCTAACAATTCGAATCACATTCCCCACAAAACAAAAACACCAGAAAATCCCTCTAAACAGAAAAAAATGTGCTTGACTGCTTACGGTTTTCTTAATATCATGCGAAGTATAGCATCTGGTCCACGCTGGAAGAGTGTGCCTAATGCCTCACGAACATGGTCGTTGGATGCATTACAATCATCTGTTCCCGGTGAGCCGCCAGTGCCGTCCTCGTCAACGCGAAATCGATACAAAAAGCATTTATCCTTAAACGGTTGCTCCTTGTTCACTGGAAAACGAAAACACACACGTTAAGGTGGACACAACACGAAGAAAAGGGACAAGTGCACGTACCGTGTGTTAGAACTCCCTCCTCGAGGAGCGCCTGCCACATGCCAGCCGCCTGGGCCCTCGTATGAACGATTGGCGATAGATTCACCAGCCAGTCGACCAGTTCTGTTCCTGGGGCGCACTTCCTGATTAGTTTACCTGATACCTGTGGGTGGGGGAATTTTTTTTTTTTATCGTCCTTAGTCGAGTTTCGCCGGCCAACTTACCTTGCGATCCTTGAGGCAACTAGAGCTGTCAGCGATCAGAAGATTTCTAAGCGCCCATCCCATGCGGGACATAGCAGGACTCGGCGACTGAAAGAAAAAGCAGAGAGGATGGCCATGAGGTGCGGAATGGAAAGAAAGCAGGGGTTGTGTGACGGTGAACAGTGAATGCAACAAGTTTGGGAGACACATCGGAGGCTGAGAGGGTTACCGGGCAGACGACACACCAACACGGGCTATCAGGCACATCAAGGTGGGGTGGTGGGGGTGAAGTGCAAATACATTACCGAGCGTGTGTCCGATCCAGAGTCAGCCATGTCGTCGTCCGGTCCACTGTCGCCCGATGGCCACCAAACCGTTAGATTGTCGCTACGAGTCGCCTAAATGCAGAGAGATCTGTGAAAGGGTGAGCTACCAAGACAAGGGGTGGGAGATGGGATTGGACTGCTTGCCGGATCAGATTTGGCCGAAAGTCGTTGCTTTTCTTGAGGCGGTGTCTGCAAAAGGACATAGTCTGCAGGGAGTCCATCGCGTTGGGGGATTCAAGAAGTCCGGCGGGTGGACAGCCTGCTCTCGAGGTGCTAGCTGAACAAGGCTCTGGCCAAAGAGTGGCTCTAATCCTTCAGACGACGCTAGAGAGAAGGTCGAGACGAGAAATTGGTTGATAATCAGTCAACGAGCATGACTTGTGGCTGGTTGTGCTCACAAGACGCTCGGTCATTATTTGAGCGCACAAGTTTGACAAAACCCGGGAAGCTCCTCCTTTGACAACCCAACTCCCTCCTGTCAAGCTGCCACACGCGAAAAAGGAGACATGTCCACCCGGAGGCATTCATTCGACGACACACTTTCCGTCACGGCATCGCTTCCCCCCATCACCCGGCTTCCAGATGAACACATTGATTGTGTGACACATCCAGTCGGCATTCATCTTCTGCGTGAGAGACTGTCAGCAGCCGGAACAGTGTTTATCCACCTCCTTCCCGCTGTTGACACGGCCACCATCATTCACCTGAGCAAACAGGCGCCCAGCGCCCGATGAAAAGATAGCATTCACGAAAGAAATTGGGTTTCTATTATCTGGCCGAGGGCTCTGTGCGAGGTAAACACTGCTCGGCGCAGTTGTGACCGAGTTAATTAAACCTCCGTAACCATTGCATGGCACACTTGTCGCCACCGAGTCACCCGAATACATCCAAATCCATGGATTATGACTCATTGTTGGCCGCACACACACGCCCACCCTCCAGCACATCCAACGACGGAGAGCTCCGCATAAAATGGTTTAAAGGGGATTGCTCGTGAAACAATGGATCAATTTGGATAACGTCCGGACGAGGGAGGGAGTGAATGGCAGGGGAACACATCGGTTTCCAGATGCCTGGGCTCGGAGTAACGAGAAAGTCATGCGATAAGGATATGCAGGATGAGACGACTGAATGCGGGCGACTGGAAACTGAAAGAATTTTGTGACGCGGAAGAGCTCGTGGAGATGTGGGGCGCGTGGAAAGCGCTGAGAGACGAGTTTAAGTGTTTTTCGAAAGACCATCCAATCGAAGAGGGTGACAGGATGCACGGATATCGGCTGGGTTTATGATGTATCATGGCTCCCTCTTCTGTCGTGTGGTAATTTGCTTGTCAAAATGCGTGACTTCGAGGAACGAGGGTGAGACGTGCGTTGAGCGGGAATCACGTCTTTGAGGAGATCGAGAGATGTGAAGACCCTAAAGATGAAGTATCGAGGTTAAGGTCCATTGTTTCAAGTATGATATCTGGTTTATGGTGGAACGCTTGAGGGTTCAAATAGACTCAAGGGTGGCCTTAAAAGTCGCTCAGATGGTTGGACATTTGCGTCAACAAACGGCCTTAGGCTTTGCCAGAGAATGCATTAACGTCGGCAATGAAGTGCAAGCATTTTTGTGACTGCTTCCGAAGCTGGTTTAGGAACGAACCTCGCTGAAACTAGTGAAAACCTGAAATGTTTTCTCTCTGCTATGAACGAAATAAATCCAAGCCAGCATTTGAGATATTAAATCGAGAGTCCTCACGTCTCTTGAAGATCACAGGAGAAAGTGGGCCATAACATGTATAGAACCCCAAGCAAGCACATGCAATAACTGAGTCGGATTTTATGGACTCAAATGAAAACGAGCTCATCACCATCCTTGAGCAGCTGACGTACAGAAAACACCGATCCCCAATGTCAGTACGTTTGACAAACCTAATCCCTCTGATGCATATTTCACCGCAAAGCACACAGCATAAAGGCGGGGGGCTCTGTTTCCTTTCATGTATTAAAATTATTATTTAAAGGTGTCATCATTCTCTAGTCGGCTAATCCGTCTGTAAAGGCAATCGTTTCTCTATTTGCCCAAATATTCTAATTCCCAATCCCAAAAATGGACAAAACCTTATGTCCCCACAGATTTTCAAACATCGCCCAAAGTTGTTCGATTTCTTCATGTATCCAATTGGCCCCGTTGGTGCCACATTTTCACATGAGACAAGCTACAGCAGACTACCCTCAGCTAGCGACGTTCCACTTTTTCCTCCGCAGTCTGCTCTCCACCCGCGATAGACCATGATAGACGACAAGAGAATATAATTCACTAATGTCACATTTTTCTAGTGAGTTCTAGTCAAACTATTTGTAGTCCATAAAGCCCAGTCCACAGCCTGCTTCTACAACAATCAATAGTAGGCGTGCCTTTATTGGAAGGGACCCACCCTTACTTTTAGGCTCCAAACGGCCAAGTTTCTTTTTTTCTAGACAGTGATACGTTTTGAGCATCAGTGGCTCGAATGTGATGGGGCGTGGAGAACCTACACATTAAGGTTCAAGTGAAAGCACATACGCACCACACCACTGCCCACGGCATCTAATTCTCAGCTTACGTCAACTCCTAAGAGCCCACCAACATGTTGTACTTAACTACTGAGGACTCTATGTCTAGGTGTAGCTTGTTTCACTCATTCATTGAATGAAAGCTTGTTTTTTATTTTTGTTATTTTGATTAATTGTGAGAACTGAGGAGGCTCCCTAAAGATGGACGTGCGAGGCTGTACTCTGTCCATAGCCATTTTATAGGGTCCATCAATCCAAAAGAATATCAACAATGCTACGGACATCGAGGTGGCAGTTTGCTTGAAGCGAAGTTATTGAATTTCTTTTGGAATAAGAATATCGTTGTCTGTCTCTTCAGTCTGGGGCAAACGTGGGCCTCAGCCAACAAGCACCTGCAGACTGTGCACTCTTTACCAGCTGCTGTCAGTTACGCATGTCAAGTTGGTTGAGATCCTTCCCCACTTGTGGGCTGGGTCTTGGATGCCGGTGGAGGGCACTCCGCGATTGGTGCATCCCATGTTAGCAGAAGTTGAGAAGCCTAATAAACTACCAATCTGAAATTTGGATTATTAGCAACTAATGTAAGCTTCCTCTATTTGTAGCAACATTCTTTTCGTTTCTTGTCACAGGGACCAGAACTCTGTACATCATTAAAGGACATCTCGTAAATCTTGATATTAGGTTCGTACAGAAGCATACTGGGACGAGCGTGGGTATCTATTGGCAGAGTAGCAGTCGATACTGAGAATTTTGAATGATTAGCTTCAGAACTATACCGGTGTCAGACAGAATGTTCCACTCAGTTTGGATTGTGATAGAAGACGAAGTCATGATAGCGACATCGAGACTTAAGTCGATCAAAGTTATTACCACGAATAGTGTGGGTTATAAAGCGACATGAGTCTGAGCTGTGGGAGAATTCGACAGAGGATACTCACCCACACAGTGGCTCCCACATGTCAAGGCAGCAGGCTTGGTGTGCGAACAAGCAGGCAACTGGCGAGAGACATTCGGGTAAGGCCCAGGTCCACGTCTGACTGTACCGCCCTAAGATGAAAAAAAAAGTGAATCCGAAGACCGACAGTGATAACAGGCTATGATAAGAGTATAGGACCTAAGAGAAAGTCTTGAGGTACTCCATTTGTTTCAGATTAAAGAGACTCATCCAATTCTCGTTCGCCAATAAATATCCGTGCGGCCACATCGCGCCCATGTTTACCAATACGTCAGTTCAGAGGACATTAGAGCTGCCCAGATCGAGAAGGAAAGGAAGACAAGAAGTCCACAAGGCAAGGCAACTTGAGGATGACTGTTTGAGACCTTGTCGACTTCCCAGGCCCGAAGAATGTGCAAGTAGAGTAGCAAACAGGTGCCAAGTGGCAATTAAGTAGTACCAACTAACCCAGTCGGTCCATTTAAAAGTAATTTCATGGCTTTAGACGTCAAGTCATGGAATCTAGCAACCCTCAAAAGAATGTGAATTCCTGGCAGAACAAGAAGTAATATTTCATAAAAAAAACTGCTACTACATAAATGAGTGGAAAATATGTACCCCTTCGGACTATTCAGCTTTGCAGAGAGCTCTGCTTTCTGTGCGTGAAAGCAAGGACGTCAACCCTAATTTCCCTCCATCAAATGTGTGCATAGCTCTGCGAAGAGAGCTGATAAATGACATGACAAGTTCGAGAAAGTGATCAAGATGGACGATCGCCGTGAGAAAGAATTCGACTACAACCGCTCTGCCACGCCATGAGTCAACTTCAGTCAAGATTACCATCGAATCTCAACAAATTAAGAAACGAAAAAACGCCCAGCGTGTACCTGAGTCGCCTTTGCGATGGTCTGCGACCTGGGGCCAGCTTTCCCACCTCCTCCATGCAGTTGTCCCATCACGAGCAGTTTCTTCAATAACTACCCATCTCTAGCCAGACCACCAGCGGAGGAGACCTCCAGTCTTTAGTTGTCATCACTTGACCAAATTAGACTACAGGGGCCCCTAAAATATCACAGCACATGTCCGTTTAAGAAACTCCCTCACTTTGGCAGCAAGTTTTTTGCAAATCAATCCCTTGCGTCAGGCACACTTGTCTCTGTGGCGCTCCACGGTGCGGCCACTCGTTCAACCGAATCTTAGAGAATTATGCGCTATTCTCTCTGACACGTCAACTGGAAACCCGTGATGACGTCAATCGACCCAAAATTCTTAATAACTTGATGGATTGGGCCCTGTCAACCCATTACATGTCTGACTGCCCTTTGACTAGAGCGAAGAAAAAAACAGAAGAGAACACTCCAACAAAAGCCCTAAACACGGAAACCGGATGCTATTCCATTCAGGGGAGTCCTGCGCCGGGGACGATAAGGAATGTTCACTGCCTGATAACATCTCTACCCTCACCTCGTCCCCCAAAGTTGAGAAGTTTTTCATTAACTTTTCATTTTATTTTATTTCTTCTGCTGGCCCACCCTCAACGGGGGCCTGTGTCGTCCTTGTGAAGTTTATTCCTTGGGACACAGCCACCGGAAGCTGGAGGTGGAGGTGAGTGAGAGAGAGAGAGAGACAGCGAGGCACCCGAAAACTTACTCAGTAGAAGCTCTCGGCAAGGATTAGCTCCTCGTTACCTTTTATTTTCGCTCTCTACTTACCTCTGTAATTGGAAGTGCCGGATTCGGATGGTCCGGGCTTAGTGGCCGCTTAGTAGGCGATGCTGGAGCTGGTGATACACCTGGACCGAAACCTGAAAACAGAAAGCAGAAGGACACACGGATTAACGACGGCACTGATAGAGGGCATGTCGGACAATAAAAGGCAAACTCGATAAAATCTCAAGCCGGGCGCACACACATTCGCCCTCGGTGTCCGATGTCTTGCCGCCCACCTCCGTTCGGGTGGGCTCATGGCTCACGTGTTGTGTTAATTATCCCGACGAGTCCTTCGGACGGGCGGCGATACCGGATGCAAAGCACATACCCACATGCGACGCGGCGTGGCGGTGGGGTGTAATGGCTTCTTCTGCGATGAGCGCCGTTTGTTTATGGCCCTCGGTAATGGGTAAATCGAGCTTGACGGCGGGACGGGCGGTGGAGCAATAAACTTTATTGTGATGAGCGCTGAGATATGAGGTACATTACAAGAGTGCCGAGCCCGGCATTGTGTCGAAAGATGACTTTATTGCGCGCTCCATTCGGGCGGCTTTTTAATATTTCGCAGCCTTTTTGCGCGGGGAAAGGAATTTTAATGGAACCACGCATTCCATCAAGGACAACGTGCCCAGATGAGCCGTCCTCCGACTGGCGACGACAACGGCCTGCCTGCAGAGGTCGATGTGAGTGCTCTTGTCTGATGGAATTCGGAATTCGAATGCTCCTTGGAGAGTGGGTGGGTAGCTGAAGGGGGGTTATCCTTTGGAGGATTAGATTGAGCAGTAATTGGGGTTTATGCTACGTTATCGCCGGCGAGTGTTGTGTAGTCCCAGCTGTGCTAAACAGTTCACAGATTTCAAGGCACTTGAGATAATGGGAGGTTGTTCAGTGAACTATTATGTGCTTTCGAGTGACTCTAGGGGGGCATACCATGCAGGGCTTCACACGGAAGGGCTGTTGAACTTGTGGCGGTTTCGAAGGGGCATGGACATACATTCGGTCCACGGAAAATGTCTTTAGTTCGTGACAAGGCTTTTGCATATATTTTCTGGTCGCCATTGTCTTTAATTATTCAAAGCAATCAAAAGGGTTCGCGAACTTGCGTGGTCAGGTATCGCATTGTTTAAGAATATTCACTTGTATAAATGTCACGTATAGGACGGACACTGTCTTGTTTGACTCTACGTCGACTGTCATGAGATCTGTGAGTGTTTTGAGAGTCGAATGTGAACATGAGCCGCAGAAATGATTGTTGGTACATGCCGTTCTTCAATGTAATGAAGATCCGGCCTAGGATTGATGCCAACAGTTTAAAAAAAGCCTCTGCCTCCAACTAGGTCAATAATCTGTTGTGGTGGGTATACTCCGTGCGCCAACTAGAGTACATTCGAAAAAACTTGCAGAAGTTGCTTTGATTTTGAGGAAACCGAGACAGTCTTGTGCCTTCTCTGTTCCACTCCGGCTCTGGTGTCCCTTTGACGTATTTGCGAGGCTGGCGAAGTTGGCAGCATTAACTCGGCAGTACAATCGACTCAATCCGGTGTAACCACACCCACAAGTGACTCCGCCTACCACAGTATCACAGTCGATACCTGATCACGGAAGTTCGTGAACACATTCCTACGTGGAACTGGATCTTATGAACTTTGGCGAAGAAATAGACATCTATCAGAAAATGCACGCAGTACGTGCCACAAGATATATCCCAAGCATATTAATTTCACGTTCATCACGTGATACGCATGTGACGTGAGCCTGGAATGAGTTTGTATGCTCCTTCTAGTGTTTATTATGAATACAGGAGTCGGTGTGACATCAAGCCATAAGGCAAGTTACTAGCCATGACCAATGTTGGGTCATCAAATTTTCAAAGCGGAGAAAAATGAGTGCTGGATTTTAAAACCACAATTGTGGTATAGTCCTAACACAGAACATGACTCTACAAGCCTATTGACGTTATGCAACAAACGATATCCACGATTGAAGATGCAGCTCAAGTGGGTCTCATACAACTGGGTGGCCAGACCTAGAGGCCTAGGTTCTGACTGCACAGAACAGTCACTCTCTAAGCCGAACTTCGAGCAGAAAAAGTCTTTTCCCCCTTGTCTGTGCATTTTGTCGTGAAGTATTTCGGTTAACTACGACTAGAGGATTTAATCGTGTGAAAAAACTAGTATTCGAGTGTACGCAACTTTGTCTTTGTAGCCACTAAGGATCTTGGCTCCACAATCGACAGTAAAGTAAAATTGCCCAACAACAGGGCTTATAGCTCCTGACTCGAAGTACACAGTCATGTTGTACTTATTTTACCAGTCTTGCTAGCAGTTGGTACCTAGTACCTTTGCGGGTGTGTTCAGTTATGATGCATGCGTGTCTATGGCGCCGGTGAGGACCGCGAACACTTATGCACCTCATTACGACTAAAACTAATCAGGGACTTCGATATTTTTTTATTTAGCGTCGACCACCGGGTCTAGTAGAAGAAGAACCACCACCCAAAGGTCAGATGGAGAAATGTATGGCTTTCTCGTTAAACAAGATACTTCTTTCTAACATTTGAAGAAGTCCAAGTATGGGAAGCTAAAGTGAGGAACTTTGGTTATCGTGGCTGACTGCGCAATCCAGTGATGAGATGCACTCACTCTTAATACCCGCTTCTCCCACGCTTTTTGCAAGAAGAGAAAGAACACACATAGTTTGTGTCCGCACGGCAGTTGCAAACTCCGTCACAACAGCAATTGACTGTTGAAAGTGCCTTAAGCTAAGAGTACGAGCCATTGAACTCCACCTGCGCCTTCAACTGCGCCAACTGGTTGACATGCCACAGAAGCACGCCAATATTTCCCCAAGCACACACATTTCCAAAGGTCGCCCATATTTGACTACACCCGCCGCAGTTAACGATTAGCCGATACCGTCGTCCAATCAATCTGGTTCACATTCAAAATGTCAGCTCATTCTGTGCACAGACGGCACAGTTTATCGAATCCCTTTCAAGCAGCACGTCAGAGCACCGAATAGGCCCGCAATCGTCGCTCCATCGCTCAGAGACGATAAGTGCTCTCGTATCTGTGATCCGAAAACGAATTCGAAATTGATTTCCACTGACACCCACGAGGGCAGAGGGCACACGACGCGACAAAACCAATTTGGCTTCGGGTGGTAACCTCCCGAATGTCACAGCTGGCAGTCACTCGCGTCACCGGCACTCTCCATCAGTCGAAGTGGATTACGTTTTCGCGGAATAGAGACGTCTCAGTACAAGCCGAAAGCACCATCATTAGCGAGCATTATTCAGTGCTCCGACGAACGCCCCCGACCACGACCACGACCGTCGGCGGTGGTGCTGGAAGTTCTCACTCAATCACGATCGCCTAATTCATTACAGCCTTACATCCATCATCAATCCAATTGCCGGCGGTGGCGGCGGCGGCAAATCCTGACAAAATGGGAGCGAATGGCTCGTCTTTTCGCGTCTAATGCTCGCCTCGGAGCTGACCTCGATTTGGTGAAATCGATCTCTGGCAATTGGAAGCACAGCACTCTCGATGAATTATTCCAATTAATAAATTTGCATTTGCATCGCAGGCTGCCGCGGGAAAACCGACCACTGGCACGAGTCATCGGGCAGCTGGCCCGGTGCTGAGTGAT
Source organism: Eristalis arbustorum (assembly GCA_916610145.1). Classification (NCBI taxonomy): domain Eukaryota; kingdom Metazoa; phylum Arthropoda; class Insecta; order Diptera; family Syrphidae; genus Eristalis; species Eristalis arbustorum. The sequence continues at coordinate 22,943,203 of OU744319.1, forward strand.
TTGTTTCGTTACAACGGCGGAGCAACGAGAGCCGGGCGAATCTGATTCATTGGCGATTTATTGAAATTCAAGGAAATTGATTGCAGACGGATGAGTAAGTGAAACTGCGGAACACTGATTTGGGAGATGGGCACGTTTTTGCCTCAAAGAGTGTGCCTACAAGCGAGCATGTGGTGAGAGTGGATGGCTGTTTGGATGAACGCAAGGCAACTGGGAAATTAGCAGGCAGTTGTACAGGGTGTCGTATAATTCACAGGAGCAGGTATTTTGAGGGAGAAGGAAGGCGTAAATGGCCTACTTGCCGGCAACTTTCAGTAATTGCACGCTCATTCCCTTTTGTAGCAAAGTGACGGTAGTGTGTTTAAGCAGCGCTCAAGCTTTGGAGATTGAAAGAAACCAAAGAAAGGAGTGCAAAGACCTGTGTCTCCCATTGTTGAGTTCGTGCTGCTATATGGATGTGGTACTTGGAGAGTGACCACCACTTACGCTTACGTAATTTTTTGAAGATTTACTTGTGGAATGAAGCGACGATTAACATTTAGGCACAACTATACAACGAAAGGTGTGGCAGTGGATTGGTTGCATTCTGCCAAAAGGTGACACCTCGATAACAAAGCAGGCGACGCAGTGGAATAGTGATCCAAGACACCCAGTTGCAGTCGATGAAGCAGTCTTTCTCTCGCATAGCTGTGAAGAAGTCGCCTCAGCCATCAGAGCTCATCAGATGTCTTCAAAGTCTGTGGCGACGTATGACAGGGAGCATACACCAGTTCATCTGAAGAATTTAGGAAGACGAAAGCATGCTCGACCTCACGAACTGCCCGTTCCACTCAAACAGGCGATCCTAACTCTTGCAACAACAGCAGAGAAGGTATGCACATCCCCTGAACCTGAACCTCGACCATAGGATCCTCTGCAGCTAACTGTGTGAACGGCACGTACCAGCTCGTCTTCCAGCCAGAATCGTGTTTCAATTCGATACTTATCCTTTTTATCGATTTTCAATTTGAGTTTCGTTGGCTCGTGGATATGACCAATCTTGGAGCAAGGCTAGTACTTTGGCACTGACGTATGAACTGACGAGTACTCGTGCTACTGCCGGGCGATGGATGATTGTTTTGAAAGAGCAGCGAGGTGCCCGTCAATGGGGATTCGGTGAGAAGAGATGAAATGCAACCTGGCACGTCGGTATGCTTTTTCAAATGTTTTTTGTTCATTTCCACTTTTCTCTGGACATGAATTACTGTTGTCAAAAAAGCACTCTTGATAGCACCTTAAATGCTGAGAAATGCATTTGAGCAGAACAGTAATTTCCTAAGAATTCGCACAGCATGCATCGACGTAGGGCGAAAAAAGACAAAAATTGAATTTGCAGAGTGAACACATACGGGGAAAGAGGCAAATGCCAGAACCCTTGAGGCAATCGTTGAATTAACATGCGAATGGAGCTCTGGAACTACTCGAAGAGATGGATGAACTCGGAAGCCCGTCAAATTAGGCCTGTTTGTGTCGCACGACTATTCATTTCCGTGAAGTTTTATGCACAGACTTTCGAACCTTAAAAAAACCCCCACCGGATTTCGGCAAGGAGTTGAGTTGTCGTGTGAAATTATCAATCTTACACTGAAAAAGACAGTACGGCGAGCTGCTGCAGAGAAAGAAGAAGAAACTTTCATGTACAAGTCAGCCCAAACGTTGGATTACGCAGATGGTATTGACATCGTCGCGCTTTCCCAAAGTGTTGGAGTGAATGCCTTAACCGCGCTAACAGACGAAAAGAGCTTGTCTCAAGTTCAATGAGAATTGTTGTCGAGCAACAAACGTGGCGTAGCACATGTTCTGGGACAAAACTTCACAATCGGCAGTTACGATGTATTGACGGAGTCTGCCCGCCTCTGGGTAAAAGTGAGTTTCGATCACGAACCATATCATAGTGGAACCGACGTTGGCTCAAGCTCTTGTGTTGAAAGACCAAAATATTGGCCTATAATGTTCTTAATTTGTTAGTCTTCCTATAAAGAGTCAGTAGATTGGTGTGGATTAGTCACACGCTACGAATGAGTGGCAGGTGTATAGCTAACTAAGCTATGCCATGGAACTCCTTAAGACAGAACGCCAGAAGACCTGGTGGTGCGAAGACAACGTGGCGCAGACCAGTGGGGAGTGAAGCCCGACAGCAGGGATGAGTGAGCTTAGACACATTGCCAGAAATAAAATGCGATGGCGTGTAGGAGTAGTTTAAGCCTGATGCCTGATGCAGGAACTAAAGGAAAAGAAGAAAGGAAAAAAGTCTGTGGACTGCGTTGGACACCAAAGTCTTCGAGAGGAAGATCGAATCTAGGGTAAGTGGTCCATTGGGGAAGCACTGATAGAAACTAGCGACCTAAGGAGAGTCGGTAATGGAAGGTAGATATATACGGCTTGGGGGTAGAAGGAAGGCCCTTGAGGACTTGGATAATGTTTGACGATTTACGATGAGAATGAGTCTCACCGCCGGAGATGATTTTATTGGAAACAATCGCATCTACTTCCTGCTGTTGCTGTCCCTCCTCTCCTGACATGCATTTCTTGCAGCATGTCGTCAGAACACTCCAGTTCTCGAGGTTCTCGTATATTGTGTACAGACCTTCATGCGAGAGCTTCTCGAGCTGACCATGCTGACGAAGAGCATGACAATATATTGACAATTATTGGAAAACAGAGTGCCACTGTTAACATTAAGTCTTGAGTCAGAGAGTCACCACATCACCAGTCTTTGACCGCTTGTGTCGGTCTCGTTAAGAGTTGAGCAAGAAGTTAAGTTAAAGAGAAGTTGTAGTTAAGGACGAGTTGGCCCATAGCCAAGTTCTCCATGTCCTCGTCATCTCAAGTTTTGGACTCGCTGATGCATGATAAACCTATTCCTGGGTTGGGGACCACTTTTTATCTCGAAGACCCCGAGTAATTCTTGCTGCATTTTTTGAATAACGATCAGAACTGGGGCGATCGGTGGCTACTAAACTCTCGACTTGGTCTTTCGAAGGATGGCTCTGTCCAGTCACTGCCTTCTGAGCATAAAGAAAAAGAGATTGCGGAGTTAATCTATCTTTGATTGCCACGCTAATATTCACACTTTCAGACTCACCAAATTTTACGACAACACCAGCATAACGGTGCACTGTCTACCAATGCTCCATAAACGACTTGATTCGCTGAATACCGGCCGTTGCCTGCAAAATTCATGAAAATTCGAGGGCTTGTCTGACAAATTCGCGTCTATTGCTACGATCGTAAAAATCCAACCTCCTTCCCGGGGGTCAGGTGCGCACATTGTTAATAGACTGGCTACGACGCAGTTTTCAGGTGACGTAAACAGTGAGACGCTTTCGGTGTATGATTGGGAGAATATGTGTGCGCGTCTGGAATGTGAAAACATAACATGACCAAAGTCCAATTTTTCACAATCGACAAAGGCCCATGGGCCATTTTGTAGCCTCTGTAGTGCGGCCAGCTGGAGAGGTTCCTAGAGCTACTCTTCCTTTTCGTGGACATGGGCTTCACTCAATACGTGCCTTCAGCAAGGGCAGTCTCCCAAAATCAACTACGCCACAATTCCACTGCAATCATCAACTCCAAGTCAACCACCCGTCGGAACCACCGCGAAGGTCACCACGAAACACCCCCGCACGCTTATCAGAACACTCGAGTTACCTTTGAGATTCTGCTTCAGGCAGCAGTACAAATTCGACATTGTTCCCGGCACGTATTTGAATAAACTCGGTTCACCCGCGAGAGCAACTATCCGCGGTGCAGCACTATCTACCTATCCACAGTCACTGTCGACGAGGCGACATCTCTTCTCATCTTAAAGGCAAACCTGTGCGCGTACCTCGTTTGCACGTGTAATCCAGCAGAAACATTTCAGCTCACTATCCGTACTCGACACATCGATAAACCGAAACTGATTATTTACTAGCCTCAATGCTGGCGCGACGTTATCACCTTCCCGCTTGGCTGGAAATTTATTACTGAGTCGCGAGCGAGACCCGCCCGGCCGGAGATATCTGCTCGGTCTATCCAAAAATCAAAAAAGGAGAAAAACAATCGGCCACTTACCATTTTTCAGTTTGCAGTTGGTGATAATGTCATTCATCAATTCCTTGTTTTTCTGCAAGAGAAGAGCAAAAGATACACAGGGCATTAGTGACGGCGGCGGCGTGGGTGGCAAATCAAAGCAAATCGAAATCCATTTGAATCTGTGAAACTAGAGATTGGCGATGTTTACTTTTTGCGGGCCGTTGGCGACGGCCGCATCTTGCGGCGGGATTAACGAGAATTTTCGCAGCACACAGCCGTCGGCGTCGGTGTAGGCAACTTGTTGTGACCATCGCTTGACGGTCGAGCATATGTCCATAAATGTGACACTGGCGGGGAACGGGCGGATGGGCGATGTATCTGAGTAACAGCTGATCGCGGACTGGAGGGGCGGCACCGACTAACCGAGGCAACTCACAATTAGTCGCCGACGACGTTTTGCTATGACTAAGCCATGTGCGCGCTCTTGACACGTTCCCAAGCACAGACACCTGTGTAATTAAACACAGCGTGTGTTGTATCTGCTTCGTGTTTGGCTTATCAACACCTTGAAGGTGGTTGGAGCGATATGTCATGTAGACTGACTGAGTGTGTGTGAGTGGGGGAGAGTGTGGGAGCGAAAGAGCCAGCCAGCCACGTCTGGCATTGGGCTTCCCCCAGTCTTGCTTGGATGTGGAAGAGAGCGACGACGGCCGGTTGGAGGGTGATGGGCGCCTGATTGGGACTGGGGGCGATCTTGGAATCACTGTGAATACGTACTTAAGTATTCAAGCCAAAGTTTATACCTTATGAGTTAATGTGAATTCTTGGACCGTTCCCTCTTGGTATTTATACAAATATCGGCCATTATACAAAGTCGGTCAATGTAATGCCCAAATGTCCAATAAAAGCATTCAATTGACACAATTTCACCATCATTTGCATGTTGAATTAATAAACACTGAATTGATCCACGAACTTTGAGTCTGTGGGTGTCTACACAATAATTAGACACCCACAGACAAAAATACCAATTACACCAGTATCACAGATTGGACATAAAAGGGCGCTCTCTAAGTCATCGAACGCGAGAGGGCACTATCCGAGCAGCCCGCCTTTTACTCAATTTTTCATTTTTGTTGTCAGTCCTGATCTAACCTCGAATCAAGTAATCCGTTGAATCAGTGCGAGTTTCTGTCCAATTAATATTAAATAATAAAACAATTTAAATTAAGTTTAGTTTGCTTCTTTAATCACCTTGCACGCACCGAAAAGACTCTTTGGAAGGCAAATGCTTATTCTGAAGGAATGTACATACGATGCAAAGCTCTTGACATGTTAAATGTAGAACTATGATTAGCCAAGGAAGGTACGTGCTCCGGTGACCCTAGAGGCATGCGACCACGGCTCATTTCCAATATAAAACTGAGTACACTGTACCCAAAATAAGTCTTCCTTGCTGAAACCAGATCGATCTGTGAATGAATCTCTCGAGCGATATTTACTCTCTAACCACCTCTTAAAGGAGACTGTTCTTCTCATTCCTAAAGCATCAACTAATGTCGCTGGGAATAATTCTCAAGAGAATGATTCGCAAGAGAATGTGGGTCTGAAGCAGAGATTGCGGAGTTCGGCTTGCTGCCTTCCTTATAGCTCCATGCCTAAAATTAGCCATTGATACGTGACCACCTACGACCTGACGTCAATTTGCGTTGAACGTTACAATTTACACTACAACCTGCACATGTTATTGCAGATGGCTGCACTTTGGGGTATGAATTGATGTTCACAATGTGGTCGCCTAATTAACAGCAAAATCTTTTGGTTTAGCACAAGAAATAGGGCAGGCGTTGTGAATCTTAGTCAATCACAGCTCGCCTTTCAGTAAAGTTGAACTGAGATGGAGGGCGGTTGATAAATCGAATTCTTTTATGGCCTAATACAAATTCCCTAGAGCCTCGTGACATTTGTATGCCGCTATAGTCCGAAGTGGACCTGAGCCTCAACCAACAAGTCTCTCCAACTAGCGCGATCTCTGGCTAGCTGTTTTCAGTTTCGCACACCATAGATCCTTCCCGACTTGGATGCGCCACCATAAACGCGGGCGTCCTCTGTTGCGTTGCCCGACAGGTTCAGATTCGAAGATTCTACCGGCCGGAGCTGATTTGTCACTACGCTCTACATGGCCCAGCCACCGTAGGCGTTGGATCGGTAGACGCCTGAATAGGCACCTATCCTTGTACAGCCCGTACAGTTCGTGGTTGAATCTGCTCCTCCAGAACCCGTCAAAACAAACAGGACCGAAGATCGTACGCAATACTTTTCTCTTAAGAGACCAAGAACTTCTTCATCCGCTTTCAAAATTGTCCAGCCATTCACTGGGATGATCAGTGTCTTATAAAGAGTCAACTCGGTCCTTCAAAAGAGGGCTCTCTCAATTGCCCCTTGTACCCAAAGAAACAGGGTCCGCCATCACGACCTACGAATCGTACCCTGTTTGCGATTCAATCAGCTAACCTCTTGGCAGACTCAAGATGAGGTGGCTGGATCAAGTTCAAAAACTCGTTTTGTTCCGCTGGCCCATAACTCCTGATGAGTTCGAGTCTATGCCGGGGGATCGAGTGTCCTGTCGACATCTCGTGCGTGATTTGCCTCAGCAATCCCTTTAGCAGACCCGCATTTAATAGCTCAAAAATTCAACGTAGGTTAGGCTAGGTTAGGTTGTAGTGGCTGACTGCTTCTGCAGAAATCATTGTATGGGGCTCCCATCCTGCGACCATGAGAGCCAATTGCACAGTGCCCGGTTATGATTCAGGGACTATTTAAGAATCAAAATCGATTACTATGCGATGGGAGGGCAGACATCGTTGATTCTTCAAGGAATACCTACAACCATTCCTTTTCCCCCTCGTCGCTAATAAGTCGCCTTAGCCTAAAACGTTTTGTCAACCAACAAGTTGGACTTGGCACTCAAACGACAAGCATTGACTCTGAAAAGGAGGGACTACGAGTAATTTTCCATTTGCAGAAATGAGAATGGTCACCCGATTACTGTATAGAGGTCGTACAGCCACTTCATGAATGCGAAGCAAGGAGTGCATGATTTTGAATGTCTTAGAAAAGTTAGAAGACTGGCATCTGTTTTGAAATGCTTTAAAGATTCTTCCTCATTACCTTCTTGCCAACCATGTGGAAGTTTACATCCGACGACTTTCGAGGAGGAGGACGGGATAGGGTCACCCATATGGAACACCGTATGGAACTGCAGTTTAGCTGCTCAACGTGTCACTAGAAGCGCTAAGTTCTGGACGAAATGGCTCTTAAAGAAACTCGAAGATAACTGGACAGCCAAGGACAAAGACACATCTCTCTGGGAGCAATCTTTTGACGAACGTGACCAGCAAACCAGCAACAAGAATGTCTGCACTCAATCTTATGGTAGTTAGTAAGCCAAACAGGGCATACTGCCGGAAGGAAGGGAAAGTCGACTGAAAACAGTGACCCGATCTAGACTGAAGCACTCCCAGAAGTGCCTGGTGCGAGTTACTGGGCAAGAGGACCTACTGAAGACAGAACGAATGAGCTGGTTGGTAAGCCTGTATAAGGTGTACAAGCGCTATGACAAGAGCCCAATGAAACTCAACATACAAGAGAGCAAAAACTAAGGACGCGGCTCACAAGGCTCCAAAAAGGCCAGGAACATTGATGCTTTGAACCGAACCTTCAGAGAACTCGTCCAAAGTGGCTAACAGGGATATCAGACGACATCGCATCCATTTGCCTGCGTTCAGTTAAACACCCCGCAGCAGCACAGATGCTTACCTGCCTAAATGTCTATTACCTAGCCTCCCTTATGAAGTTCATCCTTATTTCACGAAAAATGTCCCAAAGAACACAATTTTTTTCCCAAACTTCATTAAGGGCGCCCTAATCTACACGACCACCATCAATCCAGTCATGTGCCGCGGCTGTGACACAACTCGCAGACAATGAAAGCGAAATTTCCAATGTCTTGCGGCCACCACAAGTTCGCGGTGAGCTTTCGAACATTGCCCGTGAACATTAGGAGGGAATGGAATTTACTGAAGAAAAAAAAAAAGAAAGACGAAAAATTTGAATAGATAAACGCCTCAAGCCAGCCCGCTTAGGCGGTCTGTCAGACACTTTAAGTGCCTCGTTCTGGATCATTAACGTGCCGCGCGCAACGCCTCACCGGGCAGGGTTACTTAATCTTATCTGACAACGAGGTGTCTGGCAGGGCCATCGGTACGGAAAAATAAATGACCGTGAAATTGTTAAGATTACCGCTGCGCGCGGTTGATTTATGCAAACGAGTAATGTTGCCCCCTCGTTCGAGAATTGTTCAAAAACTTGCGCGCACCGAGTGAGTGTTCGTCTGTATTTTAGGGAATCAAGGGTGCTGACTGCAGGGGTCAACCATCATCACCGGCGTCCCCGGTGCATATGTTGAATTGAATTGCTAACTAGGATGCAATTTCATTTGGCCGCAGTTTGCCGCTGGCTTCCATATTGCGGCGCTCTGCTCGTTGCGGGGTTTTCATATTTAAACGTTGCAAACCGCAAAACGTTTTCGACAAGTTAAGTAGCCTATTACATGAGCGTCAAGTTACGGTGTGGCATCCGGCGGGCGTGGCCGTGACGTTGGAGGGAGGGAGATGTGCAGAATTTCGCGGAACCCGCTGTGACCGCATTTTGAATGATTTATGCTGGGGATAGAAACACATTCAATATGATTACACGACACCTGCACAAGTGCGTGGAATGACACTGGGTCGGATTGCGTACCGGATGTGAGATGTGTGAGTTATTAATGCAAATGAATTCCGAATGTTGCCCACTCAGCGGGGGATTATTTTCTGTGGAGTGTGAGACATAAACTGCTTGCAACTAGTTAAAGGGCATTGGGTACAAAAGAGAGGTGGCAGAAAAACAGTCGATGCAATTCGAGCCCTTTGCAATGAATTATTGTGGCAAGGGGGTTGTTCTACAGCAGCCAACTTGACTACAGGTGAAGGTAATCTACACCGTGGCCCTCATCCGGCCAATTATGGCATACGAGTGTCCATTGCGGTTCAACGTTGGTCCTTCCCAGATGAAAAAGATGAGATTGTTCGAGAGAAAGTTTCCGAACATGTTTCCGGATGTATCGTACACCCGAGTCTGAGTACAAGAAGTACTATCCCAACGAGGTATTGTACCACGAGGCGCACTTAAAAAGGTCTGATAATTTAAGCTGACTAGAAGGCATATTGCACGGACTATGTCTTCATCCAACAGTCTGAACCTTGAGGCTTCATTACCCAAGATTATGTGTCATGACAGAGTGCGCCTTACCGGCTATTGGGGGATGCAACCTTAGCTCCTCCTCCGTACTTGTTATGATGATGTGGAGAGAGATTTTTTTGGATCTTCAAAGTCTTCGAAGTAATATTCCTGTGTTATATGTCTCAAGTGGCAGAGTCCGGGCAATGTCCTCTTTTGCTCTACATCTGGGCAGTCTCTGCATATAAAGTCAGTGGCTAATGCAGCTTGTGGGCTGCAACAATTTGAGCCAGAGTATGCACAGCTGGTCAGAGTGTTACACATTTCATTTACCTTCTCTATAACTGTGTCATCCTCCTTTTCGACTTCTGGCATGTGCCACTCTTTAGTGACAAGTTACATACTGCTTCATTGCTTGAATGTCCAAAAGGCAAGGAATTTAGCAGTAAGTCTAAGAGATGCGTCTATCGAGGTAGTAAAGGAGTTTGTCCCAGTCCTGCTATATGGCGCGGAGGCATGGACTCTGTCAAAAGCGGATGAAGCAGCCCTTGGTTGCTTCGAGAGGAAAATTCTTCGGCTGATTTTCGGTCCCGTCTGCATAGATGGTGAGTGGCGGAGGAGATACAACGACGAACTATACGGGCTCTTCAGCGACATCGACTTAGCCAGAAGAGTGAAGATCCAACGATTGAGATGGCTAGGTCATGTAGAGCGGATGGAAACCAATGTTCCGGCCCGAAAAGTCGTCGAATCCACCCCCGAGGGACGGCGCAGTAGAGGAAGACCGCGACTCAGGTGGCGCACGCAAGTGGAAAGGGACCTCAACCAACTATGCGTGCGAAACTGGAGACAGCTAGCTAAAGATCGAGCTGGCTGGAGACGCTTGTTGGTTGAGGCCCAGGTCCACCCCGGACTGTAGCGCCACCTTAAGTAAGTAAGTAAGTAAAGGAGTTTGTCTACCTCGCGGCAAACGTAAACTCCACGAATGATATCGTAGTGGGGATCCGAAGAATCGCTTTTGGCAACCGATGCTACTTTGCTTTGTCGAAGCAACTAGGCTCGAAACTCCTGACCAAAGTCATGCTCTACAAAACCCTTATTCTGTCAGTCGTACTTTATGAAACCGAAAGCTGGACATTAAGTAAGACTGCAGAGTTGATTCTTGGTGCCTGCGTCGGATATATGGTCCCGTCTGCGAGGAAGGCGAAAGGAGGAGAAGACACAACTGCAGATTCTACCAGCTGTACCAGGATGTGGATGCAGTCCGGAAGGCAAAAATCCGTCGACTACACTGGCTCGGTCACATCGAGCGAATGGACAACAACGCTACAGCAATGTAGTTCTTCGAATCCGAGCATCGTGGTTCGAGAAGGAGAGGAAGACCGAACCTCCGGTACAGAGACCAAGTCATCGAGGATGTAAGACAGTTTGGCCTTGATGACTGGAAGCAGCGTGCCCAGGACGGTCACTGATGGAAGGCAGACCCTTCATGGTTCGTCTGCCTGATAATTAAGTAAGTAAGTCGGTAAGAGTTGCCACCGACACTCGACTCCACTTTAGCAGCCACAATGCAGAACATCTTCGACGTCGCCGCAACGAAGACACAAAACTTGCAGAAATGGCGCCAGTCCATTGAACGTGCAAAATTGTCTGGACTCTTATCAGAAGCAAACTAAGCTGCAAACACGTTGTACAGCGAAGGGTAGGGACGGCTTGATCCACCACGCATTGCTGACTAGATTTTCACACCGTCACTAATGTACCGAGTCTCAGTTAACTGGACAGCACTAAACAAATCGGCCCACTGCTAGACTTTTCCTTTCTCGTCCAGCCTTCTCCTAGACGCTAGACGATCCATTGACGAATTTGTATGTGTCTACTCTACCCCGCAGACCTCAATGTGAATGAAATTAATGAAAATTGAAACTCTCTGGCCACTGTAGCGTTTTCAGGCAAAAAGCCACTGTCTAGGTTCAGACAGACAGCCTTCAATAACGTCAGTGCACTGTGAACTCAAAAACCTCATTGAAACGCCGGCTGATTGATAACGAGACGTTGCAGCATTTCGCCGTACGTCTCATGTGGGCGCCGAGACACAGGGACAGTTCATTGGAAAGCTGATGAACTCACTAGGCGTGGAACAACATCGTCTCTTGTACCGGGAGGAGATCGACTTACAAACGATATGTGCCGCTGCAAATTTGTTGCAGAATAACATAGTCCGAGGAATGAAAAGAAGTACATTCACCCAGACCGATCCTGAAGAAGCCTTACAAAGAGGCCCATCAGACTCGAAGATGAACCGAAGAGGCGGAGCGGGTGTTTTATTTTCATTTTTCAGAATCAGCCTAGATTGTCATATGGCTTGTTGTGAAATAAAAACATTAGCCCACGTAGTGGATGAGTCATACTTTCTTAGGGTCGCAATGGCAACAACCTCAGTGGAGCCATCTATGACGGATGCAGCCGGATGATACGCTCAAGGACTACTTAGTTGGAGACTGTCGCTAGTACTTGGTGAAAGACTTACTTAGACGGCTGTTCTGTTGACGAACGAAATAAAGACATCGACTTTCGCTTCTGCACGTCGATTTAGAGGCATTTTAGGGGATCAAGTGAAGCAGCGAACTGATGCTGAGAGTGGCCAATGGAGAATGATAAGCTACATCACCTTCTTTGGACGGGTATGTATTTAGATCGAGCTCTGACCATAAAAGTGCGCACCTCATCCACCAATCGCATCAAGCTTAAGGTAAGCCACATGGGCACAGAGTTAGACAATGCTTCTGCACCCGCGTTCGAGGTTATCCATGAAATAGTTGCAGTCCAGGCAATGATGATGAGCTGACGAGCTAGAAAGAACAGAGGTGTTCCTGTGACAGGCAATTTATCAGGAGACCGCCTACTCAGTTCATACATCGGTGATGGGTGGAGGTAGACGCTTGTATAATTTCGTGGTAATGTCCTTTAATTAATACAATAAAAGCAAGTATACTCCAAAGTCTTGAAATGATAGAAATCATTTAGATCGTAGGCACCATTACATGTCACTGAACCCTGCAAGACGACCCACCAGAAAGATTCCTTCTATGATAACCGACAAGGGCCATACTATCAATGAGCCAGGATCAGAGATTAGTACTGCTTCAGTAGTCAGTAGAAACTTCACCAACCTCTTGAAGTTAGCATCCGCAAGAGCAGCCACTCCATTGTTGAAAAGCCATCATTACTTCATCTGCTTCTGTTTGTGCTTAGAGACTTGGGCATGGGTCAAAGTAAGTTGGGGTGCAAAATTAATAGAAAAGAAGAGCAAATGCCATAGTCGATCATGGTCCACAATTAAAAAGGAACCATTGTCGAAATGGAAAGCCTATCAGTTGCCTCACCCTCCTGGCCAAACTTCGTCCGATTGAGTGGATCACAAACAAACTGCATCACAAAAGCCGCACACTTCCAATTCGGACCAAGGGTATAG